>JAOXNH010000031.1:70869757-70880895 GCA_028566575.1 Bartramia longicauda
CCCTGCTGCTGACCGCCCCGGCGGGGCTGAGCGCCGCTCCGGAGGAAGAGGCCGGAAGGACGAAGGAGCCGCCGCCAGCGCCGGCGGCGCAGGGAGCCGAACCGCGGGCTGAGGTGAGGTGAGGCGGGGCTGGGCCCGGCCTGCAGGGCGCCTCGCCTTGCGGAGGCCAACGGACCCCGAAATTACCCTCTTAGCAGAAGGAGGGACAGCTGTAGGGCCACAGCAAAGGAGAGCCCTGCAGATTTCCCTTTTCCTGCTAAAAGAGGGGAATTTAGGTCCATGACGAAAAACGGTCTGACGCTTTTTTTTTTCACCAGATAAGTATTTTTGTGCCCCGCTTGCTTGCGTGCTGAGGGGGCAAACCGACCTCTCCAGGTCTTCCCCACAGAAAGCAGATGGAAGCAGGCTTTGTTGTGAGTCAAGACCTGCCAGGTTTTTATCCTCAATATTTAATTTATTGAGGTTAAAACTTTTTCACGTGGTGTTCTCGGTTAGGGAATTCCGGTACCGGGTGAGCACACAGAGGGTTGAAAAAAGTATTAACATATGGCTTGATGTAGCACATAGAGCATGCCGGGTTTTAAATATAAAACCAATAAAATATAAAAATTTACGACACTGCTAAAGGTGAGGAACTCTGGGAAGTCACCAGCATGGAAACTTGTAAGTATCAAACCCCAAAAACTTACAGAGCGGGGCTGAAAGCGGCATGCTGGGAAGCGGCCGTGTTAAAACACGTTGCAGGCTGTCTCTGCTGGTGGATGTGCTGCAACAAGCGTTCTCTGGTCAAGCCGCTGAACGTGGACTTCCTCCTTCTGGGTCTGGCTTTTTGACTGCGTTCATCTTAACCTCTGTAAAAGTCAGCACTTCAGTAAGTGAGATTTGGAGTCTGGCTGGTCTGGTTTGACCACTGGAAAGTCTTAAAAGCTAGTTTTCGACAAACATAGAGCATGTACAAAAAAAGCTAATGAAAACTTGTGTAAAGTTTTGATGCAGCTGAGATGCAAGGATTCTGCAAGGGAAGAAAGTGATTCTGACAATTTTTGAAATGACTTTGTATTTCTGCTAAGCTATCCTAGTTGCCCAATTTTAATTTGAAGAGTTAAATTTTTAATATTTATATCAGAAAACTGCTTGTTTGGTCAAGGTCATGAAGTAAATAGCCAGGGATTTTAAAGAGAGCAATGTTGGAGCTGAACTAATGCAACTTTCCCCGTGTTTTGTGGCAACAGTGGTTCTCATATTTTGGTAAGAGTGTGCATAGTGAAGTATTGCTTTAATTATCAGTGCACAATCTGATCTTGTGAAGTGCCTGGCTAGCAATTTGAGGTAGGTGGCAGCCAGTAACTAGTTAGTGATCATTAATGCTGCGTGAGAGGTATATACTTAAAGTGTCACACTGCACAGTATGATATGATGGGAGAAATAGAAGGGCTTGGTACTTCTGTGAACTAACCAAGTATAATTAACTTGTGGGGTTTTTTTGTTGTTGTTTTTTTTCTCCTCTTACAGAAGGGATCCTCGCCGGCTGCTCCAGTCCATGTTGTCAACGAAGAATCAGCTGACAAGACTAATTTGGGCTTTATTCATGCATTTGTGGCTGCTATATCGGTCATCATCGTCTCGGAGCTGGGGGATAAGACCTTCTTCATTGCAGCCATCATGGCAATGCGGTACAACCGTTTGACTGTACTGGCTGGTGCTATGCTTGCCTTGGGACTGATGACGTGTTTATCAGGTTAGCACTCCTTGCTTTTTATGTATCGATAAACCTGAATTAAAATGAAAATGAAGGTAGTAGGTATATGCAGTTTTCTATTTCGAAGAGAGTGTGAAGGTTTTCCTGGGAACTGTGTCTCAGATTGAATGAATGGCTTTTACCTGTAATGAGGTGTTTGTGCTCCCTACACCTCTCTATGAGTTTAAGGAAGAAGCGTGGGACTGGGAGCCTAAGCACTTCTTTTGATTTTTGGGCCGCTAGTTTCCTTTCTATTTTTAGCTGCTGTTAAATTAGCGTGCCCAAAGGGAATGTGGGAGTGACTACTCTTCTTCCTCCTAAGGCGAAAGATTCTTAATATGATGACAAATCTCCCTTGCCTGACTTCTATCCCTGTCCCTGTAGCTGTTTAGATTTGTGCTGTGTAAGTGGAAGGTGACGTTCTGCTGTGATCCTTTGGGATGGGTGGTGCTGGCAGAGCCAAGAGCTGGGGAAGGAGCGAGGTGTCGGGTGGCACTTGAGGAACCTGTAGCTGTGGGTGCTTACGTAGCAGTGGCCCTAAAGTAGAGCAGCCTTCAGGTATATCACGTGCAGCATAAGTTTTTCTGTAGGTGTGCTCATTCCTAACTATACCCGTTTCAGAAATAATTGAAATGGTGTTTATTGGTGTATATATATATTGGAGACGGACGATTAACTGGCTTCAGGCTTCTCGGCAAATGTTTCTATGAACGTTTTTTGGATCTGTAGCTATTGCTATATACATTGCTGCAATTATTACTGCACTCTTGGAGCAGTTTCCATTTGCACCGTGTGCAATGATAGCATTGTATGAGTTTCTTCAATTACTCACTTAATATTACAGTATTTGATGCTTCTTCCACTTCTGCACTGCTTGCTTCATTTAATGTTATTTAGTACTGCAGGTGATGCATTATTCTGTAAATCTTGCAATTTCTTTTCTCCTGCCCATCACAACTCTCCCATTTTCTATTAATTTCTATTGATTTTCTGTTGATTTCTATTGATATTTTCTACCTTGATTTCATGGAAACATGCTCCCTTAAACTCACTGGCTCCAAATGATTGCTGCTTGGGATTTTTTTTTCCAAGCAGTGCTTAGAGGCAGCTCTACCCTTATGACAAAATAAGCTGCCTTATCATTCTGATTATTTTATTATTTCTATGATTGCATATGCAAGTAATGCAAAAAAAAAAAAATAGTATCTTTTTATATAGTTTCTGGCATTGGTTTACTTCAGTATTTTCAGTCTTTAAAAAGAGGTTTAGTTTAACTCCTTTTTTATTTAGCTATGCAACTAAACCTGTTGTTTATGTATGTATTTGCCATGTTTTCTGATAGTACAGCCTGATTAATTTTGGTCTCGTAGTGGCAGTGTGGATTAATTTCCAGATTATGTAGTAACTTCTGAGGGCATTTTTCAACTAAGGAAGTGTGTGCAAGAAAATACACATGGTAATATGCTTCCTTTTAGCTAATTGCACATGGAGGAAACCAACAGAAACAGTTGTGAGTGCATGGTCCAAGCAGCCTTGAATGTTAGATGTGGAGTTCTAATTTCCTCTCATTTATACAGGCTTTTTTTGTCCAAAAATGTCTTACTTTGTGAAGAAGCAAGTACTTTGTCCTGGATGCATATTTCTTCTTCTTTGAGAACTAGTATTGGCTTAGTTTGATTGCCTTCGATATCCGTGAAAGTAGATGCACTGTGGAAGTAGCTTTTTGGTCTTTGGCGGGGATCGGTGCTTTTAAATTAAAGGTCACATTGTGTGTTTGTGGGGAGTGTGGGATAGAAGGGAATGGTAACGTGCAGGTATTTGCACTTGGCAAAAGAAGACAGACATGTATTCGTGCAGCTGGATGGATGATTTGTGGGTATGTCTAGTAGATTAAACTTGTAGAAAATCTTATTCTAACTTTATCTGATAAATGAAATTACTGGTAAGACACGCTGTCCAACATGTTGTCATATATAAAAATGTAATTAAGCTAACGATACAGACGATAGTTTCAAAGCTTGCTGGAGAAAGGCAGGACTTGCACAGTCCTCGATGGGAAAGATAATGGTGCTTGGGCTGGCTCTTGGGAATAGCAGCCCATCAACTTTGGCTGGTGTGCCTTGTCTGCGTGTTAATGGACCTCAGTCTCTGGTCTGACCAGCCATAGTTGGAGTTTCTGGAGTGTCTCGCCAAAAACATTAGAAAATTATATAAAACTAACAAAAGACATAATATTTATCGGTGGATATTTGAATAGCAGACTTTGCTAGCCAGTGTTTCTTAGATGTGGGAAAAACAATTATGATCCTCATGCTTATTTTTTTAAATGATGCATTTGTTTTCTTTTCAGTTTTGTTTGGCTATGCCACCACAGTTATTCCTCGTGTTTACACATACTATGTGTCAACGGCACTGTTTGCAATTTTTGGCATCCGAATGCTTCGGGAAGGCTTGAAAATGAGTCCAGATGAGGGTCAGGAAGAGCTGGAGGAAGTTCAAGCAGAAATTAAAAAAAAAGATGAGGAAGTAAGTCCTAAACTTTCTGTGAATTATGGCTGATGAAATAGAGCCATGAAGCTGCAGAAGGGCCCTGTCATGTCTGGGGTGTTCAGCTGTGTCTGATTGATAATCTGACACAGAAAATGTGTGGTAAATGGGGCAGAAGTGGCCCCTGGAGGCTGTTTCAACAGGTTATTCCAGTTCCGTGGCAAGCCTGGCTTCTCAGGGAAAAAGGGACCTTGTCCATACAGTCCTACTGTTTGGTTGGTTGGTTTTTAATGCATTACTAGCAGAAAGGTCATCAACAGCTTACTCTTTTCTCTGTTTTTTATTTCTTTTTTGTAGCTGAGGTTAATAGTGTTGTAGCAAAGGTTATTGTTATAACTTTTTAAATATACTGGTCTGCTTCAAGGAATAGTGTGGAGTCTTAATATTTATTTTTTTTCCCATTAATTTTATCAAATGCTAATTTGAGAGCCACCACTCGGGAAGAGGGGGATCCCTGCTTTAAAAATAGGAAACCTATGGTTAGAAAGCAGGTGTCATTCCTGCTGACACTGCTGTGTAAGTGCAGGCAGTAGAAGATGGGCAGTAACTGGAGGTTAGAGGTGGTTACAAGGATATATATATGTAATGTGTGTATATGTACACACACGTGTGTGCATATATGTAGCTAGTTTTTTAAAATGGTGTCTAATACAAATATTATATGGATAATGCAATGGTCAGTGGCTAATAACATTCCAGGTACTAAATGGCTTGCTGTACTGTTTAAGTATTTCATTTAAGTTGTTTAGATGACATTTCTAATCTTATGGTCGGGTGGTTTTTTTGTCCTCCACAGCTCCAGAGAACCAAACTGTTAAATGGGCCAGGAGACGTGGAATCGGGGCCAGGCACCACGATACCTCAGAAGAAGTGGCTACATTTTATTTCTCCAATCTTTGTTCAAGCTTTCACTCTAACGTTTTTAGCAGAATGGGGTGATCGTTCCCAATTAACAACCATAGTCCTGGCCGCCAGAGAGGTGAGTGGTGTAGAATGCCCTGCTGTTCTTCTGCCCTCTTTGGCTTGCCCACAGAGAAGCAGGAGAGACAAAATACTCTTGCAGGAGGTACCAGCTTCACACCTGCTGCCTCGCTGTGCCTTGGTGTCACAGCTGTGCCGAGACCTGAAAATAAATGCACTGAAGCCCTGTGTATTATTTGAACTATTGTTACATGAGCGGGACTGCACGGACATTTCTGGAAATAGTTGTTTTATATCACGCAGTTGAATAGAGTTGTTCTTGTTACAGTGCTGAGAGATGTTACAGAACCTCTTTTCCTTTAATCTGTGTGGTCATATAATTTTAACACAGGAGCTTTAAAAAGAGACCTCCATCAAAGCTTTGATGACCTCCATCAAAGCTAAGGACAACTTTTTAAAAAATTAAGTGAATACAGTACAGTGTATAGAACTAAAATAAACTCTAAACTGCTGTGCAGTAAGTAATACTGTAAATTATGTTGAGCATGATGATTGGAATGTATATAACTATTATATTTAAAGGAAAATTAAGACTTATAGTCAACCTTTTAATAAATATAAATAGCTTGTCTGTGCTCTTTCATACATTGAGATAACATATTTTTCCCCTAGGTCTCCTGCTTCTTTCAGTGGACTTTCAGACCTTCCCTGGGGATAAATCAGGGCTGTGTATGAAGGAGTCTATGATCTGTAGGAACCCCTTGTCTCTATTAGAGTGCAGGGAAGGTGCTTAGAGCTAAGGAGGCAGGGAACAGCAGGACGAGAGGGTGATCTCATTGTTCAGGCAGTTGTTACATGCCACGTTGGAAAATGAGGAATCATTACTGCCTCTTCCTAAGTTTTTACATGGTGCTGGGCAAGTTCCTTAAGCCCATCTTTTCACAGGTGGTGGTTGATTTCTGCTTTGCATTCTCTGAGTATCCCATTAGGAGGTGTCCATCAGGCTCTGCCATCTCATCTGTGAAGTGCTGAGCATTGCAGCTGAAGGCTGTGGGATGTTGTGCCTTTAGCATATGAAGTGTTCTTGTAAGTGCTACAAAAACAAATACTGCAAAAAATGAATTGAAGACATCTTAGTCTTGGCTTTCACAATCAGTGAATGGTTATGATCTGGATCTTTGTACATTTTATCTGCGGGATTCTTTTGTACTCCTTTGCTTCATAATATTTTTGGATGAATCCTTGTTTGTGAAGTACTAAGATACATAGCAGGAGTACTACAGAAGTGCTTATGAGGAAAAAAATTATCTTTATAGAAATTTGAGTAGCGTGGTAAGTCAGCTGGGACCATACATTCTCCAGTGAAAAGAAAACAAAACACTACGTTCCTGTTCATTCAGTAACGTCTGTCCTGTCACAACAAACCAACAGGGCTCTTTTGGAGGGAAAAAAAAGGGTGATAATTTGGCTCTCTCCGTGCATACACCAGGTGAATGAGTTAAGTCTGTCTTCATGAACCTAGTCCTGACAGCAGTCCTTAAGAACTTGATTTTACACCCCAGTAGTTTAGTGTATATAAGAATTGCTCGTCTGTTTAAGGAAACAGAAAAGGAAGCTCCATCGTGTCCCACTAGACTGGCTTTGCCTCGGCTGCTGTGTCTGAGCACTTCTGCTCCTGGAGATGCTGCGCTGTTACTTGTTGCCTTTCAGGGACAGCTCTAGGGAGTGGGGTGGGGGGTGAGATCCACCCCCTGCCAGTGGGGGCTGTACAGGTAACTGCTGACCACAGGGAAATGAGGATTTCCAGGAACTTTGGGTCCCGATCCTGGAGGCAAGTGTGTTTTGCTGGCACGGCCCTGCTTCCAGCCTGTACTTCTTGAGGGGGTTTCCTACCTGTCCTCTGCTTGATGCTCACCACCTTTTCTCATCTGCTTGTGGTTCTGTTTCTTTTGACCAGTCAGTGTTGTCTTTTCTTCATGCCATATCATTTCTTAGTTTTGCTGTTTGTCTGTTAGAGATTCCATGCATTCCTCGTGTGATGGCAGCAGCTTTTTTTTTCCCTCTCAGCTAAAAGCCTTACAGAGGTGTGCAGGAGATTCAGCTCCAATTTCCTTCCTTCATCTTTGTACAGCAGAAAGTCATGCTCCTACCTTGCCTTCGTTATCTGTCATTAAAGATTGTTTTCTGCTTCTAATTATTCCGTTTTACGAGGTGTTCAATATGTGTGCTGCCCTTAACTGTGTAATTTGTAAGTAGATCTGAGAAACGTCTTTACGTAGAAGAGTTGTTCACCTATTGAGTAGCTGCTTGTTATGCAGCAATGTGAAAGCTGTCAGCAACAGTAAACTTTAAAAACAGTTTGTTATCCTCTGGGCTTAAATTCTTTTATACTTCCCTCTTTGGATAACTCAGGGGGTAAGATTGGAGAGCACAAGAGCACACGCTTGTGAAACTGGACAAAGGAGTCAGAGTGGTTTAGCTGCCAAAAGCTTTCATTTGCAGTTCATGGATTTATTTTTCTCTTTCTTTATAATTTAGGTTGGTGTTTTTCCAGCTGATGCATATCGTGTTCCTCAACAGCTGCCACCTTCCCTCTAGAGGTTGCTTAATTGTTTAAGTACAGCAGAGCGATTTCTGGATCTATATTTAACAACTTGAAGACGCTTCTTGGTTGAGACATGCCATATGCTCCTATATTAGTCAGATTTAGGTTTAAGTCTGTCTCGGTGGCTGATGTACACTCTTTCTGGATTTAAGGCAGCGATGGATATCAGAGCAGAGCAAACACTCTTCCGTGCTTGACTCTGCAACCGAGGAATCGAGGCATTGCTCCTTCATGGCAGGAGGTCGTCATAGGACTAGTGGGTTTTCAGTTGTGCTGATGTTTCCTTTCTGTGTTTTTCCCTCAGGACCCCTATGGCGTGGCGGTAGGAGGAACAGTGGGACACTGCCTGTGCACTGGTTTAGCAGTTATTGGAGGGAGAATGATAGCACAAAAAATTTCAGTAAGAACTGGTAAGTGAAAACTCCAACCAAGAAAATACCTTAATCCTGGTGGTATTTCTGGCATAAATGACTACATGCTTGAGAACAGTTTCCCAAAAACTTTATTGTTTTGAGTCTGTATCTTCTGTCCCACCTCCTGCTGCCCCGCAGACAGCTCCCCTTGTCAGGGGGTGACCCTTTGCTGTTCCCCAGGCTGCCTGTCCCTCCTGCCAGGCAGAGTCCAAGCGTGTGCCACCACCCTGCATGGGGTGCTTCTGAGGGGTCCGGCCTTAATTGAACTTAGGAATTCACTGGCTCTGATTTAAGGAGTCAAGGGTGTTGTAGCTCCATGCTTAAAGATGGACACAGGTGAAGCATGTTTTGCTTCACTATTATCCAGCTTGCAGGAGACTGGAAGAAGGAAACGCAGTATCCTGGACATGTATTGTTTGACAGTGGGTAGGAGAAATTCTCTCACAATTCTGAGTGCACACCTTGAGGTGAGCAAGAGAACTGCACAGGTACAAGTTCTGCCAGCCATAGAAAAGCTTTATGCCACGCACAGAGTGGCTTTTAATTATTTCTTTTTTATCATGCCTGCTGTCTGTAACAGGAAGGACCCGTAAGGTTACCTTGGGTTGGTTGTTTTTCCTCAGATTAGATTGCAGCCTGCGTCAGCTGTCAGTCCTGTGACATACTGAGGTTTCTCGCCCCTGGGAAGGACTCTCTGCTTCACACTGTGAAGTGTTCATTCAGAATCTGTTCTGTAGTTGCAGAGGTTGTAAAAAAACCAACTTCACTGCAAAAAGTGAAACCTGCATTGGGTTGTGTGGGTTTGCCAAGGAAACTGGTGGTGAGGTGCTAATCTGACAATGATTTCATGTGCTTTTAATAGCTCAATGTGGATCTTTCGCCACAGGAGCAGCCTTATTAGATTGGACCAAAGATCCATCTAGCTCGTTAGCTTGTTTAGAGAAGAGTAGAAGAACAGTCCAAATACAGTGGTGCTTTCCCGAAATACTGTCCCAGCAGATTGTGGCTGTTGCAGGCAGTTAATGTTTTTCATACTGTCTCTCTCAATGTAGTTACTTCAACTGTGGAAAAAATGCTAATCAGTACGTCACTCTTAACTGACGGCTTGCTCCAGCGTGGGAATACTGTATTTTATTCCCCCCCTACAGCCAAATACTGAACAGCAGGTGTCAGCCTCACTTTTACACCAGCTAAAGTAATAAAACAAAGCTTCCTTTAAGGACCAGAATATATTCCTGTAGGTGCAGTTAGACAGGGGGATGGCATTCGGGCTTCCTGACACAGGACTAGGAACAACGTCCAGTGTTTGCAGCATAAATTTTAAAGTAAGATTATTTGGGAATTGGACATTTGAAAAAAAGAGAAGTTAAAATCTGTAATGTGACTTAACTATCAGTATCTAATTTCTTTTTGGTTTGTTTTTTCTTTTCAGTGACAATCATAGGAGGCATCGTCTTCTTAGCATTTGCATTTTCTGCACTATTTATAAGTCCAGACTCTGGTTTTTAAAATTTTCCGTCGCTGCAGAAGAGCAAGGACTGGAAGCATCAAGCAGCTGTTCCTCCTGCATCTTTGTATATAATGTACAGAATTATAGTTAAACAAGCACTGAAGATGAGACACTGAACTTTTTATAGCGGGTGATTGATGGGCCGGGCGCTTGTGGACAGCCTCTGCAGTGGAGATCTGCTCTGATTGCTCTCTGGTGCCTGCTCCCTTGGTGGCGTTTGCCTGGTTTTCTTGCTTGCCGGACCTGGCTCAGCTGAGTTCTGAGGATCTGCTCTCACGAGTATTGAGGCTTCCTCTTTTCTCCCTCTGTTACACGTGGCCATCTTTCCTGACTCTTAAGGCTTCTTGAAGCAGCCAGTGGCTTGTTCCGCGTTGCTCAACAGACGGCATCAAGGAGAAAACCGCTGGCTCCCACCTCCAAGGACATCGGTTCCAAGGTGTGCCTGAGGCTGGATAATCGAAGCAACAAGAAACCTGGGAGCAGTTCCTATAGCATTGAGTGGCTGAGCCACCAACAGAGAGTTTTATACACTTAATTTAGAGGGAAAACTTCTTAATCAGGGATTTTTATCAGGAAGTTGCTGTGTGGTGATTAACAGCCTACCATGTTCAATATGCAATCTGTCTGGAGCTGGTATTATTTGACCTTTTTGGTTTTTTTTTGAATTTTGAAATATTAAAGTATACAGAAAGTAATAAAATGGTCCAAGTTAACAATATTCCATTCCCGGGACTGAACAGTAATGGAATCCTTAGGTTTAGATGTGTTTCTGTTTTTCTTTTTAGGAATAGAAATGTAATCTGGAAGAGTATTAATAAAACACAGTGTCTCCATTTGAGAGTTTTTTCAGTATTGTTTTTGAAGGTTTCCATAATTCCTGCCACAGAGGTCATCAGGTACTTAAGGTAAGGAAAGCTTACTACGTTTATTTTGGATATTGGTAAATGCCAGTGTTATAAAGACTTTGAAAATGCTGACCGTTGGAGATCTGTGGGTTGCAGAAAATGGTGCTTCTCTCTGCTCTGCAGTGATGATTGGGATTCTGAGGTAGTGGCTGAAATAACCCAGTAGGATCTCAGTACAAGTCTTGTAAAATAGAAGATAGGGGTTTTAATATTACAAATTTAGGGCTACAAAGATGATGAGGGGCCTGGAGCATCTCTCTTATGACGAAAGGCTGAGGGACCTGGGTCTTTTTAGTCTGGAGAAGAAAACACGGAGCGGGGATCTGATCAATGCTTATAAGTACTTAAAGGGTGGGTGTCAAGAGGACGGGGCTGGTCTTTTTTCAGTGGTGCCCAGTGACAGGACAAGAGGAAAAGGGCACAAACTCGAACATAAGAAGTTCCACCTAAACATAAGGAGGAACTTCTTTACTTTGAGGGTGTCTTGGCCATTGCTAAC
>JAOXNH010000031.1:70898933-70910893 GCA_028566575.1 Bartramia longicauda
CCTCTAGATTTGTCTGGCTCAGTAACTACTTCAGCACACCATGCGAAGTCGAACCACTTCACCAGGAGGGTGTGTGGGAGGACCACAGCCTGACAGGACAGTTTAAGAAACAAAAGGTACGAATTTGACACCTTCGAGCTAAAAGAGGGAGTAAATGCTTATCTTGCACATTTCGGATCATTATTCTAATGGCTGCAAAGCTTTGCAAGAAGTAACAACCACTGCATCCTTTCACATTTGGGTTTAGGCATAAGCTTGGCTGGAGCTGCTCAGCACTGAAAAGAGACAGTGTGGGACTTCCAGATACATTCAGAAGCAAAACGTCAGGTACCTCAGGAACGGTAGCTTCAGATGCTATGGATTTAGAAAGAAATTCTTCACTAGGAAGAACAGCTTTACGTTGAGGGTGGTGAGACAATGGAACAGGTTGCCCAGAGAAGTTGTGGATGCCCCACTCCTGGAGGTGTTCAAGGCCAGGCTGGATGGGGCTTTGAGCAACCTGCTCTAGTGGGAGGTGTCCCTGCCCATTAGAAGGGGGGTTGGAACTCGATGATCTTTAAGGTGCCTTCCAACCCAAACCATTCTATGATTTTAGGCACATCAGGTCCAGCTGTCAGCTGTCAGGGGGTAGGGAGGATCAACTTGTGGAATTAAGTGCCCAAGTCTCATTTTAGAATTCTCTACAGATCAAACCTGGACGAATTAACACTAACTCACCTGGAGCCCTTGACCGTGGACAATTTGAAGCTGCTCTTGAATCTTACGCAACTCTTCCTGCTGTCGATGAATATTGGCCTCTATCATGCGTGTTCTCTGCTCTAGCTGGTCCTTTAGATGCTGCATGGCTCCTAATTGAGCTGAAAACTGAAACACAGGCTGCAGTGTAATGAATAAATTAAAAGCTGAGCAAAAATAATGACATTTTGTTTACAAGCAGTAAATCTCCTCCTCCACAGTAGCAATGAAATCAAGCACTGCTTTTTAAACTGCTAATAAACATAATCTGTGGACAAATTCATTAGTATGAAAATGTCACAGAACTCACATTTTCATTGATGTCACGTTTAATTGATGCATCAGAGTTGCTGAACTTAAAAAAAACCCAAACTCCATAGCAAAAGCAACTGACTGGTGTCCAAATCATCATGACTCTCTAAAATGCCTTACTGATTTACGTGGTCCTGCAGAGTTGAAAATTAGAATTGTACCAGTTTACCAAAAAAATTCACCCAGAGCTAAAACATATGCAAATAACTTGGGAACACCCTCAGTCACAAACTGCATCTTAATTTGTGTTTGTGTCTATGTTTCTAATGGCCAAGGCTGAAAACTACACCCACACAAATAATGGAAAGAAAAAAAATAAAGGAAAAGTGTCAAATTGGGGAATTTGCTCATTTCAAGAGAATAATGTTAAAGGTGACTTTGGCATCAAAGAAGTCAAGTTCTGAAAGAGGAATCAACCTATTCAGAACAAGACTGTTTAAAAAATAATAAACAATAAACCAACTTAATCCATACCTGGGACATGCCAGACTGGAGCTGTAGAGTTGCAGGCTGAGACATCGCTGGCTGTGCTACTGGTTGTCCGAGAGACTGGGAGCTTAAAGACTAGGATTTAAAAAATTGTTCCATAACTGGAAGAGAATGAACTTCATACTTGACATGAAATATTTCTTTACATAAATTGTCAGTTCCAAAATAGCATCATATGAACATATGATAGAATCAAGTAAATGTTTCCTGAAATATCTAACCTTAAATATTAGAGAATTAAGAATACAAGAGCAATTGATTATATACATTATATATATATATAAAAAAAATTTTCCCACTGCTTAGAAATATATAAAAGCAATAGGCATAAAACAGGAAAAAAAGAAATTACAGTTACAACTGTTTTAAAAGTCTTATTTGTAGTAAGGAAAAAAAATAATTCAACAACTTTGGAAGTTGCTCCTTTGATTTATTCTTAAACTAGTAATTTTTTAAAAATGCATATTTTAATAAGCATTCTATTTTTGCAGTGAATGTATTAGTTCAACTGGAACATGAGTACCAAGTACACGAAGCATGACGTTTTCTCATCAAGATTTCAGAAACTATATGAAATTATTCACTAATATTCTTAGAGTCATAAATCTACATGAATTCTCTATAGGGATACACTATATTGCATTGGCAATTTTATATATATATGTATATAAGTAGTTACACACATAAATACGTTAAAAATGCAGAATCGTACAAATAAGTTATGTGTGAGAGATTCATACACAATCCTGCAAACCCTGATGCCAAAAAATACATACTTATATGCTTAATTATTGTATTCCCTGAAAACTCAGTATACTCAAGTTGCACATTGACGATACAATTCTGATAGTCACGCATTCCAAGTGAAATGTTACAGTTTAAATGATGTGTTTTTCAGAAGAAATAAAACAAAGGTTATATGGATTTAATTATACCTTTTAAAGGTGAATTACCCTCATTAAATACAAAATTTTTCTCTGAAGAGTTACCTGACTACTCAGAGATGATCTTCTTTGCGCAGTCTTTTCGTGACCGGATAAGCTTTGCCTCGGAGGAGTGCTAGTGTCCACTGTCATTTTAGTTGGTGTTGCTGACAAGGTACAGAGTTACAACAGAAAGAGACACGTTAGCAGTAATCTCAATTCTGCAATGCAAAAATCAAATCACAGGTACCTTTTAATGAATAAAAAAAGAAAAGGCTGAAGGCTTGGACTCTTTTTGGTGTTTTTTTTTTTGACCCAGACTATCCAACAATAATGCAATCTGATGGACTGAAACAGGCAGACATTGTATTTTTAGAAGTAGAAGTCACTGTACAATCTCTGAAAATCTGAGAGGTTACCAGATCTCTGAACCCTCAAAAAAGGACACTTTCATTTGCATGTTTTTCATAAAATGATGCTAAACCACTAGTTATGCATTTAATTAAAGTAAGTAAAGTAGAAAAAGCCTTTATCTGGAAGGCAATTATATTTTCAACAGTTGGTGCTTACATGAATGATCCGAAACTGCAGTATGTGAAGATTTTCTTGAACTCCTGGAGGAAGCAGAAGGCGTGGGGCTGGTATCAAACCTTTCCAGTGCTTCCTTGAGACTCACTGTGTTGATGTGATTGTCAGACCCAGAGTCCTGACTCTGAAGAAGAAACACACAAAGAACAATTATTTTATCTGATTCAGCACACAATGTACATTTCTGTTAGCAAATATCTCAAACCGTGCTGTCTCTAATCACCCCCTTACACAGGTGGCTGAGCAGAAGCAGTGGCCTGGTTATCGCTAAGCTGAGTTTCCATTTGCAGCTTTTATCCTTGGAAAATAAACCAAACCAAAGCCATATAAGCCTAGAAACCCAAATGCATGCAGACACAGGCCACAAACTGACTGCTGAGTTGACCTGCTTCTCTAGCAACTCAATTCACTCTGAACACTTGTGTAATGACTGAACCGCTTCCTCTTTTGAGGAAGGACGAGTTAATCCCAGGAGAAGGAGAACTCTCAAATGAAACTTGCTGAACTGCCAAGGGAAAACATTTCTGAACTGCTAGGAGAAAACAAGCCAGAGCATCTGCACAAGCTGGCTTATCTAAGACTCACTGAGCTTCCGAGGACAGTGATTCAAAATTAATTTTGTATACTTCAAAGAAGCAGGACAGAGTCACACAACGGAGCAGCCCCTGCTTTCCTCCTGGGAATACCTTTAAGCCATCTTTGCATGTTGACCTTGTTTTTTCAGATTACGGGTGCTTCCAGTAAGGAAGAACATTTATTTATGAATAAAACTCTGCAGGAATCTGATCTTAATAAGGACTTATGTTTGTTGCCATGTTATAACTAAATGCACATAAACTCATGAAAAGAGTGTTCAAGGAAGAATACAGTGAAACAAACACTCTTCCTAGACTTCTTTGATTCCGTCATTTTAAATAGTCGTATTATTTAGACATCAAAATAACAACTTCATCTGTAACAGGAAAAAACACTTCTTGATGCTGTGTATTTGCTTATGTATTCTTTTCGGTATGAAAGAAAGAAGCAGTAAAATAAAATCATATAAGGCACTCACTTTATCTGCTGTTATCTCTGGCAGAGACTCCTCAATACCAAGTTCTCGTCGTCTTTCTGCTCTAACTTCTGCATAACTAGAAGAACAAAACAAACATGACTACTATATTCTTAGATGATTTAGAAAACATACCTCCAAAAAAATAAACTCCTCGGAGGCACCTTACTTACAAAGCACCCCAGGAAGTTTCCCAATGATTCTTTAAACTGCTGTGATTTCTCTACCTCCAAAAATGCCAGCAGTACAGCTCCCGTGCCATTAGAATTTCTCTAATACAGATTTTTAAGGGATAACTTACCTTACAACAGTGTGCGTACAGACAATAAACTCTGGCCTGGAATTCCACTGGTGATACGTGATATAGTAATGTGTTTGCAGCCAAATCCACTGCTGTCCCTTTGTAAGGAATCTGTAGTAACATGACTTCCCTTTCCCATACTGCATTACTATAAAAGTGAAGAATAAAGTTTACTGTCTTTCTGGTCTGTAAATATTGCAATTACATAATAAACATTATTTCCTAGTTCATACGGCCCCAAACCATGTCCAAATCCAGTATTCTGACAATGACTAAGAACAGGTTTAAAACTGTAGCTTTTTCTAAAAACAATTTACACTGCATTTTTCTGAGAACTGCAGAATCCTAACTTCCATTTCTCTGGGTTTTTTTTTGGTTTTGGTTTTTTTTCTTTACATATTGTGGAAAATTTATGTGCAAAAAATTTCAATACAGCTTTATAAAGAAAACCATAACTCAACAGAAAGCTCATCCTACTACACATTTAAACAATTTTTGCATTTTTTGAGGCACCACCCCTGCAGGTGCAGAGGGGTAGACATAGAGCATAAAGACATGGTTTAGTGATGGTTTTTATCAGTTAGGTTGACGGTTGGACTAGATGATCTTAAAAGGTCCCTTCCAACCCAGACAATTCTATGATTCTATGATCACAGAGCCTTTAAATACTATTGGAAGAACTGGAGAAATATTAGTCATAGTGCTGTGCATTCCAATTTACCACAAGTAAAACTCTGAATTATAAGATAAAGTTAAATCTGTGCCATAATGTCAAACGAATGGGAGTAAAGGCACTTCACTCAAATACGTCCCTAAATTTCACTACAATATTTGTACAATTTAAGAAACTTTAAATTGACATCTATAAAGCAAAACCCACTCATTGTAACAACTTAGTTGTACTCACAATGCTCGTGACATTTTGCCAGATTATCTAGATCATCCACATGATAATAATCATAGCCTGATGTTCCCAAAACTTCAAATGGAAGATAACCTATTATCGGAGGCGCCCTAATTAACACAAAAATTAATGTCATTTTATTTTCATACAAAAAAATCCCACGAAAAATTATTTCATTAAATAAATTTTCTTGTTTACAGTATGTACTCTGAAAAAAATTAAAAATTAAACCCAACACAAGGTACGCGTACTTAATGCTGATTAGTGAACTCTAAATATTATAGTCACCACTGAGATTCAGCTGCTATTGCTGCTATACATAGAAGGAATTGCACCTGTGATCCAAGAATAGGAACTTCCATTCTAAGCTATGTCTAGATGTGAACTCTTCATTGGGTTCTTCAACAGTGCACATTTCCTAAAAAGTAAAAAAATAAAAATCTCTCTCAAAACTGCTCTATTCTAATTCATAAGCTCTTTCGCAATTCAGACTTACCTAAAGTTAGTAGGTAACTCCACAATAGTTATAATGTCATTTTTAGACAGCTTTATGGTTTTTGCTTGCTTAGATGCATATTACTGAGGCAGAATCTAATCTCAGCCGTGCCAGGATGACACTCGGTTGGTTTAAACGGAACAGCCCCGGCGTGAGATTAAACTCAGGCTCAGTATCCACACACATAGAGTAGTACAAGCAGAAATCAATAGCTCCTGCAGTTATGCTTTTAACTCGTAACAAGCAAGAGATGAAACACTCCCACCAGACGCTCTGATTACAGTATATGCTTATAATGGGTAAAAAACAACATTGGCAAGATGGTCACATTACTTTGACTTCAGGAATAGGATTCTTCCTTTTACTCTAAATGACTTTCCCTTTAGGGCACAGGCACAAACTACAAATAACACACATTTTTTATGTTTAGAACTCATAAGCCGTGAGAGAATGACTGTGTTTCCACTATTACAACAAATCCTCAAGGTATTCTGTACATAATTTTAAATGTATTCTGCTCAGACATATGCGCAATCAGTGCACGTCAGTCAATTTCTATCGTCCCCTTCCAGAGAGGCAAAGATGCCCCAGCAAGGACTGTGCCTCCTGCAGAGACAGGAACTCCTCTCGTACCACCTTACAAGAAGAAAGATGGATGGTGGAACACATAGACGCATATATACAAACACACCCCTCAGCGAACTACAATAAAATTAGAGATCGGCAAATCTTCCTGTTTTGGACACCTGCACACGTTTGTCACCCTTGTAGAGCTTGCAACGACATTCCCATTGCCAGGAACACGGGAGAATCTATTGATGATCAGATACCACAATATTTTCCTAAAGGCTGGAGTATGGAATCTGCTGCTGCGCTGACCTAATGGTCACGACAGATGTGGACAGATGAGCACACTGTCGCTCTGCAGACACCTATAACTAGAATAGTCCCGGGCAAAAATAGAGAAGACTAAGTCTTGTTCCTGCAGAGACCACCTTCCTTTTAATTCTTTCAGGTTATAATACAAAGAGCTTAAGTGGATATTTTTGCAGTTCTTTAAATAGATATTATTTCTAAGCTTCTTTCTATTAAAGAAAAAAGTTAACGTATCTAGGCAATGTTTCTTCCTCACCTTCATTGGTATAAAATCTAAAGACAATGAGCAGAAAGTGCATTATATGATGGAGGTAGTGAACAAAATCACTCCAGGCACAGATTTGTGACTCTTGGTGTAACTTCCAGTTTGCAAAACTTAACCTTCAAAGCTGAAACTATCCCTAAAACCCAAAGGTCATCTACTTTCCTAAGATTACAGCATTTAATAAAGCATCGCTCATCGCAAAGAAATGACAGAGTGAGCGTATATCCTTGAGATATAGTTCTGATTTGTTATTTCTTTTAATATAATTATTTTGGCACAAGTTGAAACAAAAGGAAAAATAACTTCAGTGCAAGCAGTAAAATCACAGTAAAACCACCATTGTTAGAGAGGAGCTGGCAGCAGGTTTGTATATGATTACTCAATACATTTATATTAATGATTTACAGATATTCCACTGTAGAATATCTTGTAGCTATCTTGTTCAACAAGGCATCTAGAAAAGAATTTGTAACAAGAATTTTTCTCATAGAATCCTTTTGGCTGGATTAATCCTGCTTTCTTTGCTAGGAATCAATCACTTACGAGCCAAAATGCAAGACAAATGTTTTAAAGAACGCATAGAGCCAGATCTCTTCACTGGGGAGCAAAATTTGTGTCACATTTTGTCACAAAAGTGATGGGGTCATATGCAGAAAATAAAAATGTGAACTTTCAGAGATTATTCTCATGAATACCACGTCTTTCTGCAAAAGCACTGTATATCCTTCAGAAACATACTCTAGGTAAAAAAACCCAATAGAACGGTACACTGTCTGAAATAAAGAGAAAAAGTGGCAGATGAGCAGGCAGGTTCTACCTTAAGTAACACAATCCAGTACTAAAACACACATCTCATTACTGGCTGTGTCACACATCTGTTAGTAAAGTTACTGGGACGGTAAAATTTCTGAGATAGCACTTATTTG
Source organism: Bartramia longicauda (assembly GCA_028566575.1). Classification (NCBI taxonomy): domain Eukaryota; kingdom Metazoa; phylum Chordata; class Aves; order Charadriiformes; family Scolopacidae; genus Bartramia; species Bartramia longicauda. The sequence goes on from JAOXNH010000031.1 coordinate 70,906,800, forward strand.
CTAGAGTCTAGTCAATGCTAGCCTCAAAAATAACAGAAAGTATGAAAAGACTATAGACAAGTATTGTCAGATTAAAAGCCTTCATGCTAACATTAGTCTTCTTCACAAGAATATTTCTCAGATGAACAGCATGAGTAGAAACCCTTTGAGAGGTCTTAAAACCTCTGTAAGATGAAAGGTTCCTTAGGCTCTTGGGGCTCAGAAGTTCAGGCAAAGAGGAATGGAAGTTTGGCCAGAGTATAATCTGTAAGGCTGTCACCCTCAGGAGACATAAAGATCATAAATGGATGTTCCTCATTTCCCCAAGTATTTCATGAAGCCAAAATCACGTGTTTAACATCTCTACCAACTGTAGGTGTAACAGGAAAAACATTATTTAGACTCACACGGGAAGAAAACTGTGAAGATGAAAGATCTCCATGGCTTCAGGAAAAATAAACAACAAACTCTCTGGCACACAGGCCGGAGAGACCCAGGTCCTATTCAGCCTGACAGAAGTGAACGAGTTGGTATGATTTCTCCACAGGATCCCTACTACACTTTCAAAGTGCAAAGCATGCAGACCATGCAGAGGATACCACCAACAACCTTCAGCTTAAGACACCAGTGCATTCAACAAGTATATAAATATTCAAAGAGTTCCACATGCCAGGCAGCAGCTTAACCATGTGCCATATACATTTCATGGCATTTCTTTACAGCTCAATTGTAAGAAGAAATGTTCAATAGCAGACTATCCTGCACCTTGATTAATATATTTGTAGAAAACATATAATCTGAATCACAATCACAGACTAACCTGTACCATATCCTGAGTATTTATTTTGATTCATTTCAGTGAGGAATAGGCTTCTACTTGGTAAAGTCTATACATTTCAGACACATCCAATCCTAAACTTGTAAGGGTATCTTCACTGTGCATTAGCAGATAAGCAAAATGGTCTCTTGAAACAACCGAGTTATTAAATAATAAACAGTACTGAAACAAAACGGAAGATCTTTATTACCTCAAACCTGACTCCCAGTTGCTGACAAATAATTCAAGCTTTCATTAAGCCCAAAAAGATTTGCTTGTGTCAAACTACAGCAAGACCAGCAGCAGCATAAAATTCACATCCAAGTCTCAACTAAAATTATGAATTTTTCCAGTGAAAGTGGAATCTCGGTGTTATTGTTCATTGTGTTTAAGTTAAACTTGGTATATTGTATTCCTATGTATGGACTTCTAAATTTATTTCTTGCATATTACTATTTGATATGACTATTTAGAAATGGCACTCACCATAATAACTTGATTTGATACTTTGCACAACTTTTAACCTATTTGTATGTGAAGTACAAAAAACAGACACTTTCAGTTTGATATAATAAAATGTCTTATGGTTTTCTCTAATAGTATTTGAAATGTTGTGTGCATTCTCTCTGAAGTTCTCCTGTTCGGAGCACATTTAAAAATGATACAAAAGTGATTTCATTTGTACATACCTTGATAAATTGAGGTGTAGCTAATCTAACTGTGGCTACAAAGCAAACTTTGTCTTCATACGAAGGCCGGTGCGGTCGCTGAATAGTTCCTTCAAAACCGTTGTGCGCCGAGTTGGGAACTGAGGGAAGACAGATGAGGTCGACACCGATTACGATACAAGCATGGAGGAAAAATGGCAGTAAGATCACATGACAAACGGACAAATATTTATCTAATGTGGTTTGCTTATAACGACATGCATTCAGAAAAATGCTACATATAATATATACACATATATATGCACAGGAACAGCAGTTGTACAGTGGGAATGGGAACACAACCATCAAGTAACTTTCTCAAAGAACTAAAATTACAGTTAACGTGATATTATCTGTGACAAAGCAGTTTTAAGAAACTCGTAACAATTCTAATCTTTCTTGTAACTATTAAAACTGACTGGAATACATCTTCAAAAATATCTTTAAAGGTTTTATTATCTCCCCTTTCCTTTGGTCTTCAGAGTTTATCTTGCTTTGCAAGGTAGATTTTTAAATTTCTGATTGCTTTCATTGCTCTACTCTGAACTCTTTCAATTGCTTTACTTACTCCTCACAAATGGTGTCAAAAACGAGGACGGATATACAGGTGCTAAGAAGTGCAGAGGGATTATTTCACATGGTCTAGACGATATTTTAGAAAGACTTTTGCATTTTCAGAATTTGGTGATTTTGGTTGTGTTTGGTTTACATTCCACAGTAACTCCTTCTTCTAAAGGCCTGCTGTCTCGTTAACTGGAACCTTTTCCCCTGTTCAAATGGCTTGTTATTCCTAAATGTAGTAACTCGCATTTGTTCTTACTCAATTTGTCTGGGTTTTTTTTTCCCCTAAAAATTATTTTCTAAGTTTGGGGCTGAATTCTTATCCTGTGTTTAGCGCTTGCATCATTTCATGACTGCAAACAATATTCCATTACTCATAACATTATTCAGTCCATTAAAACTCCATTTTGATGGCAAACATGGGTAACCTTTCCAATCACCAGTTTCTGCAGCTACTCTCCAGCAATTTCAATTAAAATGTGCTTCCCTTACACACTGGTGAGAACAAAATGTGATAATTGTCAAAAGCTCATTAAAAAAATCCATCACTTATTTGTGCTTTGTCCTCTCATACACACAGTGTGTTACTCTTTGGTAGAGGAAACTGAACTGATTTGATGCTATTTCTACCTGAAAAATCACCAATGGTTGCTACTGAATTCCTTGCTAGCTTCCTGAAGCTCATGTATAGTTTAATTATTTGTTCTGCAATATTTCCCAATATTGAATTGCAACCGATAGGTCTGCAGTTTCACAACTCCTCCTCTTTCCAAGACTAGCACTGCATGGAACTTTTAAGGGCCGTTTCTTGTCTTTTCTATAACATTACATACCTGCATTTGGCACTAAGACTCATCCTCTCCCAGTTTGTGAGAAAAATATTGGTATCACAAAAAAAAATAAAGTTTATTTACAAGACACTGTCTTTGATAATATTTTTGGGGGTGATCTTTATGAAGATCCACTACACAGCTCTATTCATCTGGCTGACCAAATTAATCTGCCTCTCAAGTAAATAGCACGGGCTGGCCAAACAGATTAGGGATGTGGAACAGAGGAGCAAGAGGAATAAGAGGAATTAGTACATAACTAATAAAAATAGCCTCAATGGAAGGAGAAGGAACTTGGTGTGGAAAATTGTAATGGCCCATCTACTCACCTGAGTGGTAATTCTTATCACTGAAAACACAGAACTGAAATGGGGGGAAACCTAAATTTTATATCCCAGCTCACTGCATAATGAGAGCTGCAGGTACTCGGTACCACTGATGTTCAAGTTACTTAGTCACCTGCTTAAGTATGGATTATGCATAATTAACTGAATTCAGGCTATTTATTTTAAAGCATTTGCTTAATTCTCTCTTATATTCTTTTAAAAAAAATGTTTTACAAGATACTACTTTTCTTTCACTGAAAGCATTAAGCAGAATTACCGCACTTTGCATTCAAGCGCACAAACACATAATATGAGAGGTGGTTTTTCTTCTTTTTCATTAAAACAATATAGAAGTGATATAATGATATAACTCTGCTTCGAGTTCTTCTTTTGAGAGACTGATTTTAGTCCACCATTAAGTTTTGCACAATGGTCTCAAGCCTGCTTATCTGTGAAAGTGTCTAAGAATTGGATTCTAACCGCTGAAATTACTTACCATTATTCAAACACTTGAAATTTCCTATAAATTTTACATATTCATATGTAGGTTGCTCTTTCGGATCTATTGTTCCTCGCAGCATATGGCAACAGAATTCTAGTTGATTTTTTGCTGAGAAAAGAATAAACACATTGAAAGGCTACGTGCTTGACGAAGCTCACGGGCAACATGAAATGGAAAGCAGGAATAATTAAGCTGCACAGTTACTGAGATACTATAAAAATGATTTCCAATGGCTACTGCTTTTAACCAACGTGATATTATCTAACCTAAAGCCTAAAGAAATGGAGAACTCCTTTAGAATTTGTGCATGAAGGGCCTGAATGCTAATGACATAGAAACCCCCTGAACACTAGAGCTATTTTAAAGTAGCTG
>JAOXNH010000031.1:70939867-70952001 GCA_028566575.1 Bartramia longicauda
TTTATTTTTGTCAGCTGGGTTGATGGTTGGACAAGATGATCTTGAAGGTCCCTTCCAACCTGGAAGATTCTGTGATTTATCAGCAGGCTCTTTTGCAGGGCTCAGGAACAGGAGCTGTCTCCTTCCCCAGACACAGGACAGGGGTGGGAGGGGGGGATGTGCAGGTGTGTCATTACCTCCCTTCCCCCTCGGGATGAGAATTTTTCCTGGGAGTGTGTTCTCTCCCCTGGGGTACGCTACATTTTTTAAATTATATTTTTAGGAAAGAATAATAAACCTTTTGCACATTCGTGCATTGGTTAATGTCAGGTAGTCCCACCCAAGAAAGCTGCTTTCATGGGGCACGGCATTTTGGGAATGTGTAGTTTGGACCATGAAAAGGGTGCAGCCTCTCATAGTAATTGTTGGTGATGTTCGTTTTTCCTGTGGCTGATAACTGAGGCTGGAGAAAATAATTTGATTTTGCAGTATCTGGTGAGCAATCATTAGGTCATTGCCATAGAAGGCAACTCATAGGCTTTGTCAGGAAGTCATCATGGATGAAGGGGACAGGTTCAGTGCTGTGAAACCCCTGTTAACATGGGATTTCCTTATTTTTGTTCTCTAGTGGTTTGTGTTCAGTATTAGAGGTTTAGAGTTCTGTTACTTCTGTGCTAGGAAAATCCATTCTGGATGTAGGTGGGCAGAGAAGTTCATGCTTTTGGATCTGGGTCTCAGTGTCTTCACATCCATTCCGGTTTTACATGGAGCTTTGCTGTCTCTCCCTGCCTACGCCTGCGTTTTCCAGCTGCGGTGAGGAACCAAGAAACCCTGTATGACTTAGCTGAGTGTAGGTTTTGCCTGGAGTGGGAAACACCGATGTACAAGGAGCACTTTTGTCTCACGTCCCATATTCATGGCAAAATGTGAACGAGTCTATCTTGGGGACAGGTTGTGAATTCAAAAATTAAGTTCTGTTCCTACTAAAATACCATGTCCGAGTTCATCATTGTTATTTTCCAAGTCTGGCAGTAGTTCTGCCATTGCAGTGTAGAGGTGAGGTGCTGGTACGATACGATTTGATGATCTGATAATGTTCTTTCTTTCCCCAGCTGTTGATTTATCTGATAACAAGTTAGGTGTTGAAGGAGCTAAGGCCTTTCCTGCAGCGCTTCTAGAAAATACTACAATTGTGTCTCTCCAGCTCTCAGGAAATTAATTTGATGATCACGCAGCAAAATATTTAGCAGATGCCATCACAGCAAACAGCAAAGTGGAAATTCTGGATCTGAGTTACAACGTGTTTGGTGACAAAGCAGGTAAAGTGCTGTCTCTGCTCCTTGTACAGAGAGGGGTGCTGCAGCAATTAGCAATGCAGCTTAATGAGTTGCTTGCCAGCCTCAGACCTTAGGAGAGATGGGTTGGTTAATATTTTCAGTTTCCAAACAAATATTTTGGCTCTTTGTAGGCAAAACCAAATGTCATTTGTTCACTCAGCTTCATTCTCTGTCTTCCAGCATTGCAGGCTTTGAGTCTTCTGTTTCTTTCCCCTGTTCTTCCTACTTCCCAAGTTCTGATGATCCTCCTTTCACTGAACTATCATTTCCTTTTTTTTTTTGATCATTATTTCAGCTTTCCTGGGTGTGTAAAATGCTTAATAAGAGCAGAAAACCCCCAGCAGAGTGGAGTTTGCCAGCAGTTCTTCAGTCTAGCTCCCTGTCACCGAGAGGTGATTGCGGGTACCAAGAACGAACAGGGGGTTCTGCTTCCGCCTTACGCTACCACCCTTGACAGCTTGTGGTTTGGAGACTTCCTTGGCTCATGACTTTGTCTCTGTCATTTCCATGTCCGTGTTGGTCTCGACCTTATTAATGCACGTTGTTTTTTCTTTGCCTCTTGATTTTTAAGGACGCTGCTGTTTAATCATTACATCCTTGCTTTTGCAGTGCTCCCGTGATGCCGTGGGATGTGATGAAACCTGTTTATTAGGTTAGTACTTAGCCAGTACTGGTTTCCCCAGGCACACTTGTGCTGGGCTGAACTCCCCCATCCTTTCCTCCTGACTGTCCACATCTGCAGGACACTCTTCATGGTGGAATTGCTAATCCCTGATTTTTCAACCTGTATGCTCATCTCCTTTTTGCACCTTACTGGCACATACTTCATCTTCTCCATCTATGGCTGGCTTGGCCAACCCCAGACATGGGTTCTGCTACTACCTCCAGGCTGAAGATTCACAAATCTCCTCCCTCCCTCTCCTGGTCTCACCCTACAACTGTGCTCTACTTCCAAAACTGTCAGTGATGGGTACACACTCAAAAGGGAGATACTGACTTTTTCCTCTCCCATGCTGCATCCCATGCTGTCTGTCAGATCCACAGTCTCCCCTGGTTGTGTCTTCCATGAAAAATCCACTGTCTTCTCTCCATCAACAACCCTTACAACCCTTAATCATCACATATCACATCTCATCTGCTGTAGCCTCCTTCGTGAAGATCCTCCATGTCTTCCATGGGCTTCTCTGGCTCCCAGGAGAGGAAACAACCATAATCCTCATCTTTTTTGGCCACTAGGAACACACCAGCCATTCACTTGATTACTTCCCAGATCCATTCTGCTTTTTGCCTCTTTTTTACTTTTGAAGGCTGCAATGGCTGCTACTCTGCCCACCCGTATCCTGCTCACTTCCCGATGCCTTTACAGTCAGACAGCTCTCCCAGTATTCTGCCCTTCAAGCATGGCGATGGCTTCCTTTTCTTCTGTGCTGGTTGACAACCTCCTTTCTCTCCTGCCCCGTTGGAAACTTGCAGAACACTCAGTGAGGAGACCTACTCAGACTTTCTGATGATGCAGGAGCTCTGGGGAGGGTTAAAGAGAGCGGAGCTGGGCTGTGCCAGCAGCACAGCCCAGCAGGCTCCAGTTGACTGGAGGCCGGAGGTGCTGGGGAAGGGGGAGGAACTGTGAGAAGGTACCTGGTTGCTCGGTGTCAGCTTCCAGACTCCCATCAGGCTGGAGAATGAGCCTGTGCGACTGGATCTCCACACGTGAGCGGCAGACCCTGGCTTTGTGATAGGGTGATTGGGTTTTCTCTTCCTCTTTGCCGTGTTTGCAACCTGTGGTCAGAGAACACAGAGGCTTTATTGTCCGTCAGCTGCTGGTAAATGCCGTATAAAGGAAAATAATATGTTGTAGTTTTAATTGCCTGCCTAGAGGTAATACAGAGAGAATACAGTTGCAGAGAAATACCTAAACTAACTCGAGCTTCCTTTTAACTTTTAAACTTAATCTTCTTAACTCTTAAACTGTTTGGCTTCATGTATTTTTTTCTTAGGTGAAATTCTTGGAATGGCAATAGCAGAAAACATTGGATTCAAGGAATTTAAAATCAGCTGGAACCATTTCCATAGCCGAGGGGCAGCTGCCTTGGCCAATGGCGTGGGGGTAGGAAATGTTTTTAAATTCTGAGACTCTTTAAAAACTCTTGCTTTTAAATTCTGAGAACTCATGTGAAGCTTTATCTGTTTAAACGAGCGTGAGTGCCATGATGTACTGTTTGCCTTGTGCCCTTGCTCGTCCAGCTGAGATCATAGAGATCTTGGAACTAAGACAGTAAAATCATCCCTTGTCTATTGAAGTATTGCATGTGTTTTCATTTCTCTAGTTCTTTGCCTTTTTGGAGTCAAAATTACTATAATGAATGTTCTGAATTGTTTCATTTCACTTCTGATTCATAAATCAATACAGAGATTTTGTAGTCTATATACAGCTATAACTGTACTAAAAGAAAATAGTTTCTCATTACAGTAAGAAACAGTTCTTCCAGCCTCATAGGCTGAAGGGAGCCACTAAAATAATTTAATTTCACCTCTTGTACGATGCAAATTGCCTGTGCTGTCCTAGCGTTAGTGCAGCAAGTCCCAGCTGCACTTTGGAGAGTCGAAAGGAACAGCAGTCTGTAGAAAGGGTATTTATTTCTCCAAGGTCGTGTCAACTGACAGGGAGATTGTCAGTTGTGCGTTTATGTCCTTATGGGCTGTTCTGAACACAAGAACAGCAATAAAGAAGAAAAATCAAAGAATATAGAAAAGTTGAATCAAAAGCACACAACAGTTATGGAAATATACTACTGGAGTGGCATTTGACTGGCAGAATCAAGAGCAGATGGGGGATGTGGTTATGGAAAAGTACAAGGAGTGCAGAAGAAAGTCTCCTTATTCAGTGTTTGTACTTGACATTACAATGGAGTGGAGGAGATTAGGCCTGTTTACTTCTCACAGCCCAGCTCGAACATGCTCAGTAGCTCTGGCTGGTTATGACTGAAAGGATTTGGAATATACCTACCTCATCTGATTTGGACAGACAAAATGGATTTAGGTAAATCATTGAACTGGTACAAACCGTTATTTTGAGAAATCTATCATGCTGCCTAACATAAGAGCTTGGGATGGCACAAAAAAAAACCCCGCACAGCATAACAATTTAAGTTTTTTTCCTAAAGCCTTGAGTACTTGCTCTCACATATGCAGGGTCTTTATCTTTCCAGTGGTAAGATTTCCACTGCATTCTGAATCAAGAAAACAGTACGTTCCTCCCCCTCATCTCATTCTCAGACACAGGCTGACTTACTGCTCAATGATTTAAGTCTTGCTAAATTACAAGCAACTAAAACCGGCCTTAGAAGAGAAAGTGTCAAGCATCATTAACTACAAGCACTGCTACCTGTAACTCCATTCACTTTCCTTCACGCACGACCAAACATCTCCAATGCATGGTAAGTCATTAGGAATATAGGAAGTGTTTCTGCCAGCAAGACAAAATCATCCAGTTTCAGCAAGATGGGCACAATATCTGATCTATCTCAATAGATCAGTTTCTTGGACCCTATCAAGAAGACCACGGACCATCTGAAAAAGTTTAACAATAATATCAACTTGCAAAGAAAAAGCATATAAACACATAGGTGAAGGCTACAGGTGAAGGCTATTGAATCAAAACCCCTTTGTCACTCCTAAAACGAACCTTAAACAAACTACGCTGTCTGTTGCGCATTTCTCTTTACGTGACCATGGACGTACAAAGCAATCAGTAACCTTACTGCAAGATAAGACAAATCTTGCAAAGATGGAAATCTGCACTTCCCAGCCCATCTTCAGCTGGACAGTACATAGTGTCCAATCAAGGAATCAAGGAGATGCCACCCTTTCACAAATAAGCGGACATGTGACTAGAGATGTTGCTAATTGAACCTATTCAGAGGCATTATTTTGCTTTCTGTATCTTACATTAATAGGATATTAATCTTGTCTCCACTTTAACAAGAGCATCTGAAAAAAAAAAAAAAAGAAAAAACCCACAACACCCAAAAAAGCTGCAACACATCCCTGGGAGAGATATTAAATTCAGTCTCCAGAACCACAGGGCCACATTAGGACACTGCATTGCCGGGGACAGTGCCATCATGAGGTCTTGTGGTTTTTTTTTTTTTCCTTCTAGTTTCCAAGGCAGCTCAGGTACAGTTAGTTCAATTGTTTCATCACGTGTTCCACTGTACAGGATGAAAGCTTATTAAAAGCTTATTTGAAGTTTATTCTTGCCCCCACACAACATTAATTTCAATCTCAAATTGAAGTGGAATTTCTACCTTGCCTGAGGTAGAAAACGAGATGCTTTATTTAAAGCATTACTGTTCTAGTAGCAATAAAAATCTACATACTTACTTAAATTACCTAGAAATGCATTGTGCCTCGTAGAGTGGGTGGATAGCATTAGTAGTCCAAATGTGATGTCATCTGAGTAAAAGTCTTCTTTGGCACAGTCTTCTGAAAAACAACAACAAAAAAACCCCACAGTTCTGTAACGATTAGTTCATTCAAAACAACTTTTAGACGCAAGCCCTTGATTGCTGCTCTCTTTTTTCTCCTGCCATTCCAGTCGCTTTATTTCCATCCCTAAACTGTCCACAATTTCACTTTCCAATTCTTCTATTCAACATAATGAAGTAAATACACACAAAGAAGAACTTCAAGATCACCCACCACCTTTTATGTAGCTCTGGCACTGCCTGAAATCCAAATCTGTGAGACAAATGCAACAGCCTAATGGTAACATGAAAGTTACAGTTCTGACTGCCTACAAAACATTAATTATTATATTACAATTCCTTTGGGGTATATTATGACTTTGCAGAACATCAACAATACACCAGGCAAATTTCTGGAAAGAAAATACATCAACACAATCTGAACCTTGTGTGGTTGAGAGAGGATGTGTGATCGACCTCAGAACACGGTTTAGAACTCTCCAAGAACACGGCACAGAACAGCATCAGAAAAACTCAAACACCTTCCCTCACTAATGAAAAAATAATTTCAGTAAGCTGTACTGAGCAGAAGCTAACCATACAATAGATAGTTCTGTACACAAACACTATACTTATTCCACAAAGAAATAGCTCCCAGTCTACTACAAATCACAAATTCTGTATTCCTCATGTGTTTTAAATACACGTGCACCAATTTGGTAAAATAATCTCACTGCTGACAATCCTGCCGGGAAAGCTACCGCTAGTTATCACTATTGATGCTTTCTACTCAACGCTCCCATGTGGCAAAGCACAGCCTTTAAGATATACAGAGATCTATTTCCTTCCACAATATGCAAGGATAGGCAGGTTTCCATTGACATAAAAACAACAAAAAAAGAGGAATGTCAACCCCACTGTTCGTTACCACCATGCCCCCCAGTACATGCAACAAAGAAAGAAGAGGCTGGGGAGGAAGAATGCCAATGTTTGAAGAAGGTCTAATGGACAAGTCTAATGGGATAAGAAAGGCAGACCATAATCATTTACTCATCTACTTTTCTATGCAGTAAAATGAAAGACTTTATTAGAAATCAATGTTTTGAATCACATACCAGTATATAGAGTATAGTTTGCCATTTCTTATCTATGGGGCAGGAAAAGTGTCCAGGTGCCATTCTAAAAAACAATCTACATAGAAGTTTATGAGAGATTATTTTTCATTTCTTATGCTAGCAATACAAAAGCTAATATACCTCAACATAAACCAACCATAAATTTTATTGTCCATATAAAGGTAGTACCAGTTTATCGAAACTAATTTTGAAAAGCCATTTCAGTTATTTTAACAAAAAAAAGGTTGTGATTGTTTTGACTTTGATAAAGCGGCACTGCCCCAATTGCCTTTGATGTTAGAGGTTTCTACAGCCTCACCTCAACTGTGCTGAAACTCATAAAAATTCCTCCAGCTTATACGGAAACTGTCAAAGGAGATAGTGACAGAACAACACAAATGCCTGAGATTGAATCTTCAGGCACAGCTGCTTGTTGTTTTGCCACTCACTTTAAAAGCAAGTTAAGTTGACAGCTTATTTTCTTAAGGGGTTAAAAAAAAATAAATCTTAGTACTAGAATTTGTGTCCTGACTTCCCTGTCAAACCAAGCAAATCAGCACATTCTCAAATCCTTTTCCTTTTTTTTTCTCCAATAAAAGCCAAATCCATCAACATAATCGATAAGTTTCTACGTATCTTTCTCCTACCCCATTTCCTAACACCTTCTAGTTACTCTTCATCTTGATTCAGACCACTCTTCTGATTTTATTATGCTTTCCAGATCCTGCAAAAAAAACCACATTTCCCTTCTTTTCCTTCAAATCTCTGTAATATTTGGACTTGCTTTATGCTGTCTTTTGCTTCTATATTCTCATCTTCCTCTTTGCTGATCTGCCTTATTCTGTTCTTAGAAACGACAACTTGTTTAATTCACTAACTATGACTCACTTATTCATTTGAATCCTTGTCCTCATTTCTGAGGTCATTCTCCTCATTTTCTATGTCAGTGCAATTAAGATCACAAGCCGTTCGAGGCTGGAACTGTATCTTACTATCTGTGAAACATCATGCAAAGCTTTAGTGCAGCACAAAATGTTTAACTAATGCTTCTGAGATGGAAAAAAAAAAATAAAATTGAAAAAAAACCAAACCCTGAAGTACAGTATTTTAACAAAAAAAAACACCCAAACATTTTCAGAAAACATATTTTAAGCAAAACTGCTGAGATGTTAAGAGTTCTCACTGGAACTACTACACTAGTTTCATCTTCAACCACGCAACTGCTAGTAGTAGCTCGATTACACAAAATGAATGTTGCTGCTGTGGATGGCACGAAAAACTTTATTAAATCACATTACTACATTAAAATTGACAGCAAGAAAAGTGTATGTGTGGGGGGACACAATCTGCATTCCTATTCTGACACTTCTGGGAAGCTGTGATTCATGCTGCTACTTGCTTTTCTACTCAGTCAGAGGAAAATCCAGTTTCCTTTAGAATATTTATTGTTACTATGTAAACGACTTTAAAATAATCACAGGTCAAAGTCTCCTAACTATTGTGCAGTCTATTATGATATTTTAAAACTCAAGTATTTTAATACTTGAGATTAATGAATTAAAGTTTGTGAATACTATAAAGTTTGTGAAGATTATATTAGTTCCAAAGGCTTGAAAAGTATATTTGACCTTATTGAGCAGGGAATTCTCTAGAAATGAAAGTAACAAGCTAATAAAATTTTCTCATAGACTTAGTAATGGTGAAAGCGAAGAAGTTTCTCTAAACCTGTGAGTAGGATGGACTACAATTCTCCACTGAGACTTGATAAAACCTTACAAGATGAACATAATGAGGCAAATTTCAGTCTGCTGTTTATCATGATTAGTAGGTAACGCAAAAATAGGCAATGCAGGAAAGAATCACAAATGTCATTCTAGACAGAAGTCCAGCTCCTTCTGCTTTTTAACTAAAAACTCCATGATACAAGACAGGGGAGTGGACTTACAGGAAATCCCATTTGGGAGGTATTATCTTTTTTTCCTATGCTCGAGCAAAATCTTATTCTTTGGCTATTAATGAATATATTCCATACAGTAACTGGTATAAAGAGACATCTTTAGCTGGTACTCTATCAGTTTTATCTCTCCACTATTAAAAGTACTTACTCACTACGGCCTTTAAACGGAAAAGTGCTACTTCTTAAGCTCAAGTTACACTTTCTTTTCCTCTTTACCACTGAAAGCAAAGTCTAAGTTCGAGGCTTTTCACAGAAATACCCCAAAACTGTTTTTTTGCCCCTGAAGCAACAGGAAAATGTTAATTTAATCACAGTTTAAAGCTATTCTGGTAATTTCAGGAGAATCTACTTTAAATACTAAACCAAACCCTGCAGTCAGTGAAAGATAGTATCATCTAATTCTGATCAGGACAATAACTCCCTGGTTAATGGTCAAAAAAAAATAATTGTACCAGCTTATCATTAAGGGAGTTTTTCAGTGTAAACCACCGTTCTGACAGCTCTCCTCTCCCCACCACGAGGAGCCAGCATCCCTCTGACACGCCACCAGATCCTCAGTCCCCATCACCTTCCCAAACAGCCCAATGTCCTGCTGTCCCCTCAAGCCCCCTTGGCACATAGAACCATCTCCAGTTCCTCTACCCAGCGCAGACCCGGCACCTGCTGAAAAAGCAGGTCAGAGCCAAACCCGCACTGCATTATCTCTGTCTCAAGAGAGGGCAGCAACACCTGTTTCTCTCTATCCGGTCTGCCTGTTTTCCCAAAACCTGGAGGAACGTCATGGTCTTTGAGATTTCTCTCTCTCTCCTACGAACATGGTTTCAATCGGTCAACGGTTTCAAAAGCTATCGGTAGACATGTAAGGAAAGAATAAGTGAAAATCAGGAAAAAGCATAAAACGCACTTCCTTAGGAAACTGGGCTTCAAAAAAAAAAGGCAACTCCCTACAGCTTTTAATGGAGAAAATTTCTTGGTTGTTTACTGAGCCAGGGGAAATAAGCAGATTTTGGCAAAACATTTCCCGACTTCTCTGGTTTTTCTCAACTTCAAACTTACGTTCAAACATACCTTTAGGGGTCTAAGGACTGGGAAAGTTACTCTATGTAATAAGGCAGTTTTTTCCCTAATATATCTAGAAGCTTTTGGATGATTCATGAAAACTCAGATAATCCAAATCTTTGGCACTTCTCTGACAAGATCCATCTGAAAAATTGCAAACCACTACCTTACCATACCAGCAGGAGCTTACTCTCTCCGAATTCACAACCACTTACTCGCCAGCAGCCACCAAACCAATGGAATATTATTCTGTCAGGGCACATGTCAGTAACAGCCACAACTAAAAAGGCAAAACCAGTCTCTGACACTACATTAAATATGCAATGAAATAACCACCAAACACATCAAACACTCTTAAATGCCAGAAACTAATATCTACTACATCATTAAAACTTTTACTCAAATGTAAAAACAGCAACTTATATTTTATTTACAACAGCAGCAGCATTCTCAGAATTGGAAATATGAAATTAGCTATATTAATACAATTTATATTGAAGTATCCTTTTTTATTAGGCAGCTTAGTATCTCATACTCTCATTCTCCAAGATCATAATTTAATATATGGAAATCTGTACTTCCTCAAGATTTCTAATGCATATGTTAGGAAATTGACATATTATCTTTCCTCCCTCCTACAAGGGCCACCCCTTACAGGTCTGTCTCCTCTGTGTTCACAAATACTCGCCTCGATGGTGTTTAAAAAGAAAGTCCTGGAACTTTCTGGGTATCTACCAGTTCAGCAGATACTGAGATGCTTATGGGATCTGAGATCATCCTTCTGCAAGCAATTGAGATATACTCACAAACTTGTGGAGCTACAAGCTAAAAACTCTTGTAGATGATGTTGTTAGCAATACTATACCCTACTATAAAGTACCTCAAATTCAGATATCATGCTGGATGATCAGCCCATTCCCAGGTGCTCCTGATCTTCTAAGTGTCCCACAGCAGCAGCACAACCACATCATGAGCTAGTAATTAAGCTCTGCTGCCTGCTCTGGCTGTAATAGGCAATACTATCCCAAACTATAGTCTTCACTAAAAGATTATTAGCGAGGCACAAAAAGGGGATTTCACACAACAGGATCCAAAATTCCAAAGTACCAAAGACAGTTGCACCACTCAGCAAGGCTTCTGAAAAAAGTTAGTAGAAATGTGAACCATAAGGGTAACCAGTGAACACCGCATCATGCCTTCACCTTCCCCTGTTTCTGAAGGCATCCCTGTCCTTGATGTACATAGCTAAGCTTCTCCCATCAAAACAGGAGAAATATATTCTTTTAACATGCCAGCAGGAGGAAAAAAGATGCCCTCTCATTTTGCCCAGCAGCAGGGGGTTACAGCACAGTAACCTGCAACAGAGAAGCCTGAAAGCCAATCTCCACCCTGTCAGAAGGGGTTCAAACCCTAATCTCTCAGCAGGCTCCAGGCTGCACTGGGAAGATAGATCAACAGTGGCAATCTTCAGAATATGGAAGAAAAATTAAAAATAAAAAGCTTTGCTGGATGCAGCAGAACCAGCAGTCTGCTGGTTCAGAACCAGTGCACACCTCTCTAGGGAGAAGGGCAACCAAATGACAGAGACGAGTCCTGGTTTCCAGGAGTTCCTAATGGTACTTAAAATTTTAAATGGAAGCAAATAAAAAATAGCTTTTGGAGCACAGACCAGAACTCAGGTACTCCCCTGCTTTTTCTCCAAGAAAATAAGCGGCCTGGTGTCTCTTTTTGGCCCAATTAGACTTTAATCACCTTGCACGCATGAAAAAGTGGATTTTTAGGGCTTGGGGTTTTGCTGGCTTGTTGTTTGTTTGCTTTTTAAGGAGACATCAACAAAACCTCTTCCTCCTCCCCCTCTTTGTGTTTCTGAACAAAAGGGAGAGTTACCACAGGGTTTTGGTCAGAGTCCAATCCCATAGGTGTGCCTGAGGTGTGGTTTGAACATGCCTTTGGACAAGTGAATGTCTAATTTACAGATTGCCTAATTTATGAATAGTAAACAGATTTAGATGCCAAGATGCTCAGCTGTGACAAGATTATGGAAGATGTGAGTGAGGACAAAATTTCAAGGTGTTTGGAAAACTTTACTAGTGAAAACCTAGAGACTTGTAAATTTCAGCCAACACATGGCTACAATTTTATTTGGGGCTAGACACCCAAAATCCATCTAAATCACAGTTTTGATCTTCTATATTATTTTATGGATCTGCCCATATACCAAACT
>JAOXNH010000031.1:70979760-70989890 GCA_028566575.1 Bartramia longicauda
GACTACACTGGCAATTTGCAGTTGTGCAGAAATAGGATTTGTACCCCATGTAAGAATTTTAAGAGTTCTGCTATAACAGCAGTTTTCTGCAGTTTCCTAAGACACTGCTTCTGATTTGAGTGTAGATGGAAAGGTATCATTTACCAGTCCACTTTCTCAGTAACAGAAAAGAATATGTAGTTTGGAGTGGAAGAGTTTTTTCTTGCGTTGTTTTTAACTACTTATTAAGGGTACCATTAAACCATGAAATAAAAGTACGTTTCTTTGTCATAAGCAGTAACAGCATATGTATAAACACCATTTGAGAATAAAACTAAGTCCAGAGTAATTGATTGTACCAACCTTTGAAAACTAAACTTGCTTCTTACAGGCAGCCATCACAATCAAATAGGGAGAATCTTGTGTAATGTTAAGCTCTTAGAGGGTAAGCTTCCTCCCTACCACTCCACCCCCACCACATAAACCCATGCAGACAGATAAAACTATCATTTCTGGCACAGAATATTTGATACCATTTGCCTAGATGCCAGAAAGCTTTGCCAGTCATCTAGTTCATAGACGGCATTAAAATTAGGTTTTTTTTAAATAAAGAGTAGGTAATGCAATGGATCTTATGATTTTATTATAGGCAAAAAGCCCCAAACAACACTCTTTAGCAATGAAAACATTAACTGAAAAAAAGCAATAAACAAATAATGCATTTCTGAGTACTTCAAGACAAGAGATGATTCATTTCTCTAGAGACAATCTACGAGAAAGCATTAGCAGAGAGAGTGGGAAAGCTAATAGCTCGCAGAATTCCCCCTTCAAAGAGTTTTTGTTGGTAACGCATCCTCCCCATTCTCTTTTCCCTTCACCGTGCATTTGCTCGTCTCTGGGTATATTAGTTCAGCTTCACCACTTTCAGAGTAAGAAAATGTAGAGGGAGAAATCAGCAGTGAATGAGATAAACTCAGCTGAACTCATTTGCAAAGCCCACGCTAAAAATGTGCTTTTTCTTCTTGGTGAGGGATTTTATTGTTGTTTTTTATCAGTTTCTTTGCTTGTTTTGTAGTTGGAGGTGACTATTAGAGGACTATCGTAATTCAGTAGCAGGACAAGGCACCTTGCCTCAAACACAAAGCAGTGTCTCTCAGCCAGAACCTGCATGGACAAAGCAAAGGCTGAGGAAATGCCACAGTTTCTGTTAATTCCCTTAAAAAAAATAAGTTAATAGTCCTATCATCACTGATGCACTGGGGTTGGTTAAATAACATAAAGAAAGGAAAGAATGTGAGAGATGAGTAAAGGAACACAATACTTAGTTAGAAAGTTCCCATATTTATAAACTTGGAGTCATTCCTGGAAAATATTGAATTAATTTCGAGGCAGGTTTTCTCCTGGATGGTCCACTAATAAAGTAGCAAACTGGGAAGAACTGATGCTTTTCATTCCAGGAAAATCTGGTGAACTAGTCTGGTTCTGTCATTGTGTTGTTTTAGGGTAAAACCCAATGAGTCTAATTCTGTCTCCTTAGACCCTCTCCAGTCCTGCATTATTCTTGCTAAAATAATAAGTATTATATTGGTTACGTTACATAATTTTACCCGGAATGTAGTATCTTCTGCAGACTTTTTTTGTTCACTGAAATCAATGGAAACTTTGCCTCCAGTCATAGTAGGGACAAATACTGTGTTACAAATAGCAAATCTCAGCAATTGATGCAGAAATGTGTAAAGCAGCAGTTTTAATCCAGAATGTCTCGTTTTCACAAACTCCTTAGAGCTACCAGAGCTACTACTCCAGAGCTACCTTACTTCCCACTTTTTTCCCAGGAGATAAAGACCAGCAGGGCTTGTTCAAGTGCTGGTTTAGGAGCATGTTGGTGTTTGAGTCAACGCTTCCCAAATGCTCTACGGGGAGCGGGCAGGAAGGGAAGTGCCTCCTGTAGCGCCCACAGGAGGAAGAAGTTGTCTCTCTGCATCTCTACCCCCGGTGAGTCATTTGCTTCCCAATGTCACCAGAAGCTACAAAATTAAATGTCAAGGGAGTACTTGAAGGTTACAGCAACGCCAGGGCATGTGAGTTGCCAGCTACACCCTCTCTCCATGTTACACCCTGTCACTCCACCTGTTCAAAAAGGTCAGGGAAGAGCCCATGTTAACACGCGTGTCACGTCCTGGAGCCAAGACACATGTTCGTTTCAAAGGTGAGAGTGGAAGCCATAATAGCGATCAGTAGCAAAATGCTAGAGGGGCTAATTGACACCGTACATTACTCTTTAACTAGCAAATTGAAAGGATTAACTACAGACTCCCAGCCCTGTGGAAAAGAAGAAGCAAGAGGTAAAATTGGATGAGTTGAAACGATTGTGTACATCCTATAAAAATACCAGACGGGACACTGTGTTTCTTCCAGGGACAGTGACTGCCTGGTCATGGACAGTTAAACGACACCTGTTATCAAATGTAGCTCTCCATTGAGCCAAGACAATCTTTTCCCTGAACAACATCTCTACACCCAACTCAACGTTCTGCTGGAGCAACTGTTCAGGAAATCTGGAAAACAAGATGTTTCACCTCTTTGCTGATGTCAGGATAGGAGATGTGCAGGAGAAGCAGGACTGGAAGAAGAAGGACCTGAACTCCATGCAAGAGAAACACTGGAGAGTGAGATGTGACCGTAGGAAGGGTGGGCACAGAAGAAATGGAGTCTACTGTAGGGCAGTGCACAGATGATGCTTACCTCTTTCCACAGCTGCAAATCCTGATCTGCCTCGAGTGCTTGGGATGGCATCGGTGCACCTGGAAGCACAAACTGTGCTTAGCAATGCTGTACAGCAAAGGTCCTTTGCATAGGTGTCCTCTGTCAGTGATTTAAATAAAAACCCTGAACACAAGATGGTACCCGACACACTTGTCATTGCCCAGTACTTTCTGCCTGCTCTGTGTCAGCAACGCAGGAGGCTTCTTCACAAGTTCACAGCAGATATGGACCCTGACATCTCTTAGCAATAAACAAGTGTGGAAATCACTCGGCTTTCACCAGGGGTCGGGATGGTGTTAGTCCTTGCTCAGTGATAAGTAGCAGGCAAGACAGTTTGCATGGCAGTTCTGGAATGCCAAGAGCTGCTCAGGAAAAATCATTCCATTCACCTCCATGTGTTTTACAACTAATACTAATAACAATAACTACAACCGTGTTTAGTTCCAGGCATTAAGGGGTAGATTTCAAAACCACAATTTGGTACTGGTACAAACTTAAGCTGGCTAATTATTCTTGATGCTTGTTTTCCAGGAAAAAAAAAAAACCAACAACTAAAAATTAAGAGGGGTCTTAATTTCACCCTATGTAGAAGTGGGATATTTCTGAAATCTCTAGGAGGTTCTCATAATAGGAAAACTGATTTCCAATGAAAATTTGTTTTTGTTTTTGTTTTTTTTTAATGTTTACTTTAGTTCAAGGAATAACTCCAAATAAATGAAAGGTGCTACAATTCTCTTACTTTGCTTTCTGTTCTTAAATTAGTATATTCCAATTGGAGTATTCCAACTGGTGTCCTGGTTGTGCAACTGGGCAACACCTCAAATCAACACACCTTCCCCATTAAAGCTTTGCCTGCCTGTCACTGAATGCTGTTTCCACCATTGTGTGCTCCCAAGGCTTTCCAGGGGGAGCAGGAGAAATCCAGTAGCCTGTAAAGCTTAGGGCAGCAGGCAAGAAAACCTGAATATTATAGCTTGCTTCGCCCCATCCGGAACAGTGCTGCCATCACTGTAGGACTTCACTCATTTACACACATACACAGTGGCACACGCAGGGAAATAATAAGTTATTTTGTAATATACACAAAATAGCCATAGGGAGAAAAAATAAAAATAATAATAATAAAAAAAAAAGAGTGCTATTGAGGAAAGCAGTCCTATTCAAAAGGAACATATAGGAGGAAATCCTCCTACAAAATTGATGCTGTCCATGATATATTTGTTCCCTTATCCTTCAATTCTGCCAAATTCTGAAAGCTCAGCTTCTCACAAGGCAGCAGACTGGCAGCTGCAGAGTTTCAGTCAATTTTCTGCCTGGGATTCACCTCTTGCATCTTCTCTCCACTGCTCTCCCCACGCAATCACTTCTGTAAGAACAATGACTAAATACTGTGTGCTGTTGCCCTTCCTTGCCCTCCTTTCCCTTCCTTCTCCTCTGCCACTTCTCCAGAATATATTTTTAACTGAACATTCAGCATACTGTACTCAGATTCCTTTGATTCTTGATGTTAAAAAACCGCATCAAATCAGAACAAAAATTCCTGGTGAAAGTAACTCACACACATATAATACAAACAGAACTGTTCTTTGCACAGAAACTTATTTTGTAGTGTTACTTCCCAAGGTATAAGTAGTTAATCTACCTGGAGTGGGAAAATAGAATATAAAAGAGAGTACATTTTGTTAATAAGCCCATTAGCTGTGCTTGTTTGACAAGCACTCCCTGTTACAAAAAATAGCATCTTTCAGGTGGAAGACGGTGGTTCAAATTAAATCAAGATAATCAAGCTCAATGCTTAAAGCAGCCCTATCCTTTCCCACTTAACCCCACCCCCAGAGACTCCTCATGCAATAAATATCGCTTCAGGTTGGGCTAAGTGACTTCCAGAGGGTCCCAATTTTTCCTACAATTCTGTGGTACATCTCAGAAGTAGCTTTTATATCAGAGTGAATCATCTTTAAAATGAAATTGCTTTTAACAAAAGCGACTTCCCCAAGTTACTGGCACGCAGTTGTGCCAAGACAGGATAATCCTGCCGGGATACAGGAGGAATCCCCCTCAAAACCCAACCCCTGAAGCCGTGCCCTGCAGCACCGGCCCCCCTGCGCATCCCTGCATCTCCCCCCGGTCCCGCATCCCACCCCAGCCCGGCGAGGAGGCGACTCGCCATTGCAGCCCCCTCGCCAGGCTGGCAAGCTGAAGGGTCACCTCCCCCCCTCCCAAAAAAAGGAAAAAATATGGAAGGGGTTGCGAGAGGGATGCTCCTCACCTTCGCAAGCAGACATCGAGGAGGCGAGGAGGAGGAGGAGGAGGAGGAGCGAGGATCCCGATGGAGCCGCGCCGTCCCCTGCCTTCCTCCGGCAGCGCTGGGGGGTGGCCGCGGGGGGCTGCTGGTGGCAGAGGTGTCCCATGCCCGTGGTGTCCCCTGCGCTGCCAGCTGCTCTTCTGGCCGTGCCCTCCCTCCCCAAACTTTTTAAATCTCCCTGCCACGTGGACGTGGAGCACCAGGCTGAGCCGGGGAGGGCTCTCAGCCGCCCTGCCCACCCTGCCCCTGCTCCCCCAGCCTGCCAGGGAAAAGCCATCGAGGAGCTGGGTGGGTGGCTGGGATGGGGGGGCTCTGAGGATGTGCACCCAGCCACCCACCCCCAGGACCAGCCGGCTGCTGGGTTTTCTGGAGGACCCCCTGCTGCAGGGGGGTGACTGCTTCCTGACTTTCCCCGTGCCTCAAACATACATGAAATGCCACGCTGTGGCACAGAACTCAGTGCTGTGGTGATATTTGGGGATTAAAACAGTAATTCCGTGCTTAGCAAGTCACTTTACCTAAAATACAGCTGCAGCCCTTGGTGCCAGGTGTTATTGGTACCTGTAGGCAGTCAAAGCAGCTACATGGTAAGATATCCAAAAGCACACACACCCCAAAGCTGTAAAAAGACCCTTCAGCAGCTTAGACCAGTCCCCCCTGAAACATCACAAGCCCCATTTTACCAAATTTGCTACCCAAGCCTGCGGGAGCCCGAACCACCAGACCATGCCCAGTCCCAGCAGGTCCTGGCTTCCTCCAAAGGCACGTTCCTGACTGTCCCCAGTATTGGATCCGGGATGATCCTGCCCACCTGAGGTGCTGCTCCAACCCCGAGATGCTACAGAGAGCATTTCAGGGCAGCATCTCCCAATTTACAGTCTATCCTTAGGATTTGTTTCCACTTTTTTTTTTCCCATTCACTCCTGTTTTTTTTTTTGCCTGTTTTCTTTTTTCTGACTTTTAAAGGAAATACTACATCCAGCAGGTCCAGCAACGAGACAGCGGTACAATATTAGAGGTTGTTCTTTCCCAAAACACCCTTTAGTTCTTTTTGACCATTTCGGCGGGTTTTGCCTTGGCGGGGGCAGCGGGTGTTACTGTGGAACCGAAGGTGATCTTCATTTATAATCAAGGAGTTGCTGTCTGCTCCTTATCAGGGATATGAGCTCCAAATGGTGTCCAAATGGTGATATCTGCTGTCCTTACCCTTACGGGGGATATGAGCTCCAAACGGTGCTCGGCCACCATCAACACTTTGACAAGCCACCAACGTTTTGAAAGCTCTACCAAGCAGCATAAGATGCTATAAAATTCTCATGGTAAGAGAAGTATCTTCTCCATCAGATCCAGATTAGTAGGACTGGGGGCACGATTAATCCTTATGTCAATGGAAAGCTAGCACATAAATTAAAGAGCCTGTATTTTATACATATTATCATATTTATATCTACCTAATTAAAAGAGCTGTTTTAAAACAATCCAAATGGAGGAATTGCATTTGGTTCTGGCTTCTGTTAATAAAAGCAGAGGGCGTTTATTCAGAAGACATTATAATAAACGGGAAGTCATCAGCACTGAAAGATATCTTCCTAATCTATCTGGATTCAAATACGTGAATCATTGTCCTGAGCCCTGGCCTGGGGAAGGATTTAATTTGTTATGCATTTTAATTAATATGTTCTTGTTAAATATTTAATAGATTGTGAAATAAAATACAGTATTTTATAATTTGAGAGTTAAATGCCTGTAAACATTCTACACCCATGAATACTGCACAGTGTTTTAAGAACAGTGAAAAAAAAGATACATCTTGAAATAAACTTTATTTTCAGTCGAAAGAGCTCCGATTAGCCCAGAAACTGCATTTTCGTGGTATCTGTTTTAATACTGCAGACTGGAAATTTTTATCGAGTCCACTTACGCAAAAACATATTAAAAAAGATTTTGAAGATGGTGAGAAAAATTTCCAGATGGAAAAATTCTGGTCTTCCATTTACAAGAAAAAAAAATAAATATATATTTAATACTGCTGTCTGTGCTGGGGTTTGTATTGCTCCATAATCTTTCACCTGAAATGCAGTAACCATCACACACACTATCCCGTTTGCACCTGGAGTTAATGTTGTCTGTATCTGAGCAGGCTACAGCCTTTGGTTCTTCCAACCCGGGGTGAACTACACTTCTTTTGGGACTATGCTTTTTTACTAAGAGCAGCAACACAGGTTTGCATTTCCTGATATACGGGTACCGTAAACTAACTCTAATCCTCCTAATCCCATACTGGAAAAAGCAAGGTAACTTCTTAGCAAATATGTATGTTTGCATTAAGCCCAAACTCAAGTTTATACAAAGACAATATTCCTACTGAAATCTCTGCAAATTTTGACGGAGCATGCTCTCCAAGCTTGAATCTCAGTTCATAGGAGGTTTTTCACAGCTTATGACGGTCATTTTTATGCAAAGAACTCACCGAAATGCAAGCGAGCATTCTTGTAAACAGGAGAAAAAAAAAACCCCATCTTTCTCTATGGTGTCTGGTCTTGTGTTTTTTTGTTTCTTTTTTTTTAATTGCTTGATGAAATTAACGTTACACTACTGCAGGAACAAAGCACATCCTCATTAAACGAGTAGCTTGGAGGATGTTTTGGATGCTGTAATTAGCTCCTTTGAAATATTTATGCTCTTCCTAATGTTGCTTGAATAAATGTTAATTATGGCTAGTGGAAAGGAAATCAAACAGCTGAGTATGTGAAACCGTCATCCTCTCCTCCATCTTCAGAGCAGGCGAGGTCGGGAGGAACGTCCCTGACTCCGCTCACTCCCCGTGCACAGTCACACTCAGCCTGTGAGGGGGTCAGCAAGCACAGGGTCTTTTTTTTCTATGACTTTTTGATTAAAATGATGAGAAATCATTCCACCTACATCCAAACTTAAGCACTAAGAGAGGGTTGTTTTTTTTTTATCCCTACTGCACTTTCTTCACCAGAATATTCCAGGCTTCCTGGAGAGTGCTGGAGATGGGTCTGTGCCTGCAAGCACCCTGATGTCTCTCACAACTCAGAGGGGTCCATTAATACTGTCCCTCCTTCCGTGGGAAGAACAAGTTGCATACACAGATTTTCGTCCTACTTGGTTTATATTTAGAGGATTAAAATCTGGGGAGGCAAGTCTCAATAACCAATTAATGCCCGTTCAGACAGTGCACTTCTTCAAGGTATTCTCTCTGTATGTTACTGACTGATAATGCACAGGGAGCTTGTATCAGAACAGAAAAATACCCACGAAGAAAAGTCACTGGAGACTCAAGAGACTCGATTCAAGAATCAGCATCTCTGAATGGGCTTTTATTAGTGTTGACTTAACCCAAGAAGAGATTCACTTAGTAGAAGTCTTCAGGGACGTCTCCCTGTAAATAGAAAACAAACAACAACAAAACCCAAGCCATATAAGGCATGACAGGCCTTGTATTTTCTCAGAATACTCTTTTCTTATTTTAGCCAAGATAATGCCTCAGCTCTTCCTTTATGAATAAGTAAAATTTAAATGACCTCGGGAGCCTCTAATGAAGGAGTGAGGGGAACTTGGCTGAACTACTGGAAATCGGCACAGAAGCACCAGCCCCTGGGCTGAGAGAGACTCCGCTGGGGAATGGTGATGGGACTGACGGCAGCAAACGTTCAGGGCTCTCTTCAAAAGTACCAGAACATTTTGTATACAAGGTCCTTGTGTAAAAGAGAGGCAGCTGAGCTCTTTAAATGACTAAAGAATATTTGCTCAACAAATTCAAATTCAGCAAAAAGCTGAACCTAATCCCATGCCAAATGCCTTGTGAGCTCAGACTCTAGTGTTGTCCAGAACCACGGTGAGCTGGGGAGCCACGAATTTTCAGGGAGTCCAAAATTTATGAGTAGTCTTTGAACAGAAAGAGAAGCTCCACGGAGTAGAGCAAGACTGGCCTGGGAGAGTTCGAGGCAGCCCTCTGAGCTGATTTGTTCTCTAACAGCGTGCTCTGGACTTGGCATTTGAGGTGAAACTACTTTATCGGAGTTCACAACTACTTTAATGTATGGGAAGATTCTTTGGCCAGGTATCATTCTTTCATTATATATATATATGTATTTGTGCCTGTAAAATATAGCATAGTAGCAACCCCATCCTTAGTTACTGCTTTCTTTGCTGGACCACACTATTAATTTTTAATATTTCTTTGGGTTATATGACACACATGGCACAGATTGGGAAGATGTAGTAATAAACTTTAAACTGATTCATTCTTCTTTCATTCAGGAGAACAAAACCCCAGCCAACTCGAGACATCCCACCCTTGCTGACACTGGGAAGCTGTAGCCATATTCCTGGTGCTCGATAGACCTGACCGCTGTGACTGGCTGGATGAGCAGAGCTGACAGATTAACTCCTGGAAGTTCTCACGTTTTGAGAAGACACAATGAAGTTCTCAGCAAGGATTATTTAACAAATATGACCACATAGTGGGCTGTGTAGGGGTTGAAAGGGCTAGAGCTCACTCCTCTCTCCGGGAGATGTTTTACCACTTCTCCCTACGTCTGCCCAAGGGGGAGATGTAAAGGTTTCTTTCAAACTTGCCCTGGGCTGAGCACAGTTTTGCAGAATAACGTGATGCAGCCTTTCCCGGATGAAAAGTGAAGGGAGAGCACCACTAAACCAAAGTGAAAACTGTATGTAATTTTTCTTCAGTAAGAAATCGGGACAGAAAACAACAGACTTTTTGAATTGGGCTCAAATCTCCTTTTAAATTACTGTGCTATGGTCTTACATTCTGCAGATACCAGCATTAAAAAGTACCTACCTTTGAGATGAAAGTCCTCAAAGTTGCTCTCCTGAGCAACAGCCACCCATAAAAAGGCTTAAAAATTTCAGTCAGGAAAGTTCAAAGTAGCATATGCAGTCTGAAATCTATTTATACTCCCTGAGGAAGCAAAGACGTCTGTCTTTACAACAACGTTTGACGCAACATCATTTAAGGTTAAAACAAAGCAAAGTTTGTCTGAGTTTGAATCACTCTGTAAATTAACAGGATGCTTGAAAACGGAGGTTCAAA
>JAOXNH010000031.1:71054412-71071411 GCA_028566575.1 Bartramia longicauda
TCCCCCGCGGGTGCGCGGAGCGGCGGCTGCGGGGCGCGGGGCTGCGGTACCCGCCGCCGAGGAGCCGGGCGGCGGCGGGGGGACACGGCGATGTCCTCGCTGGTGAAGGAGGAGCTGGCGAAGAGGCTGTTCGGCCCCCGGAGGCTGAGGCTGCAGGAGTTCATCGAGGTGGAGGAGGTCTCGGGCGCCCAGCGATGCTACCTGTGCGCCGCAGGTATCGGGGAGGGATGCGCGGGTGCGGGGGGGATGCGCGGGAGAGGGGCCGGGGAGCAAACTCATTGGGGCTGCAGGCAACAGTTGTGATTCATAGAGCTTTTGCAGCGTCCCTTGCCTCGGTCTAATGTCCTGCATGTTGTCCCAGTTACTCCGGTAACAGTAAAGGAGTCACGTCGTTTGGATAAATCCACATTCGTGTCAGCATTTAGCAGGAACTGTGAGTAAAACAAGATTGCTGTGAGTGATAAACTTGATTATCTGGCTCTTTACTAAATTCGATTTCAAGTGTATCTGTTTCATAACTAAATTTGATTTCAAGAGTTTCTGTTCCATAACCTTTTTAGAGCAAGGTTTCAGAAAAGCTTGTGGGGTTTTTTAAATTTATTTATTTTATTTCACAACAGTGAAAGATACTAAAAAAGAGAAATGCTCTCATCCATAAGTACTTAGGTTGAAGTGAATGCTTCTTCCAGTCTGTTTCCTCTTTTCCTCCAAATACATATAACAGGTAGAAATAACCTCTGTACTTGAGACATAGATTGGGTTAACATCCAAAATGTAATGGTAACAACGGTATTCTGTGATCCTCATCTTTATAAACATCTGAAGCCTTTAGACTGTTGAAGTTGTTTTACAGATTACTGGAAACACTCAGCAAGCTATGTTCCCTGCGCTCACGTGATTTTAGCAGAACAGGCTTTGTATTTTAGAACTGGAAAAATAGTTTTAAGAAATGGATTCCTGAACGTCATAGAGCTTCTAATAACAACCTGCTTCATAGTTTATAAAACTATCCAGAAGAAGTATGTTTAGTTGCATAGCATGTTTAGTAGTAGATCTAAACAGTTCACTGTTATGAAACATCCAAAGAGAAGCAATAACACTATGGACCTTTAAAACCTTTACCAAAAATTTCTTTTTAAGGTAGAGGAGAACAAGCCATAAAGAAAGCCTCTAATCAGATTAACTGATTGGAAGTCTCTGAAGACATCAAGGAAAATTTATGTAGAGTATTAAGAGTGGGATGTCTCCAGTATCCAATATTAAACTCTCTTAATATATTCAGGCACAGTCGAGTAAGTGGCGAGTAGAGTGGAAATCTGATTCTGAAAGATGGGTTGCATCTGTCTGCCAGCAGCTGCTCTAATCTGCTGTGATTCTGTAGGAGCAAAACACATTATCTAAAATCTTATCCCTGCAATGCAACCTCAGTATACTCCTGTTGAATGCAAATTAACATAATAATAATAAAAAAGATAAAATCAGTCAAACTATAGGCAAAACTTTAGAAGTCTGTGCCTTTTGAAATCTATATAGCTACAAAATCTTGGTGTAGATTACTGAACAATCTTATTTTTGAGCCATATGCCCAACATGATTTCCTTTCCTTTTCACAATATCAACTTCCCAGTTCGTGAAGGCAATAGAAGCTTTTCACTGATTGCTCTATAAACTCTGGAAGAACATAAAGCTGAAATGCAACCACATCCAGGAATGTTCACAGCCCGGTAGTGGCACGCCTGAGAAGAACAGTAAGGATAACATCGTATTATCCAACAGAGACTCTGAAAAAGGTGTTCAGTCCATGGAAGATCCTAGGAAATAGTTTGTGCTCTATGAAGGCATTGCCATAGCCCTGCCCTCCCCAGGAGAAGCTTTTAGTGTTTAATAGAATGAAATGGCAGATCTAAGCTCATGTTCTATATAAAAAATTAAGTTTTCTTTAATTCTGTTAACTGAGTGCAGGAGCAAGCAGTATCTAAAATGCAGGAAAAGTAAAGAAAGACTTTTTTTTATTATTAATTTTTAATTTTTAGTTGAAAATAGTCAACCCAAGTTTCACCACGGGGCAGGACATGCTCCTGGTTTCATTTTTCTTAACACATCTGTGCTCTGTCCTTGTGCCATATGGTTTCTGCTCCTGCATGAGGATAGGGAAATGTCAGTGTGTGGGTCCTGGTGGCCACTAGGACATCCCCTTGTATTTCTGACATGACTTTGGGGTTTTTGGGCTTCGCCTTGTTTCCTTTGGTTTTAACTCTTAAGGGAGGCAACATACTCCTTCACAAGCAAGCAAAGAAACAAACAGAATGGGAGAAACTGAAAGCATGAAGAGAACTTTCTAAGATTTCTAGATTACCACTGTAATTTCTCCATAAAAGATAATACAGCCATGGTCCTTTGGTTAAAAACCACTGAGCAGCTATGACTGATAGGACCAGGAAAAAAAGCAAGAGTGATTTGTATTCTCCAGACAGGGATGTTATAGACTGAGGAAAATTATAATCAATTGATATATTTTCCACTGTTTTTCTTTGCAACAGAAAGAAGGCGTATCTCCAACTTATATCCTTTATTTGTCTTTATTTCAATAACCATTTTCTTATAAAAGGGTGAGAAGTAAGAGATCTTTTAACAAGAATAAGATAAAAATAGTCAAGTTTCACAATGAGTTTTCAAAAATCTGTTTAGAAAGAAGAGAATTTTGCTTCTGCATCTGTAGCCTTGTGCTGTGACGCCAAAATGCTCCTCCCAGATGTAGGTGACATTTCACCCTTCCCTTGGGCTACCGGATGCCTTGGGCAAGTGGCCTGCCCTGCAGTCATCATGCTGGATGCACAGGAGATTGTTCAGGCTCCGGTGCTTTTCACACTCATCACTGTGTGTTACAGAAATCCAATCTCCTACGCAGCACTCAGTGTAATCAATTAATAATGCTAGTTATTGCAAAGAGTGTCTTGGTGCTCTTTTTGCTCTCATTTCCTGCCTAAGTTGGAAAACAGCAATTTCTACAAAGATAGCACTGGGCAACTTGAAGCTTTAAGGAATATTTTCAATGTTATTTTTGTTAAGTGACCTACTTACATATTTTATAGGGAAATAATAGTATTTTATTTTTAAAAAAATGGCTTCATAGAAGAACTTCATTCACAGAATGGCAAGTATAGCACAAGTCATGCAAATACAGAGCCTTGGTAGCAGTTTTCCAATTTTCTGACTCCAACACCCCAAAAGATTCCTCTTAGAAGTAAGTAGGATAAGTGGATTATCCATACAGACCCAGTGCCAGAATTAGGCTTTTATTTCAACTCAGATGAAAAGCTTTTGCACAGATAAGATTCTCTTTTCACCTTACCTTACGTAAGGTAAATCCTAAATCTACTAAAAGCTGCCAGGTTTCACAGGCTGAGAACATGGTGATATTCCTACTTCTGGGCAAAATAAAAACTATCAAGCCCTGTACAGCCCTGCCTGTCATCATTTAAGTTATCACCTAAAATGTAGTTTGCTTAAGGCCTTTATTATTGGAACTTTTGGGAAGTACTTGCCTGCACATCTAAACTATTTTCTTCTTGCAGTGACTAAAAGTGAAGAAGTAGAAATATGTATGGTCAAGCACTTGCGAGTGGATCGAGAGGAGAAATATGAAATAGTTGAAAAGTGGTTTTTGAAAGATCTGGAGATGATTGATGGAAAAGAAGCAGATACTGTAAGTGTTACGTATTATTAAATATATGAGTATCCTTTTCTTGTGCTGCAATTTGGGATACAAATATTAAAATGCAGTTAAAATGGTTTATTCAAAAAGTAAAGTTATGTAAAACCCGAAATAAATAAAACTTCCAAGGAATCTTGGTTTTATTGCCTGTGAGAGGTCCCACATTACATTTGTATGGTTGTGGGGTGGGAGGAAGGGCAAATTTGGTTGGTTGTTGCAATCTTCTTCATCTCTCCAGCTGAGATCTGA
Organism: Bartramia longicauda; assembly: GCA_028566575.1. Lineage (NCBI taxonomy): Eukaryota > Metazoa > Chordata > Aves > Charadriiformes > Scolopacidae > Bartramia > Bartramia longicauda. Next base: position 71,058,377 of record JAOXNH010000031.1, read on the forward strand.
GACACAAGCTGGATGTTTTCTAATTTGCTCATCATAACTGGGAATAAAAGTTCTCCACCTGCAGCTCCCAGTGTAAGCTGGAGTTAATCACACAGACTTTAATGTGCATTTGAAAACAAAATTTTTGTTGCATATTTTTATGGACACTGTGAACTTGTTCTCTGTGTGACAAAGTCAATGTGTAAAATGTCTTGCAAGAAAGTTCCTCGTTTGGTGTACCAGCTCATGAAATTGTGCCTCTTTCACATAGCTTAATCTCACATTACATGGATAAATTAAATATTTGGACATTTTTGTGCGTAAATGTGAAACAAATTTGGCTAGATCTGGCTGACCTTACTGCTAAAAAAACTCCTAGTCTCTCATATACAACTTCAGAAGGGTAAAATGATGCTGCAAGACAGAACACCAAAAGTAGAATTAAATCCTATTTTACAAAAGCTAGAAGAATATGCCAAGGCAAATATCTTACTGCATGGTTGAAGAGACATTTTAACAGTTGTCTGTGCATAATAAATGGAGCCCAAGAAAAAAATGACTTTTTTTCCCTTTGAAAGTGCTTTCAAATGAACATAAAATAGAGTTCAGATTACATTATCCCAATGAAAGAGAAATCATAAGACCACAAGGAAGGTTTCAGAGCCTTTATCCAAGGAAAATGACCAACTGTGGTTGTTCTGTCCTGTGCACATTGCTCTCACGTCTAAAACCAGGAACTTGGGAGACAGAGGAGGTGAGCTCAGCTTCAGGGTATCTCTGCATCCTGGGAGCTCTTTGCACTTCAGGCCAGAGGAGAAAAAAAGCCAAATTTAATAATCCTTTACATCCCCTCTCCAAGTTATCTTGCTTCTGGATGTTCCTGTCCCTTCCCCAGCCAAAGCAGGCAAAGGACTTCCTCACCACTTGCCTGCATGAATTTATTCCAGCTTTTTTCAGAAGTGTTGTGCTGAAATATCTTTTAGAGATGATTCAGCCTTCCGCAACCGGGATGATGAAAATCTGTCTCATCTTTGGTTACAGAAAAGCCTAAATGAACCTCAAACTCCTAATTATAGGGTGATTAACACTTCTATAAATACTCATGATAGTTATTCATACCCATAGAATTTAGCTGGGATTAATTGTGCCAAAAAGCCAGAAAGCACAGAGAATTACAATTTAGGCAGGAAGGGCAATCAATATTCTTCTTCTGATAGGCATATAAAGTTATAGTTCAAGGCAAGTGCTTTCCATAGAGTGTGTTTTAGGCAACATGACAAAACAGTTCATTTCAAAACAAGATTGTATAATCCCAATAAAGTGCAGCCTATCCCTTGGCCAAACTCTGAAAGTTTTACTCAGGCAAAACTCCTAATGGCAAAGAATAGCAGCTAATTATAAACCGCTACTTTGTGAAGTTTTAAAAGACCTTTTAGTATGAACAGCAGAAAGATGGGAAGTCCTTTAGTGTCCATCAAATTGAGAAAAAGCCCTGGAGGTAGCTAGGCAGAGAACAACAGATTGCAGCTCTAACCTTTGTAATGCGTGCAATAATTTCATTCTCTCTCCATATTTTTAGGATAATCCATATTTTGATATGCACTTCCACAAAGTCTACAATCTGGAAGCATATAGTTGTGCATCTAAATATACCTTCGCTCGAACGTTAAACAAACTGAATGAAATGTACCTTAAGAAGGACTTGAAGATCGTGAACTTTGATGACACCTACCTAAACGATGACTCAATCTGGTCATCCAACAACAGGGATTGCTTGGTACTGATGAGGATATGCTTCTACGCCTCCAACCTTTTATGTCTCTCCCTGTGTCCTCTGTCCTAAAGATGCATTTTCTAACATTAAGGTTGACTGGTCGGCTTCTACTGACCAGCATTTCATAAACCATCTGATCAAAAAGATAGTAAGTAATATGCAGTATCTGCTTTTTAATTTTACATAGAAGTAAAAAATAGAACATACTTTTTCCATATACAATTGACCATTCATTTATATATATTAGGAGAGCCTTGCTCTGGCAAATACTTACAAATATGTGAGACTTTCAACGTAGGACCGGTAATTCTCATGGTCAGTGGAGACTGCTTGTTCTGGAGGTATAAATTATCTTTCATTAATAGCTGGAAATATTTTTAAAGCATTAAGAGCATTGACAGTTAATTTATATCCTGGAAGTAGAAAAAAGAAAGCAACCAAATGAGTTCTGTACGAGAATGATGCACATTTCCATTTTCAAATGTGTTGAAATATAGAACTCTGTTAATCACATCACACCTACATTAATGCGAGAATCAAACCCTCATCCTTACGAATCAGAGTTTGGCATTCAGGTACCACGGGACCAACTTTTCACCCATGCAGTTACATTATTTTTCCCTCAGAACATTTAGTACTCCCTTTGACTTCCCCATTGTTTGTGGTACTGTCTTAGAAACAGAAAATGAATGTTCTTCAGCAGAATTGCTTTATTTGTCAGACCTTCCAAAATTTTTTCTTTTTGTAATATATATCATTAACATCTTCCTTCTTGCACTTTATTGCTTACGTACATGAACAGGCCCAGTTAGGGAATAGATTTTTTTTATTTATGTCTCTTCTCTACCTCTGGACTAAGAGTTAACAAAATACTATGTCAACAGTAGTTGTTGGCGACTACAATTACTTTGTAGGCAAGTGATAGACTTCAAAATTCATAGAATTACCAGAGTAATTTTCACCAGTTTCTAGCTATGGGTTGGCATATTCAGTGCACTATTTAATACCTATTAGTGCTTAGAGTTACATTGAACCTGGGATGGAGTCTACTGAGTGGTTTGGAAGATTTCACCCATAACAAAAAAATGAAAAATGAAAACTTGTGAAAGCATTCTATTACTGTAGAAAGAGAGGATGAATTAAAGTGTTGAGGAAGAGCTGAAGAGGAACAATGTTGACAAGAAGAAGCCCAGTGATACTGCCCAGAGTTGGTTGGCTAAGCTTAACCAGCTGTTCTGCCCAGAGTCAATAAATAAACGCCAACCCAAAAAGTCATTCAGAGAAGCTTCTGGTCAGAACGTCCTGCAGGAGAAGACCTCCTTTCTCTTTTGGCAACCAAGATTGTACAGGCAGACGAGCTGTGGACCAAACCAGCTGCATACCTAAAGCTGACTGATACAAATTTTCCCTTGGAAATCACGGGCTGGTTCCTGTCCTCTCTCAGAACCTGCCAGCTGTAAAATGGGAGACACAAGAGCAGTGTGACTCGCACTTCACTATGGTCTTTCTTATGGACTCCCCCCTTTGAAAACATTTGTGTAAATGTACTTTGGGTTTAAAATCGAAATAACATCAAATAAGGGAGAATATCTTTGAAACCCTGTATAAAATGTACAGCTTTCTACTTTACTTTTTAAATCTTGTCCTACTGCTTGTATATAAGAAAGGCCATACCTTTGATTATCTAATATGCAGAAGTTATATGTTTATTCTAGATATATGTTGTAAATTACACTCATTCTAACCCAAATCTTAATAGCTATGTAAACCTTGAAAGTCATGAATGCAGTTTATGTGGGCAACACAAATCTTCTGGAATTTGTGAGGACTTGAAAATCTTACATTTGCCAGCTAAATACCATGAGAGAGAAAGACTGTACCTATAGTAATTGTTTATGAAATGCAGTTGTTATTTTCAGAATGTCTTTGGGATAATCCAGTGCAAGTATCTGTATTGTAACCTTTGATCCATAGCCACAAGAAGTATTTGCCCAACATCCAGGTTCCACAAAACCATCTTCAATAGCAAGTATAATTCAGATTACTGTTACCTACGATACGTTGTCTTGTTTTGACTGTGTGTTGATTGTAGAGGTCACAATGTTTTCTGTAATGTTTACAAATTCTTTACTCAATAGGCACAAGGAAATATTTTCTGGGTGGAAAACCTTGTATCATTCATCTTGTAACTGTAATAAAAACATAGAACCTCTAATAAGAAGAACTTCAGAGCATTCCTTTGAAAGAAAGTACAGGTATAGTGAATTCCTGACCTCGTGTTAGTAACTAATAAGCTAAAAATGACTATAATGTTCAATCATACTTAATGGGCTTGCATCAGTAGTTTATACCTTTCTATTCTTGTACTGTATAAACATTAAACTGACTATATTAGAAGACAAATAAGCCTGCGTTTTATGTGGAATAATATGCAATTAAAATCTGTTTGGCGTTTCTTTTGTCTGATAACATATTTCAGACATTCTTCACTAAGCGAAAGGAGAAAAAGTGACGTCTGTGTAAATGATTTCAGTAATTACCAAAAGAAAAAATACTTTAAAAGATCTTTGCGGACCTAATCTAGGGACTTTTTACATTTACACTGTTCTTTATATTATGCCAAATACCGAGACACATGTGATTGCCAGGGTGACCTGATGGCGTTATGGAAAGTCTTCGTCCTGAGGTGCGGGAGACTGTCACTCTGCGGATTGTACAGCGCAGCTTCATCACAGGAGACAGAGAATATACTAAATTATAAATGGAAAAGACCTGACAGGCTAAATAGCCCATCTTTCAATTAACGCAGAATTGTTTCCTACATTGCATTTCCTGACATTGGATACATAGAACCTAGTTTGAAATACTATGTCTTGCTTCTCCTGCAAGACTTCTCCAAAACTGAATAGGAAGAAAGTTACAGGAGTAAAGGATTATCATAAATGCTTTTGTAGCATTCTTATAAAAGGCTTCAATTCAATGATGGATTGAATTAATACTTGAGGTTGTGAATATAATGTGGATATTCTTCCGAAGACAGAAATTGTTACCAGCCGTATCTGTTCCAGAAAAAATATGGCAGCCTGGAAATGAAGAAGAGTGGTAATGAGCAAGCAGAACTTCATGCTCATTTGTTTAAGAGGCAGAGAGAATAGAGGTTGCCATAAAATACAGGTGTTTTTCCCAACTGTATTTTTTTTAAACTCTTTGACCCAACATCAGAAATAAGAAGACAAGAAAACCTATGACATAAGAACTTGAGAATATTTTGTATGTAGCATTTATCAATACCATATTTGTATTATTCTATACTTAAAAAATATATATATTAGTTTCCTGCAGCTCCATGCTATAAAAAGCCTTTAACATCATCATTCAGATAAGACAGTTCCATATCTTATCTGGAACTGGTGAAGTTCCACTGGAGTTCACAGATTTAAGATAATTTTCACCATCTAAGACCCATGACCTTATATTTAAATCAGAAGGACTCTTCTCTTGTGTGTTTCTCTTTCATGCTTTTTCTGAATCTTAAATTAAGCAAATACAAATCAATGCAGAATTTTAACATGAATTTTGGAAGTGAAACAGAGCAGGGAGCCTGTTCTGGACTGTGCCTTTTGGGCTATTTCTCATTCTTTTTTGCCTTTATATATCGTGGTCATACAAACAGCAACCCACCTCTTGCCAGCAAAATCTTATGCTACTTCTTTCCCTGTCACGTACCTAATCCCCGATACTTTCAGCACATAAATCAATCCTCTTGCAGTAAAACAAGGGATTGCATTACATTATTTGCAATATGTAATTTAAGAATATTTTGCCATGAGTTAAAGTCAGTATTGAGAGATCAAAGCCCCATTCTAAAGAGCATCTGTGGGAAGCTGAAGTAGGAGAGAATGGCACTGTGCACCCTGGAAGGTGATCTCATGTCAGTTTTAACACATGTAACCACATTTTAGCATTAAAAAACTACGTTTTGGGTTTTGCCCTGAAGCAGAATGAATAGCTAAAGACAGGAAACTAGAAGGGTTTTGACCACTACCACCAAAAGCTTTACGAAGCCCTGTCCAATCTTTTATGGCTGGCTTGTCCAGTCTTTATAGATCTAGCCAGAGACAGTTACATTTTGTGGCTGAATTGAGAAATTACCAAAACATAGCTTCTCTTTTAACCTTGGCCCTCATGAATGATATATTATGGAAGTATAAAGTGTGTTGTTTTGCAAGTCAGAAAATAGAAGTACCTTCAGCGAGACTCTATTGGTCAGTAATGTTTAATGCTTTCAGTCAAGTGGAAAAATGATACAGGAATGATGAAATCGGTTTTATATGCTAGAAGTCCATGTTTTGGCAATTTATAACAATAACTTGGAAAAAATTTTTCTGTTATTCTGTATTGGTCATGGCCTGGCTAATAAATTTTATCAACCAGACCTTAAAGGCATACTGATGTATTAATGCGAAGAAGTCATCCAGTTCAAGTAATCTGTAATGATTTCAGCCTTCCCTTAATTCCGCATGAAAGCCTTGGAGTAATACCATATTAACTTACAGGAATAATGCTAAAAGTGAGTGAAGGGTATCAATCGTGTGGAGAACCTCCATCACAGCGCAGTTTGAACTGGAAGGTAGTTCCAGTTCTCACTGAATTCAGCAGTGGCTACAAGTAGCCACGACCAGATGTGAAGGTCCTTTCTCATGGCTAGATGCCAAACTCTAAATTTCATGATCACTAGTCACAGAGTAACTGTTGCCTCTGGATTATCACTGGCATCAAAGACTGTTGGGTAGTTAAGGGTGCTTCTGCAAGTTGGATCATCTGGTCCAACCTTTCTTGGCAAGAGCATGCTCTAGACAAGATGGCTCAGCACCCTGTCCAACTGAATCTTAAATGTGTCCAACGTTGAGGAATCCACCACTTCCCTGGGGAGATTATTCCAATGGCTGCTTGTTCTCATTGTGAAAAATTTTCTTCTTATGTCCAATTGGAATCTCCCCAGGATTAACCTGTACCCATCACCCCTTGTCTTTCCATGCGACTCCTTGTAAATAGGGAGTCTCCATCTTCTTTGAAGCCATCCTTTAAATACCGGAACATGGTGACAAGGTTTCTCCTAAGCTTTCTTTTCTCCAAGCTGAACAAACCCAGTTCTCTCATCCTTCCCTCATATGGCTGCCTTCCCACCCCTTTGATTGTCTTGATGGCCCTTCTCTGGACCTTCTCCAGCCTGTCCATATCTTTCTTGCACAGAAGGGACCAAAATTGAACACAGGATTCCAGGTGTGGCCTGACCAGCACTGTGTAGAGTGGGATAATGACTTCTTTATCTCTGTTGGTGATGCCCTTGTTGGTGAAACTCAACATCATGTTGGCTTTCTTTGCTGCAGCAGCACACAGAATCACAGAATGATATGGGGTTGGAAGGGACTTTTGGAAACCATCTAGTGCAATCCCCCTGCCAAAGCAGGTCCACCTAGAGTAGGTTGCACAGGAACCCATCCAGGCAGGTTTTTTAAAATCACCAGAGAAGGGGACTCCACACCCTCTCTGGGCAACCTGCTCCAGGGCTCTGGCACCCTCAAAGGAAAGAAGTTCCTCCTCATGTTGAGGTGGAATTTCCTGTGTTCCAGTTTGTGCCCGTTGCCTTTGGGGAGCCATAACCCCTTCTCAATAACCCTGCCACCATGGCCTCCCCTTCACCGGTGCCCGTCACAGGCGCCGCGCCCACCTCCCTCCAGCAGGGGGCGCTGTGCGGGCCGGGCGGCCTTCCTAGCCCCGCCGCCTCGCTGCTGCCCTCACGTGAGCGGAAGCGGCGGCGGTGGGGAGCGGCGGCCGGAGCCGCGGCGGCCGGAGGAGGCGGCGGCTTCTTCTTCCCCTTCCCTGGCCCGGCTCGGGCTCCGCGGTGAGAGCGAAGGCGGCCCCGGCATCCCCCGACCCGGCTGTAGGGCAGGTTGTGTCCAGGACTCGGGTGGGAGGTGGTGGAGCTGGTGCCAGGCGGGCCTTTGGGAGGCTCCCCCGCTGCTCCTGTCAGTGACTCCTCCGAGTTTTCCTGTGAAAAGCCTTTCGGTGGTTTGATTCCCGGGGGTGTTACGGTCAGGCGACGCTCTCGTGTTATGTTTTAACCTGATGGTCGGATGTTTTAACCCGATTGATGGGATGTTTTCACCCGATTGATAGCCTGTTTTCCCCTTCACCCCCTTGGGGAGGCTGTGTGTGCCGAGTGGCCTTTCCAAATTGCTGGGTTAAATCCTTCCCCTCTGTTTCCCGGACAGGCTGTGGCGGCGATGTGGTCTCTTTGATACATTTCACGTAGCCGAGGATTTGTAACATTACCGGGGGGAAAAAACCCCAAAAATGCAGCAATGTCTAAAGGGAAGTCATTAGAGACCGATGTGGTCTCTTGAAGCACTTTTCTGAGGAAGCAGCTTTTATCTCCAGCTCCTTGTGCTTCCGTCTTCCTTTGGGACAACGGGATTCGTGTGCGAAGAACTGGACGGCGGGCTTGGTCCTGGCACGTTGTGAAGGTTTTGGTGGCTGTGACTGGGGGGGGAGGCTGAGTTTGTAACAGAGGTGGACTACACCTCAGAGCAGGTCTTTGAGCTCGGGTTCCTGGTGTTGTGTTCTGTGGGGAAGGGATGTTCTGCACACCCTGGCCAACTTGTGTTAGCGCTGGAATTGGGGAGTTGCAGCATCCTTGAACGGGATTTAGAGCAGAAAGTTGAATGCCAAACGAGGGAGGAAGGAGGGAGTTTCTGAAATGCAGCTGGTTGTTGGTATTTTGTGTGTTCATCTTGCACGCCCGTTGAAGAGTAAGAGGAGTGACAACCTGACGCAATTCGGGAAACAGAAGCTGGACCCAGCATTTGATGAAAGGGGAGGAAAATTGTTAGACAGCAGCAGTGGAGTGTTACATTGCCGTAGGGGTGTCATATAAACAGCATTTCTTTGGATGCCCTCAGCTCTGTACACTTGAAAATACTGATTCTACCTTGATATATTGCCTCTTGTTTTCCCAAAGCCCTCGGGTTACTAATCTTTAAAACTGCCAGGATCTCTAAGATGAGGGATGTGGTGGTGGCCAGTGGAGCTGTGAAGTGTAGTGGGACATAAAAGACTAAAGAAAAGTTGGTGCCTTTTCTGTTTCCAGTGCTGAGGGAACCTTTTTATCTTCGCTGTGTGTTTGTCAGGGAAAGCAACTCAGGCATCTCCAAGAGAAAAATCCAACCTAAAATTTAACTCTACATACCGTCCCAGCATCAAGCAGTGTAGCATGTGATGTCTATTAATCTTGGTTGTAATACGCTGTAGAGTTTTAAGGCACAAGTTCAGAGTAATAGTGGAGCTTCTGTATTTAAATAAAAATACTGAAATGTGATGTCTAAGTGTTCTCTTTTTAGTCTAAATAGAATCTCTCTGTAGTGGGAGAAACTGTTCTGAATCAGATGAATATTGCTAATTCCTTAATTTTCTGGAGCTTGGTGGTGTTTTGGTTTTTTCTTGTCTGATTGATCACTGCAGGCTTGAGTATTGGGTGGCGTTGTCCCAGCCCCCTTCCCCTTCCTTGAATTTCCAGAATCTGGTGGGGACTAGACCATGCTTTGCTAAGGAAACAGATGATTATACTGAAATCTGTCTCAGAAGTCTCTTTCAGAATTTTGTGACTTCCTTGGGATTCTGTTCTTGTTTGGTGCCTGGTTAATTTAATGTTGGTCTTATTCTACCTCTGCAAATTCTTCATCATAAATGAACATGCTAGAGGTCCAGACAGTTTCCTCTGAGCATGTTGCATGCTTACTTGAAGGCGTTGCCAAGGGAAATCAGAATTCTCATGCAATCTAATGGTCTGATTTGGTACTCTGTCATTGCCGTTAAACCATATCAGCCAATGTACCAGAAGATCTCAAGGGCAGTCCTTGATGTCCTTGTACAATCTCCTATGTTTGCTGCTACAGGCTGAGAGAGAGAATAAGTAATGTCTGTTTATTCTCTTTCAGCAGAAGTCTATATTTTTGAGCATTTGGTTAGAGTACAGGGTTCAAGGTCAGCACTTGATTCATGGAAGAAATCTCTTAATTTATTACTGAGCATACATGCATAAGTACTTACTCTTTTTGAAATATCCTGTTACTCCCTTGCTAGATAAGAAACTCTGTAATTAAAAGAAGTGTTGTGTTTCTGAGCTCTAGTCCATGCATCCAAGAAAAGGCAGCAAAGTAGTTAAACCTAATAGCCTTATCTTTGCAAAATTGTGCTGTGGCCTTTTCAGATCTAGATGGCCTTGAAGTCCGACTTTCTACTGGCTACAAAGATGCGTTTCTTTGTTCTGCATTACTGTAACAATTGCCAGACCCTCATTTGAGCAGAAAGAGGAAGAAGATCCGCCTGTTACATTTAATAGTATATGGTAGCTGGCAAGAGCAGGGAAACAGGTCTTTGCAAAACATTAAAACCCAAACCAAAGAAACCCAGCACTGTCTTTCTGGAAGATGAGGGGTTTGGTGTGTGTCTGTGCCCATAGTTTCTGTCTTCGAGGAGCTGTTCTAAGGGGGCTTTTATGAAAGAGACTTCAATATCCAGAAGATAAATTTGACTAAAGAAAAATTTATTAAATTCTGTTACATGGGCCCTCTGCAATGTCTTATTTTTTTCATTAATAAAGGAAAAAAAAAGTAATGCCTGCTTGCTGGGTGAAGTTAAGTTATAAACAGGGGTCCATTCATCTGGTAGTAATAAGTTTCTCGTAACTCTTCAGGAATTGGCAATGATGAATTTGACAACAAATGACCACCACAAATGTTCGTTACAGAGGCATCAACCTGGGAAAATTCTAGTACAGACTGTTTGGGTTTTGGTTGGTTTGGGGTTTTTTTGGCCACCAAATAGAATGTGATATACTGCTTCTGCTTTAAGAAAGCTGAGCAGGATACTTGAGAGTGCTCTCATTACAAGAGATTTAGAATTTCTCTTATGATACCAAAGGAGAGGGGAGTGAGGAAGCCTGCAGGGACACTGATCCTAAATCAGATTGATTTTTCCCTCTACCAGAAGAGAATTGAGATGTGTATATGCTACACCAAGACTCAAAAGTAATAATTTGTTAGACTTGAAATTATGGCATCTTGGTGGTGAATTGAATGACTGCAATGGCATACTGTATCTGGAATACATTCCAGAAATCTTCCTGCAAAGCAGGGAGCCAGACCCACTTTTTCTCCCTTTAAATGTTAGAAATTTTCAGTTTAGTCTGCTAAATGTATAACCTTGATTCGGTGAAAGCATCCTGAAAATCTAATTGACAGTTTTAGTATATTTGAAAGATTCTGGACTGAGTTTCATTTAAGGTCGTTACTGTAGTGACTTTAGTTTTACATTCTCCATCCTGTCAAATTTCTGGGGTTTTTTGTTCACCTGTCTTCATACAGATTTTTACCAGATCCACGGCTTTCATACCCAGTCTAAAATTCCACTACTTTGTGAGGGAATCTTTTTCTTCTTGATTCCCTCACATTCCACTTTATTACTAGGAAGTTTTTTGTTCTCCATTAAATTAGGCAGAAGGATCATCCTAGTGTTGATAAATCACAGTTGTCTAACTGAAATTAGATTGTAAGCTTCATCTTGGACTTTTTCCTAAAGTAGGCTGATCTTCTACCTATCTATCATGCTTGTCTAGATTAATGATTCATTAAGTTACCTGTAAAATTTAATTTCAAAAACCTGTAGTTGCGGTGAGTAAATATTCTTTTTTTGTAGGTGTGTTAAATGTACCTGAATGTATTATGACTTCTTAAAATCTTTCAGCTGAGAGAAAATGACTGCAATCAAGCATGCTTTACAGAGGGATATTTTCACTCCCAATGATGAGCGCTTGTTGAGCATTGTGAACGTGTGCAAAGCAGGCAAAAAGAAGAGAAACTGCTTTTTGTGTGCCACAGGTACCTAGTAACACCACACTGTGTTTCTTGTCTTCACTCTTGGTTTTTATTCAGTTGCGTTTGTCTTAGCTTTATTTCCAGTATTTATTCTTGCCCCCTATAAATCAAGTACTTTCCATTTCTAATGGAGAAAATCAGTTGTAGCTTACACTTCCATTATTCCTTCTTCTAACAAAGAAACAAACCCCTGCACTTCTGTTCCCAGCTCTCATTGAAATTTGAAATGAAAGAATCAAAATTGTTTGTGTGGGACTGGTGGGCTTTTGAAGCAGACTTTATATAGCGCTTGAAAGGGGATTTAGTAGGCATCTAGGCTAAATAGAAAACCTAAATAAAATGCAATAAAGAGCACTGCTTAGTCCAAGGCAGAGGGCTCTTTAAAGGAAAGTAACTGAACTGAGTTGTAAAGTTCCTTTGTGTATTATGTTACATGTCTTCAAAAAATTATGTGTATCTGTCAATAAATTAGCTTGCTAGATTATTTTTTTTTGGCTGAGAAATCTCAGAAAACGTTTTTTATTCTGATTTATAATCTCCAGTTACCTCTGTGCTTTGTCAGCTATGTGGCCATGGTCTGAGGTCTGCTCTGTCAGATAAATGTCTTTAAATTGAGTTCATTACTTCACAAGCTGTATAGAGACGTATAGCTCCTTGACTGAGACTTAAACTGAGCTGTGGCTATTGTGGATTAAAATGTTCAAAGAGTCTCTTTTCATCCAATAAATGTTATGAAATCTCCCCCACCGATAATTCATTTCAGAAGCTGAAGTGTAGCAGAAGCAGATGTTAATTCTTACATTTTGAAATTGTTGTTTTACTTCTTTTAACAGTGACAACGGAACGACCAGTGCAAGTAAATGTGGTAAAAGTGAAAAAATCTGACAAGGGAGATTTCTACAAAAGGCAGACTGCATGGGCGCTTCGAGATCTCGCTGTTGTTGATGCCAAAGATGCTGTTAAAGTATGTGCAATTTTTTTCATTCAATGCTCTGCTCAGAACACCCTTTTGGTTCCAAGTTAGAGTTAACTTCTTTGATACTGACTGTTTTAAAACTTAGATTGATATCACATTAATTAGGAATTAGGATGATACGTTCCTGTGCTGCTTACGCCTGCATTTTCTTCCAGCTTTTCCAAGAATATAAACCTGATAATCTGAATAAGAGTACTCTAGATGGGCTTGAATGGCAATATTCTGAATATCTGCCCTTTTATTTTCGTGATCTCTCAGTGACTGTAAAGAGCCTGTGCTAAGGACTTGTTTTTTGTTTCTTTCAAGCCTTACGTAAATTTTTATTCCAAGCTTAGTTTCCCCTTTAAAAAAATTCATGACCATCTTACTAA
>JAOXNH010000031.1:71089007-71100300 GCA_028566575.1 Bartramia longicauda
AAAATATGCTTAGCAAAGTTCTGAATTTGAGTATGTGGCAGCTTCCACACAGAATTTTTTTTTATATATTTTATACCTATGACTATTGATTTTTATTTTTGTTAATTGTGTGGCACTGGCATTTCTTCCCTTAGCAGCATTCTGAAAATCATGAGACCTGTTGAATGCAAATGAAACTACTATAGCAAATAAACTCATCCTAATAATGTTGTCAAGCAACATGTAAAATAACTTGGTAAGCTGTCAAGAGTAATATTTTTATCTTATGTATTTTTAATAGGAAGGACATGATCCGGCAAATGATGACAAAAATATTTCGTTGTATTGAACCTGAGCTGAATAACCTTATAGCGCTGGGGGACAAGATTGATAGCTTTAATTCCCTTTATATGTTAGTTAAGATGAGCCATCACGTATGGACAGCACAAAATGTGGACCCAGCTTCCTTTCTCAGCACAACACTTGGAAATGTTTTGGTGACTGTCAAAAGGAACTTTGATAAATGCATTGTAAGTTCTTTAGTTATTCTGATTAAGCAGCTATAATGTGGGAAGCCTGCTCTTACTCGGTTTGATTTTTGCATTTCTTTATAGTTAAATTTTTGCTTTTAATTTGAAGTGAGAATGCGTAACTTTATTGCTCTTCTTCTGGCCAAATCTTTAAAAAAAGAAAAACTAATTGGTGGTTGTGTTTGTTTTTCTTCTCCATTCCAGTTTTCTTCAATAATTAGCTATTTGTAAGAAATGTGACCACTCACTGCTGTGAGCTATTTGGCGTGTTTAGTTGTTTGTTTAAACTTGTGCTCTTACTGAGATTACTGAAGTCAGCCAAATAAACTATAGTTCTCTGCTATTTTTTACTTACCAGAACAATACCTCATGGACTAATGTGGGTTCTGCTTTTCCCCTTTGAGCATAACATGCCAAATAGACATCTCTTCTATGTGTTCAGTTATTTCTCTCTTACAGCTAACAAAATTTTGGTTTAGATAAAACGGCAAATCTTTTGGCAATAGCAAAGGCAGCTTCTACTGTCAGAAATTTCCTTATGACCATTATATGAAATATGGCAACTTTAGTGAAAACATAGTTGTGGTATAACTTTTTTTTTATTGTCATAAATGTAATTTCACTCTAGGCCAATATAGTAAGACTCACCATTCTTGATCAACTGGCTTAAAATATTTTGAAGCTGATTTTTTTATTATTATTATACTCAGAAATAAAATTTCAGCAGATTAGAGAAACGTCCTGTAGCAAGAGCAATTGTTAGCTTGGCTGAATCAGAAAAGCAAAGTTCCTTGTTAGATTGAATGAAAATTGTTAATTGCTTCTGGTGGATAGGTTTGTTCATTTTTGGTTTGTTTTTTTTTTTTTTTTTCCTTAGTATTAAGTAAGTAAATAAGGAAGAATAAAAGCTGGAAAGTTTTACTTGCCCATCTTCCTTTTTACCTTTCCAATTATTTTATTTCTTAAAAAATTTTAAAGGGTAAAAAGGGATGAAGACTAATTAGATGTACTAATTGAAAGATAAAATTGCTTCTATGTTTGACTAAATGTCTGCATTTTTCTTTTCTTTTACTAGTTGTTACATGCTCTGGAGTCATATTAGAAGCTAACATCTGTCCTTGTTTTAAATTTAAGAGTAATCAAATGAAGCAGATGGATGAAGTAAAAATCTCAAAGAAGAGCAAAGTTGGGATCCTTCCGTTTGTTGCTGAATTTGAAGAGTTTGCAGCCCTCGCCGAATCAATTTTTAAAAATGCAGAACGACGAGGAGATCTAGATAAAGCCTACATAAAACTTATTAGAGCTGTTTTTGTCAGTGGTAGGTCTTCTGAGGTTGTCACAGTTACTAAAATGATTGTTTCCTCCTATTTATATATAATTTTGCTCCAATTAACAGATTTTTTTTTAAGACTTTCTGTTGTAAGCCATGTGACTGATATTGTGCTGAAGTTTCGTTTATGCATTTTATCAGTAGGAGAGCAAGTGTAAACCTTTTGATTGTAATATACTTTTTAAGAGCAAACTGTAGCTTCCCTTTGTACTTATATGTAAAGTAACTTTCAGTTATGACAGAGGGAAGTGGTTAAGGCTCTGGAAGGAGAGAGGAGATGGCAGCAACACGACACGCTCGATCTGAAGTGGTTTCCTGTCTTTCTCCCCCAGAGTAGCTTAAACGAGATGAATCTGGAATGGGATCCCTGGCATTTGGCCCTAATACATCTCCACAGCCCTGTCTAAAATAAATAATTTCTGGATATGAATTTGACCCTTTCTTGGCAGATTAGGTTCTTTGTGTCCTAGCCTGAGACAGCATAATGTCAGGCATTGTCAGGCAACAGCCTTTTCTATTGCTTTTATTTAACATTTTAAAAAAAATAACAAAGCAGGTAGGGGGGAATGCAAGCCAATGAACTCTGAAAAAAATGTCCTTCCGTTTTAAAATGGGGGAGACACAGATGGATGGACCTCTCTGTGCTGATTTACCTGCAAATTTTCAAACAGGTCTTCATATAGTAATTCCCAACCACTGAGACTTTTACCTCGTTTTTTGGGGAAGATTGGGCAAGAGGAGACAGTAGCGACAGTAAAGCTAGTCTGAGGAAATTACAGCATAGTGGTTCTGAGCATATTAGGAAATCGTGAAGAGACATTAGTTCATGGTACAGAAGACTAGAGTCCATATGTAGTCAGCAGGAGCCTCCCAGCTGATGGGACAGTAAATTTTGAAAATGTTTTTTATTTGATTGAGCCCAACTTTTCTGTCCTTAAGAATTTACTCTTCAAGTGGTAAAACTAAGCAAACACCAATAGACAGGCAAAACTATCCAATGATAAATAATTAGTGTTGGAAGAATTTTGAAATGTGTGTTTTAAAAGGGGTTCAAAGTGATGCCAGTCAAACCCCGAAGAACTAAACTGAATCTGTTTCAGTACAGAGCAAATATAAAGAAACAAAGACTTACGTTGGGGGAGGAAAAGGGATAGAAGTAAAAAATGAAGATGAAACAAAGATAAAATTATGTACAAAACCAGTGCAAGCAGTATGTTTAGTGCAGCAGGATATTTTATTTACAAGTAATGTTTGAAACGGGTCAGAAAGATGCAGTACTTCAGGTAAAATTGGCAGGGGGTGTGGTGTAGAAAATTATATGGCAAGAACAAAATTGGCAGTAGCAGACTTTTCCTAGTTGGAAATTCACTGTTCTGACTGAAATTAATGTGAACTTTATTGATACTCTGGTGCCCAGGATCACTTTCTTGGTGAGCATCCTGGTAATCTCAGCAAAATGATTAGCGGATGAATGGGCATAGAGACTTAATTGCATTCTTGGTTGAAGCCTTCCTCTTTCAGCCTGATCTAAGGTGCAATAAGGGAGTGATAAGTAGAATTTCTTTTGCCTGCCCTGGGTTTTTTTTTAGGGGGTGTGAAATTAACAGACTTATGTGCGGCATTATCCATTTTTATTATTAAATTTGGGGATTGACAGTAACTTTGACCATAAAACTAATAAGCAAAAATTGAGAGACTGAGAAGTACATTTTAAAAGAACCCACTGCCTTACTGAAGATTTCTGTTCTAGCAAAGAGGGGAATCAATTTTCTTTGATTTTTCTTAAATAGTTTAAGAAATAGACTTTACTGAAATAGATTTGTCATGTGAAATTTATTAGGGGTAATGAAAGCATGCTTGTAAGCCTCCACAGAATGTGAGTTGTTTCTCACTTATGTAAATGACCATATGTAGTCACTGTTTTGTATCTCCTTATAAGTGACTTTTTTGGCATACAAATTTCATGGTCTTAGAGTCTGTACATGTCTGTCTCTTTTTTGAAGGCTCTCAGATATTAATTTATTTAGCGGCCGTTATGACCTTCATTCATACAAATGGTTATTGTTGACATATAATCCAAAATTCCTTTTTCTGAAAGTATTATGGTTATTGGTTATGGGGTTTTTCCTGAATTTGGTTGTCCTTTGGTTGTCCTTTTGGTATTTTAAGTATTTTGTTTCCTTTTTCTTTCAGTTGAGAAAGTAGCTAATGAAAGCCAGAAAACACCCAGAGATGTAGTCATGATGGAAAACTTCCATCATATTTTTGCAACGCTTTCTCGCTTGAAAATTTCATGTCTTGAGGCTGAGAAAAAAGAAGCCAAGCAGAAATACACTGATCATCTTCAGTCTTACGTAATCTACTCACTCGGACAGCCTCTTGAGAAATTAAATGTAAGTAGGTTTGAGTTTATATACATTTAAGTGGTACAGAGTAGTCTTTCTCACGTGTGTAGTTTGCAGTCTTTATCCCTGCATCTATCCTAATGTCTCTTTTGTTATTTTAGACACAAGCATGTCTGGCAGGAGTACTCTACTCATGAGGGTAACAGTCTTGGATGAAAATAACCAAATTTTTTCATGGCAATTAATAGTATTGTCTAAAAAGCAGTTGTGCCTTAAGCAAATGGTTTTGAGCGAGGGGAAAAGTAATGAGGAGTTTGGGGATAACTTTCCCCACCTCAACTGCAGAGAAAATTACTGTAGTTTCTGAACTGTTCAATAACAAGAAAAGTTTTCATAAAGTTTGTACGTCCAAAGTTGAACTAAGTGTTAAACTGAATGCTGAATGGTTCAGACTCATTTCTGCCCACAGAATTTTTCTCACTGTTCATTGCTTTTTCTGTAAGCAGGATTTCAGCCATTCATTTCCTGGAAAGTCTAAGATGTATTCTCTTTTTGAAAATTAAAATGCTTTATTGCTGCTTCCCACTAGTGCGTTGACTCTGGGCAGCACCTAAGCTGCCACGTAACTAACTGCTTGCTCGCCCCTCCCTCCCCAAACAGCACGGGAAGAGAATAGGAAGAGCAAAAGTGAGAAAACTTGGGAGTGGAGATAAAGACAGTTTAATCAATGAACAGGAGAGAGAGGAAAAAAAAATGATGCAAAGACAGTCACTCGCTACTTCTCACAAGGAGAGTTATGCCCAGTCAGTTTCTGAGCAACAGCCACCTTGAAGACAGTCACCACCTCCGCCCCCTCCTCTAACCCTAATTTTATAGCTGAGCATGATGCTACGTGCTATGGAATACCTGTTCAGCAATAACTAAAACATTGGTGTGTTGTCAGCCCTGTTTTAGCCACAAAATCAAAACCCAGCACCATACAGGCTGCTGTGAAGAATGTTAACTCTGTCCTGCCAGGCCCAGTGCGCTATTTCAGATGATGTCGTGGCTCTACACACGCGTTCACAGGCATACTGCCCTCCCTTCTCTATTGTGTTGGGGCAGTGAGAAGAGAGGTCAATTATGTACAAATATTGCTGCTGTGTAATTACGGTTTAAGCAGAGAAATTCCTATTCAAATGCTTACTCAGGTTATCCGAAAGATCCAGTCATTTCCCAGCCTATGGCCTCATTATTTGAGGATTCTGATGCTGATTCAGTACTAGTTATAGGGTTGCAAAGAAAAGCTTGATTGCTTCTAAAAAGTACTGATTTCAGTTTTTATGCGAGTACTTCGAGTGCTGTGTTGTTGGGCTGTGCTTTAATGTTTATAGCTGAGCAAATGAAAAAAAATAAATAAATGGGGGAACACATTTGTTAAGCAGAATAAAGACTTAACTACACATATCCTTGTCAAATTAATTAGCTTAGGTTTGTGCTAATCATTAATGCTGTTATTGCTTGTTAGCATTTTTTTGAAGGCGTTGAAGCTCGTGTGGCCCAGGGTATACGAGAAGAGGAAGTAAGCTATCAACTGGCTTTTAATAAACAAGAGCTTCGTAAAGTTATAAAGGAATATCCCGGTAAGGAAGTGAAGAAGGGACTGGATAATCTCTACAAGAAGGTAGATAAACATCTCTGCGAAGAAGAAAACTTACTTCAGGTAAACTGAATCATGGCTTAAAAACCTTGTAATGTTTACACAAAGGCTTTTATTACGCTTTTGCATATGCATTCTGTGAGAAGTGCCTACCTCAGCACAACTCTGGAAAACCCTGAATTCTGAGTGGAGGTTTTTTATAATCCCACTCTGATTCTATTTGTTGTAACGTTGATTTGAACAGTGTTGATAGAGAGAGAGTTCAGAAAGAAACTTCCTTTAGGATTCCCCATTAATGGATGATACTGGAAGTGGAGAGAACTGGATTTAAATGAACTGTTGACCTGATACGAAATTTAGCTGGTACGCTATAGCAGAATGTACTTTCAGTTACATCTTTTCTGATAGTTCTATTATCTAAGTTTTTTTTCTTATTCTCTGTAAGCTTTCTCACTGGAATAACTGATAAGCAGATTGAAGAGTTAGGCATGTATTAACAGCCTTTTAAAGTCTGAAGAGTGGATTAGTAGCGCTGTTCTGCTTCAGGGTGTTTTCTTTAAAGATGAAGGCAATACCTCTTTTAGGGCATCTTTTTTACTAGTTTCTGCTTTTCGGATTTGGTAGGAGTCATGTAAACATGAAAGATCTTAAACTTAATGGGTAAAAACAGTCTTTTTTTTTTTTTAATGCAGTGACTGAACTTTATTGTTAGCAAGATTTAGTTTTCAAATGACACCTGAACTGAGAATCAATTCATGAGCCAATGGTTTGCAGTTCACATACAGTGTATTGTTCCAGTTGACACTTCCTGAAGTTTGCTTTCTTTGGCAGGTCGTGTGGCATTCCATGCAGGATGAGTTTATACGACAGTACAAGCACTTTGAAGGGCTGATAGCTCGCTGCTATCCTGGATCAGGAATTACTATGGAATTCACTATACAGGATATTTTAGACTACTGCTCCAGTATTGCACAGTCTCATTAAGCTCCAGAAGGGAAACGAGAAGCTGGCAAAGCGTGTGCCTGCGTATAAGGGAATCAAACACTATAAATGCTATTTGTTTTTTTCCTTTTTAAAAGGTGGATTTCCTTGTGTCTGTGTAAGTTACCTGCCATGTATGTCAAATTACACTCCTGCTTCAAACGGCTTTCAGGGCAAAATGAAACCTCCGGGGATTTGTTGCTCTTCTACTGGGTTGAAGTAACTGTTTGAAAGCATTAATTCTGTGAAACACTTGGAATATCATTTCTCCCTTCCCCTAATGTTCAGATACTTTTATTTATAACCCCTTCCCTTGCTAAAAGCAGTGAGCACTACCTTTGTAGGAAGCAGAAAGGATACTACTGTTTTCACTAATATTTTCTTGGAAATTATGTAAGCATTAAAGACTATCAAATCTTTTCACTTCCTCGTTCTGGAAAGTATGGATTTGGAACTTTATGCAGTGGGAATACTGAAATCATGTTCTGAGGTGTATTGTGACTGTGGCCATTAATTCTTAATTAAACTGTGTTCATCGTATTCTTTATTCCTGTGAAGTGTTATTTCGAAAAGGTGAGAATGCAGAGGTGTTTCTGTTGCTGTGACTCTGGGCACTGAAGGCGAATTGATGCATTTCCCAACATAGTGTTTTTTCCCTTTAGTAAGTATGATGTAGCGTGAGTACACTCCAACCTCACATAACGCCTTCCCTCCTCCTGGAGCTTCAGCTCTCTGTGATCCAGGATCTAGTTATTTTTTACGGCTTGAGGAAATTGCCGAGTTGTTGGATGGAGCTGGGGTGCCTGTAGAATAGAAGCAGGCGCAATAAAGCTCAATGTACAGACAGAGGGAAGGTTTTGGGGGTTGAGATGCAGATGCAAGAGTGAAAAACAAAAACCAGTAATATGAATGTTGTAAAACTAACCTGCAAGATGGCAATTTGGCAACATTGAGGGGCCTGGATTTGGGTGAGCATAGGGAATCACAGGATTGTCAGAGCTGGAAGGGACCTCTAGAGATCATCTAGTCCAACTCCCCTGCCAAAGCAGGGTTGCCCAGAGCACATTGCTCAGGACTGCATCCAGGTGGGTCTTGAAGATCTCTAGAGAAGGGGACTCCACAACCTCCCTGGGCAGCCTGTTCCAGGGCTCTGGCACCCTCACCCTAAAGAAGTTCTTCCTTATATTTGAATGGAACCTCTTATATTCCAGCTTGTGCCCGTTGCCCCTCGTCCTGTCACTGGGAACCACTGAAAAGAGTCCGGCTCCTTCCTCCCTCAAACCACCCTTTAGACACTTACAAACATTAATAAGGTCTCCCCTCAGCCGTCTCTTCTCCAGGCTCAAGAGCCCCAGCTCTCTCAGCCTTTCCTCATCAGGGAGATGCTCCAATCCCTCCATCATCTTTGTGGCCCTGGGACTTGCAGCTCACTGAATCCTGGTTGTCTTTGGATTACTAACACAAAATACTTGATCCAGGTTGTATGTAACCAGCTTACAGCGTCGTTGCAGGTGACAACAGGTGGCTGAAGCACCACCACGGGCAGAAATCCCCTTAAACCGCCTGCCCGTCGCTCTGACATCACGACCTGCGCTCCCTGCAGACCGGCCTCTCCTGCGGGGCAGCAGGCAGGCAGTGCAAATAAGGCCCCCCGCAAAAGCCTGTCTCTCCCTTCGGGCTGCCACCGGAGCTAAGCCGTCGTCATGAATGTCGTCATCCCCTCTGGGCACCAGCTCCTCCCTCGGTCTGTCCGCCAGCGCACCTCCCTGCGCCGCTGGGGCGGCAGCTCCGCGCCCCGCTCCCAGCCCGCCCCGCCCACTGCTTGCCCTGACGTCAGAGAGCGAGGGGTTTGTCCCCTCTGACGTCGAAAGGCCGCCAGCAGAAGCCCCGCCTGCGTCACCCTCTCCGCGCGAGGGCTGCCGGGCGGGCGGTGGGGATTGGCTGGACGGCTCGGCGGGCGCGGGCGCGTGCCGCGTTGCCGGGGTGACGGGGCGGAAGCGGCCGTTGTTGCGCGGCGCCATTTTCAAACCGGCGGTGCGGCCTAAGCGGCTGCGCGGGGTCTGGGCAGCGGCGGGGCCGGGTGTCCGGCAGGGGAAGGAGGAGGAGGCTGCTGCCGGCGGGACCGGGGCTCCTCGCGGGCGGGCGGGCGGGCGGGCGGCGGCTAGCTTGGGCTCCGGCGGCGCTGGCAGCACGCCGGCCTCTCCTTCCCTCAGGCACCTGCAGCCCCTCCGCCCCTTCCCTGCCCTGCCGGAGCTGCATCTCTGCCGACGCCTCACTGAAACGTCACGGCTGCTCCTTATCAACTCACCCTGCGGGAATTTGCTTTTAACGGTATGCCTGGTAAGACCGACCCGGAGGGAGGGTGGAAAAAGTAAAAATAAACCTGTTTCAAAAGGGACTGGCCACCCTTCTGTGCTTACAGATTGGGGGTGCTGAAAGGGCCAGAAAGCTTCCAGTTAGGGGAGGTGGGTGATAACCCAGGCTGGTAATCGGTAGGGCTTTCTTGTACTGTAACGTAGACTTGCAGGTTTTGGTGACTCTTTGAAGAAGAAATATCTTTTTCTAGAGCAAGAGTTATCGTTCTCTTGGCAAAGTGGCAACACTTGGTATCGAACATGGTATGTGAATATTTAGCCAGAAGCGAGCTCCCAGCAGATCCGCCTGGAAACAGACACTGAGGAGTGCAGACTTATTGGGCATATCTTGAAAACAGTGTTGCATTTACGGCATTTCACAGTGCAACCTTTGGCATCCATGGACTGTATAGAGGCACGTATGGGAGCATTACTACAGTCAAATGGTCAGTCTGCTAGGTGCCTTTTTTACCTGGGTGAAAACAAAACTAACTCTTCATAGCAGAATGAGCTACCTAGCTACGTGACCAGTAATTACAGGATAGGAGCAGATGTTTTGTAAACACGTTTCACACACATGCAGAAAAAAAGGCCTTTAGCATATTGGTTCTGATGAATGAAAAATGCATTTTGGTGTTTCCCAGAGCTCAGACTGGAAGCTCCAGTTCATAATTGTCTTTGGTGTTAATCTTGTATACTCAATAAAGGAATTGATTTCATAGCATACAAAGTTGTCCATGCTAATTTCTTTGTCTCCTATTGTCAGCTATCTAGTTTTATCTTTCTTTGATGTGGCTCAATGGCCGTATTATGTCTTCCATGGCTAAGATACATCTTTGCTCTGCTTTGTTATCATTATATCTTCTTATTGATTACACAAGTATTGCACCTGGAACAGTTCTTCGCCTATACTCACCATGACGTTTGCTGCGTTGTTTTCAGACTAGAAGGAGAGCTTCAATATGCTAATGCTTTTCTGTTTCATATTCCACCTGTAATGGTTAGTCCAATACCTATTAACATTGCTTTTTTCACATAAAAATGCAAATTGATTCTATACTTGTAGCCTAAAAGAATGGGGTTTGAAGTTCCATTATTGCCCGTCTTCCACGTCAGTGTTCAGTTTCAGTCACTGGTGACTTAGAACAACAGGGAACAGTTCACGGGTGCTAAATATGTCTGTTTCATAAACACCTAGGTCTTCAAAAGACTGCTCACAACTAACCAGGCATGTCACAAAATGAAGCATGTGAAAGTTGTCATCTTAGCAGCCTTCGTGAACAAAGGCCCGTGAAAAAATGAGGTTATTGCCTCTGAATATCTTCTGTGAATAACTGAAAGATGCACTCATTATCAAGGCATCTTGATAAATTCTTGACTGGAAATGCCCTGTTTAAAGTACCATTTAATTTTCCCTTTTTGTTTGTTTATCCGATTTTCTGTTTTTCATCTAAATTGGAAATTATATTTTCTTCCTAGTGGCACTAAATTGCATGATGTGAGCTATTTATGCAGCTAACATAGCCTCATAGCTAACATAGTCTCATGGGAAACACCAAATTTGTTACTTTCCAGTTCTTTGCAGGTTTACAGACACATCTGATAAGTTCATCATGACTCCATGCAATTTTACAAATGGTTGGCAGAAGTTATATTAAGTACTTCCTTGTAAACTGAAAGTAAGAATTATATATGAAAGGAAAAAGTATATGGAGTTTTTGAGAATAATCTGTCAATTTGCATTGTGGAAGATTCCTTGATTCAAAAAAATCAGTGCTTAGTTCTTAGTCTTCCCACAGAGATTCTTTTCAGAGTTCAGTTCTTACATACTCAGACTGGAGAGAAAAATTTATGTTCATGCTCTAAGATGTTAGGAAAGAGAAAACTAATTGCCAAGGCAAATATTTTCTTTTTAAAGAAATATGTAAATATGTTTAAAACTTTTTAGTTGCACCATGATTCTCTTTCGGTTTACTTAAATTTTAAGGACATGATTATGCACTATATTTCCAACACAAATGTGTTTTTTTTCTATGTTATTCCTTCTTTAAAGGACAAATGCCGTAACAGACAATCTTTTGCAGGTGTCCTATTTTTCTTGACTGTGACAAAAGCTGTTTTGGAGGTGTGTTTAC
>JAOXNH010000031.1:71147974-71165547 GCA_028566575.1 Bartramia longicauda
CCAATTTAAAACCATTACCCCTTGTCCTGCCACTACACTTCCTGACAAAGAGTCCCTCTCCGGCTCTCCTGTAGGCTCCCTTTGGATATTGGAAGGCTGCTTCAATGGTGAAACCTTCCTTCAAAAAGGTGAAACTTGGGTTCTTTCGGGTGCTTTAGAGTGCAAGTAAGCCCTGCACCTCACAGCAGACTTTGGAGGAAGGATCAAGGCCAATAAAATTACACATCTGTTTATGAAGTGGATGCTTTCTCCTTTTTTTTTTTGCATAAAACACATCTAAAGGGGGATTGCAAAACTGGTTCATGGCATGAAATTAAATATTTTCACTGTATAGGTTATTTGTTCTTTTTCTTCAGATGAAAACACATTGGGAGTCGGGGTAATAAAGCATATTTAGTGCCTAAGGCAAATGTAAGTCTCATGGATTATCTGTCTAGTGCCTCTATTTTTGTTCAACTATTACTTAATGCATTAATACCATACTTAATACACTGGTACCATGGCTTTTTAATATTATAACAAGAAATGGTTTCTAGGTTAATACATGCTACAGTGATTTGATGCTTCCAACTGCAGCACATTATATCAGATAACACTTTAGTAGAGAATAATATTTTGCTTTAGGAAAAATGATTTTTCTGTATAAATCCTAATGTCTGCTAGGGAGACATTAGAATAGAGAAAATTCTGTGTATGGAAAATATAGAAAATAATATAGAATATAGAGAATAGTAATTTTTTTATCCACAAATTCTAATGTCTGCTAAGGGGACACTTACTTTACATTTTAATATTTGATGTACTGTGACAGATCTCCTATTCATAAAGCCACTTACAATGAGTCCTTGACACACTGCTTTCATATCTGAAGGACAAGAAGGTCAACAAAGGTTATTTGAGACACAGGCCTGGCTTTAGTAGTCTCAGACAATTGTCAGGATAATGCATAATAAACCAAAGGCACTAGTCAGCATTACGTTCTGTAAATATTTTTCTGGTCACCTAAACTATTACTGTATCTGTAAGATAAATATATATTTTACATGCATATTTACATCTGTTTAGGTGTGTCTGTTTCTCAAAGCTTTTTTCTTTTGTAATACATGAAAACCTTTTCTGCCAAGGTTCATAAACTTAAAACATAAAATCAAGTAGGCTGTACCTGTTCAGATTCTCACCTCTTTTTTTCTAAAAGTAGCAGCTGGGTTTTTTGCTCTGTGCTTATTCTTACTACATATATGTCTGTTTTTAACTATGAACAGTTGAACGTAACATCAGTGATGTGCCAGTTACTGTGATCAGGCAAAATAAGAAACGATAGAGGGATATTTTCCCCAGCAATATAAACTGTGTTTTCATTGCTAGTGAAGGGGAGATGATAATTAAACCTTTTAGATTATTTGCAGTTTGCTGTAGCTACCTGTGAACTCTCGCTGGTCTCCAAGTTGGCAGGACACCCAAAAAAAATGCTATGGTCCAAAAATTGCCTGACTTAGAGTCTTCCTGAGGATCTGGGCTCACAGCTCCAGGCTGTGGGTGCTGTGCTAAGGGGACACACACGGACCTCTCGGTTCATGGCTGGCTGTCAGTCTGCTGCCCCCGGTTACGAGTGACTGATCTTAAAGGCCATGTAGATGTTTTCGGGAGAGCACTCTAAGTATCTGAAGTGTTGGATCCTTTTAAGAACTGCATCAGGAGGTGGGGGAATCTGGACCTGTGTCATTCATGCTGCCTGATTGAAACACATTTGATCAAAGACCTTTGTTCTGCAGGGCAAATGGGACAAACACAATGGGCTGTCTCGATCTATCTGGAAAAAAAAGAGAATCTTTCTCTGCTTATCTTATGTCTGGGTAGGTCACAGAACCATAGAATGGTTTGGGTTGGAAGGGACCTTAAAGATCAGGGAGTTCCAGCCCCCCTGCCATGGGCAGGGACACCTCCCACCAGACCCGGTTGCTCAAAACCCCATCCAACCCTGGTCTTGAACACCTCCAGGGATGGGGCATCCACAACTTCTCTGTTGTTGCAACTTCCTCTTCTGCAGAAATTTTACCCTAGGAACAGCTGTTTACTTTTAGGTGCATAAGCATTTATGTCTTTTTTGTAACTAACCTCCTCTGGAGGGAAAGCAGTGGGCATGTCATGGTCATAGAAGGTCTGGTGACTGTGTGCCTGAACTACAGCAGTCATCGTTGCTGAAAAGCATCCACCACCTCTTCCTCAGATTGAGCATTTGTAGGGCAGTGCCCTGCTCTCCCTGAGCTGGCAGATCTCCCACTGGCAAGAGCTGGTGCTGCAGGTACTGGGGTAAGAAAGAGTAATCATGGAGCTTATTGGCATCTGGAGTCAATGAGAGTGTTTTCCAATGCATTAGAAAATACAGAATGTTATAGAATTCTATTATGTGCTATTAACAGAAGGGCTGGGATCCTCCTGTGCTTGTGTGTGTGTGCATAAAGAGCTGTTTCCTAAACACTACTCTTTTTCTTTCTTATTGTTGATGTAAGCAGGAAGAATACGTAATTTTTTAATAGTCAGATAAAAATCTCCTGACCGCTGTGGGCTTCTTGAAAAAGCTAATTTCTCACTAAGAAAGGGAAAAGCAAAACAGTTATCACATGAAATAGGTCTGCTGTCTCAGGCATGGGTTGCATTTCTTTCTGCAACTACTGATTGCTGAAGCATCCTGAAGAGTAATGCTCACCCAGATCTATCTTCTTCTACCATAGAAAAAAGCTTTCAGAAAAGTTGGTGACAGTTTGATCAGAGAAGATAGTCTAAAGCTGATTTAATTGAAAGGTATCATGAATATTTTTTATTCCTGTTTTAGCTCAACTTATGGAAGTTGTTTTATAACTGATCTAGGTTACACTAAAATTAAAGTCCATATGCTTTTTAGTAAGTTTTTCCTTTTCATGCAGATAAAGCTTATCTATGTGTAGCTTCAAGAAAAGCAATGCAAGTGACTTAATGCCCAGTGGGGGACGGAAATGACTCGGGACATTAAGTTGACAAATAAGGAGTACCAGGTTGGCTGTGACCAAAGACTGACAAATGCAGAGCTGTGGGTTAGAGCCTTTCTTGTAGTTTTGCCTTTCACATACCTGTGTAACTTTAGGTTAAGCAGTTAAGCCCTGAGTGTTCTGCTCGATTATCCGTGAAAATACATGCAGCAACATCTGTACTGCTTCATCTGGTAACTCAACAGTTTGATATGCTGTTTAATGCCTTTGTGCTTCTAGACCAAACAAAGCGATGTGTTGGTGGTGTATCACTGAAGTGCCCAGGATTGAATTTCTCTTGAAGACAAACATAAAAGCTGAGAGGATCCTGAAGATGTTCTTGCATCTTGGGTTATACGTCTATATCTGCCTGTGCATGCATGTGTTTGATAGGCATGACAAATTTTTTCTGGTAGTCTCCAAAACTACCAGAAAACATGAGTTTCTCTCATCAGTATGGAAAATAGTGAGGCTTGGCTTAGGTAGGAATTCTGGGTTGGTAGACGAAAAGGGATCTGATCCTTGTTAGGACTTGCAAGAAGTGATGTCTTAGTTATGACAGTCCAAAACAGCTGTTAACTTTACTGTCTAAAATAAATGAGAGGTCACGGTGATATGCCTGGGAGCAAGAAGTCAGCTTTAGTTATGCTGACCTCAAGCTGAGTTTGTCTTTTTGAAGAGGAAACAGAAAAAGTGCCAACTCTGGAGAAACTGTCCTCTCGACCTGCTGAAGGATTCATGACTTAGATAAACAGATCTAGACAAAGACAGAAAACCTGGAGTACCTGCTTTGGGGTTTAAACTCAGAAGAGCATTAGAATTTGTGGAAATCAATCCCTAGCTCACTTATTAATTAATTTCCATGTGGGAACAAGGATCCCCTCTTCCTATTTTCATAACAAGCCTGATATATTTTCCTGCCTACACAACATTCTGTCATACTTTAGGGATTGGTGAGCCTTCGCCTTGGACTCTTAACGGAAGTAGCAGTGATTTATTTTTTGCTCAAGAATTTCCAGTCACTGGGAGATTAATTCAAATGTCTGTGCTTTAACGTGATCTCCGAAGACCTCTTTCTGCTCTGAAAGGGATTGTGGTGCTCCCCAGGACCTCAGTGGAGCAGTGTAGCTGTCTAGTACAAAGAGAATCCAGCATTGCTGAACTAGTGCTACACTCCTTTTTGCTTTTTAATGCCCGAGACAACCATCTAATGTATGTAATGAATAAGATAAAGGTATGAAAAGAACCCAGTGCAAGATGACAATCAGGCAGAGTCCCACAAGCTCGGCTGCCCATTGCCAATGAAGAGCTTTCACAAATGGTGGGGAGAACCAGCAGACTTTGTAACTTGTTTGGTAAGCTGTAACTGGTTTTACACGACATTTTTTGAGCTTCAGTGGTTTGCTATGCACACTGCAGATGAGATGTGACGAGCTACAGGATTTGGCAGCAAATGTGTGACCTGGCTCCCAAAGGTAGGCTTGCTGTCAGGCAGCTCCAGTTTGCTGGGCGTGCTCTCCATCTGCCGCGATCGTTTCTAGTTGGCTCTCTGCAACTGGAGTTGACAGTGTATAATGTCAGAAACCAGTTTTGGGGCTGAAAGCAGCTATTGTGCTGCGCTAGACAACAAAATTAGTTAAGTCACGCCGGGACACGAGACTCTCTGCTGTATGGCAAGCTAGAATCTAAATAAATGTATTCTGTCACCCCAAGGAAAAAGTCATTGTGCCATTTGTACAGACTGTGGACTCGAGTAGGATATCAGTACCCACATCAAACGTTCAGTATAAACATAACTGGTTTGCTCTTGTGGGTAAATAAGTTGTTCAAATCCTGTGTTTGCCTAAGCTTTTTAAAAGGTGATCAGCCTTACTCAACAATTTACCAATATTGGCTGTTTTCTATCCAGATAAATATAAGACAACTTTTTTTTTTTTTATTTTTAAATATTACATTCAGGTGCAGATCAATATCCTGAAATGGCTATTCGTCCACAAAAGAACTTTTAAAAAAGCAAGTATGCTGTCTGTTTTGCAGTGGATATGTTCTCTTGGAGTTCAGTTGAAAATGCATGCTGATGTGATAGAGAAAATCAAATGTTCTCGTGTTAGAGTTGGTATTTGGGTAACTTTTGCCATGTGTGTAACTGAAGTCATGTATCAGGTACTTCAGAGATAATTGTAACTGGGCTTTTTGCAGCCCTGATTGCAGTATGGTTAATTTGAGTACTGGTAGTCACATTTTAAGAGTAGGATGTGGATGGGCTGAAAATCTCCCTTCTTTCAGTTTCAAACCATTATCCTATCGCTACACTCCCTGATAAAGAATCTCTCCCATCTTTCCCGTAGAGCACTTTAGGTACTGGAAGGGTCTATAAGGTTTCCCTGGAGCCTTGGTCAAATTTTAAGATCAATTTCTAATCTAACCTTCTCATAACCAAAGCATTCATGTTGCACCTTTTACCTGCAGTGAAACAGACATAAAAATGCAAGCAAATAATAAATGTTTGTGAAAAGAACCTAACTTTTCTCAGGAAAAACCTGTCTAAGTCTTCCTGTCTGCTTACATAAGAAGCAGGATAGAAATCTTTCACAGGTGCACAGAAACAAAGACTTAATTAGGTTGTTCTGTGCATTTCAGGTTTTGTAATGATTCTTAAACTCGGGAGGCACAGGAATTGAACCCAGCCTGGGAATCGGCTTTTGGTTAATTCAGGAGCCTGTTAACCAATAGTTATTTACAACATAAATTCTGAACTTTAATTACAAAGTTGAGGTTATTTTTTTTCTGGATACTATGAAGTAAAATTTAATTCTATAACTTGTATTATACATGTGAAAAGTTCTGCAGGAACTGCTAAGAAAAAGTATGTGTGGAAGTAAAGAAGGGAATGTAGAGTTTCTGGAGAAGATAACAGAGGAAGACTTTGTGTGTGAAATTTTAATATCGTATAGGTGTCAGCTCAGTTTGTGTATGTGACTTTTTGAAAATGTCACCTTAACACGACACTGCTTTCTTTTAAATGTGTGTTTTAATCCTCTCTCAGCTGTCATTAGTCAGCCCTGCTAAAGTTGTTAGCACTTTGTACACAGTAATCCTTTCTCGGCAATTATTTTCATGTTGAGTCTCGTGCAGCACTCTCCCTCACGAGTGGAAGCTGGCAGATGTGGCTCCAAGGGCTGCACAGGGGCTCTGCTGTTTGACCATGGGAAACACGGGAGTTCATTCTGCTCTGGCCAGCGAAGGGATGCTGGAGCAGACAGGGCTTGGAGATACTCTCCTAAACTGCTGAAACTTCTATAAACCAATGTGTGCATGGCAATGGTGACCTGTTGCTTTTCCCCATGGCCACCTATGCGGGTTTCCAGCTGATGGGAAAATAGGGTTGCAGGGCATTTTCACCCTTAGTGTACTGGGCATGTTCCCTCTTCCTTCTGCCTGGGTGGGGAACTTGGCTGGACTGCTCTCTGTGTACTCCCCGAGGGAACCTGAGCTGTACCAGCCTCTTGTCAGGGACTGGATGGTGCCAGAAGTGTTGAATGGCAGTTTCTGCTGCCAGGACCACAGACAGGACAGATATCGGCAGGAGGAATGTGGCCAAGATGCAGCTGACGTAGCTCAGTATCAACCTAAGGTCCTACTTTGCACAGAGTGCAGGATACCCCGTCTAAGGAGAAGTACGTGGAAATGTTTGGTTTCTTTGTTGTTTGGGCAAATCTGATATTTTGATCATTGTTGTCTGGTCCAGCTGAACACCACGGCTGACAACTCTGTGTCAAGGCTCCAGTGGTCTGTCTATGCTAGTGGTACAACTGATGCTCCTGTTGCTGGGCATGGGGAGGTCAACAACTGTGGATGCTTTTAGGGAGAAAGCTAGATTGTAAAAGGATATAGAAATCTGATTTCTTAGAATTTTATCTTCTAAAACTTTACATTTTGTGCATTCTTATACCAGCCTGCTAATGCAGTTCCCCATTTATATTATGAATTGCTTAGTGTTTGTTGTTTTAGGCAACATGTGTAAACAAGAAGTGTTCAGAGCAGTGAAGCAGCTAATGTAACAAAAAGAGGTTGTAAAACAAGTAAATCTGGATAAAGGAAAAAAAAAATCAATGGGGGTGTGTGTGGGGGTCCCTTTAGCTGCAAATATATACCAGCTTGTATAATAGAGTTCTCTTCAGATGAAGCACTATTCATATTATGAATAGCCTTTTCAAGTAAATATGGCTCACTGGCATGAAGGCTGAGAATTGCTATGGCTGTCAGCATCTGGTCTTTTATGCTCAGAACAATTTTTCCATCAAACGTTAGAGGCCAAAAAGGATTTTTAAACTGTGGTGTAGCACTACATTGTAATTTTCCTACTACAGTCAGTCTGGCAATGAAACTTTTTTTCAATAGGAAAGTAAAGCGAGTAAGGTTGTTTGTTTGGATGAATCCAACTTGACAAAGCTCTTCCTCCACAGCACTGTTAGCACAGAAAGCATTCATTTTGTAGAATGACACGCAGATTTTATGTAAATAAGGGACAGTTCCTTCAGAACAGCTGTTTAATACTTAGTGAAACTATTTTAATTTATCACCCTGAAAAACGATATTTTATTCTAAATAATTGCCTTACTGTGATTGCTTTTTAAAATGCAGAATTCTACGAGCAGCGTTTAAAAGAAAAAGCCCTCTTTGTATGTGCTTTTTAAACAAGCGCGTGCATCGTTTGTGCTTTGTTTCTGGCGCAGCCTCTGCCAGCATCTGCTTGAGCTTCACTGAGGAGCCATCACTGCGGTGTTTGGAAGCCAGTTCTGGCCACCTCTGCTCCTCTGTAGGGAGTGGTGGTGTCTGGTCACAACAGGGGGTAGATTTTGTAGCTGAAGTAAGCACAGCCCTGAGCAGCTGAGGTACAATCTCTATCTTTACTGCTTCAGTAGATTGACCCAGAGGGAGGAGAGGAATTCCCTTGCAGGGCAGACCCAGTGCTCCTCACACTTGGCTGGGGTGGGTGCCCAAACTGAGAGAGGCACTTTTCCTCCCTCCCCAGTGGCGGGAGAGTGAGATCTGTTCTTTGTGTCCAGCCAGGGAGGCAGCTGAGGTGCAAAGAGGCTGAGATGGCAGCAAGGGGATTTGCTCCATCCCGGGTAGCGCTTGGGCTGCTGCGAGGGATGGTGCTGGTGCGGGGATCGGTGGCATCAGCCTCTCACCAGCCCTTTTGGGCTGGTGTGGATTATGCTTGCCTCCAGCTTTGTCTCCAAACTGTAGATCTTTCTACTGTCTGTCGCCAAAGCATCCTAGCAACCGTGACAAAAATAAAGGTGGGTGAGGGCAAAGCTTTTGCTAGAAAGCCGAACGATTCAGAGAGGTTATAAAGCGTTGATCATAGTCAGGCACTCTGTCAGCTGAAATGCCTGAAGTTCCAGCAAGGCATGGGCACAGGGCTGCCAGCTGCCCCGGGAGAGAGGAAGGATGTTGAAATAACCACACACAACATGAGGGGCGAAATCAATTTATAATGTTTTATTAACTAAATCCCATTTCCTCAGTGGAACATTTAGTGGCATTAGTGGCAGTTCGAAAAACCAGTTTAAAGGTTTCATTGATTTATTATTATAATTATTATTGTTATTATTTAAACACTTATTTTAGCAGAGCAAGTAGATTTTCAGTCTTTCATGGTGGTTGCCTCATGCACTTGCCTTTCCTCTCAGCTTACTCAGGGCTGACTGTGTTAAAGTGCTTTATAATGGCACTTTAGCCACAAGAAGAGGAGTTTGATCAGTCCACCAGTCTGCCTCTGACTGCTGTTGGACTGCAGATACTTTCTGTTTTGAAGAGTGTTAATCCTTTATATTACAAAATCCTCTTTAAAAAAATAATCCTGGTGTTACATAAGTGATAAGTAATGAATCCTTAGTATATTATTGTGGGTGGGAATATTTCATCACGAATACTTTTCTCCACGTATTCATCAGTAAAAACGAGAGGGAACAGCATAAAAATAAGACTTGCGTAGTGTCATTAGGCAGTTGGTGGTACCATCAGGATGTGAGAGTCCTTTTCCAGACCAAAGGCTTCATATCCTTTCAGATCATCTTGGTGAATATTGCTGCACGTTGCTGTGCCCCCCTCTCCTTAAGCAGTGAGTTGTTTTCATCAGAGTTCCCGTGTCTGCTGTGGGAGGGCTTTCAATGAGGTGCTCGATAAATTTAACAATTAAGGAACAACGCCTGTACTTAGATCATGCCCAGTTCCAAAAATGAAACTGTTCTTGGAACAACTCCTTGCTTTTTCTTATGCTTGAGTGATGCTTGGATGCACCAACTGCAGGTGACACCATCTGTGCACACAGAAACTCTTTCTGAATGCATGATAAAACACCAACAGATCCTTAAAGGAGTAGTTTGTTTCTTTATTTTGTTAATCGAAGTGTCAGAATGATACTCTTCCAGCATGACAAACACCGAAAATTTATGAAAGCTTTAAAACCTGCTTAACGTATACAAACATGCAGCAGAAGTGTGTACTTTATGTCTTGTTCTATGTTGATCATTCTTTCTGCCTTTGATTATCATGATACATCCTTGAGCACACAAAGAGACCCAAGTAGGAAATCCTTTATTTAAACAAGTGTTGTGTTGTATTTTTGCCTTTTGGATTAGGAAAAGATTACTCTCTATTCACTAGGGAAGTTTGCCTTTGGAAGATTAATGAAGTCTTTATCGTCTTGTCCAAAGTCATATCTGATTTTCTCCCCAAATGTGAAATGTATTTATTAGTGATGGGTCCTCACTAAGATAATAAATGCACACAAGATGATGTGCTACCGGGTGGTATCATGCTGTTAGTTGCAGTTACTTGCCACAGCAGTCATCATTTATGTCTACATGGTGTAGCATACAGAGCAAACCTGGAAGCTCACAGTTGAAGAGGTTTATAGGTCCTGTTGGGCTGGATGCAGGGGAATCCATCTGCTTATCCTTTGAAATGCTTTAGATTTGCAGCGTTGTTTTCTGAAACCAGTAATGATTATAGGGAGATCAGTTAGCTGCCCAGAAACCTATTCAGTTTAAAGAAACTATGTATTGTTTGTAGAAAATGCAAAATATAAACAAAACAACCTGTTGGATCACATTCCAAAGTGGAAGGTTGTTTACATGCTCACAAACATTTAACACTGCTTTTTCTTTTCCCCAAATGGCCACCTTCAATTAAAGAATGATGACTCAAAAGGGAGATGCAGTTCGTGCAGCCAAGCAAGTTGTGCAGCTGTGCTACCTAAGTGAGTGTCTTCCATAACCTAATCATGATAAATTGTTGGGAGATTAATTGGAGGCCCTAGTAAAGCCTATGTACAGATCCTACTTGGTGACATGCTTTGAATGGTCTCACATTCCTGCTTGCAGGATCCAAGTTACAAACTTTCCTGGAAAGTCATGCCCAGGGTGCCATTCTTCCCATGTTCATTTCTTTCACTTTCCCATCCCAGATCAGTATGAATCCCCACCTGCCCCTGGCCCTCATTGAAGCTCCATAGGGATTCGTCCAACCCATAACCTCTCCCACTACTGGAAGACCTGGCTAACATAGGACTTGTAACCCACCAGGTCCTTCACAAATCTGCATACACAGCTCTGGAGGACCAAGCTCCTCATAGCCAGCCAGTTGCCAGGGTGTGCTTTGGAGATCGGAGAGCTTCCATGGATTTTATTTGGAGTTTAGCGGTTCTAACACCTACTACCAGCTGTGTCCCAGGAAAGTCTGTGCTCTGATGATGAGATCTCCCAGGTTTTTGAGATTTCTGCACTGTGATCTCCCAGTCTCTTTGCAGGTAGGGTGAACAGGCTCTGGTTTCAGAAACTTGTCTGTTAGTTTGCAAGGCTTCATGAAAGGAAAAAGGCTTAAGATCTTAGCAACCTGAAAACGCAGAGGCAAAATGCAATGCTTGCCGTAGTGATTTCTCTGACAAGTAAAGGGGAAACCCATTGCTGGAATCCTGCAGAGCAGAATGAACTGGTGTGGTTGCATTTATTAGCTGTGTGTCAGGGGCCAGTCAACCCCCTCTGGATTTTTCTTTAGATCTGACATTCCATGCAACTCCTTCAGTGAGCTGGTCTGGCTCTTGTGGAGTCCACTTTGGTCAAATTTTATTATTTTATCAATGCCTTCCTCCCCATCTACTAGACTAGCCTTTTTTAAAAATATATAATAGTTTATTCATTATAGTTTGAATGGCTGTCACTTCTAGAAAGCATCTTCCTGTTGGAAGCAGCACAAGGTCTTTACACTCTCTGCCATGACAAAGCTGTCCCTGGTGGGGGGTTCTGTCACTGAAAGAGCTGACAGTGTCCCACACCTTGGGATCATAATGTCAGGCTTAATGTGAGTGTCTTTTGCTGGTGGCTCTCTGTCATATCTAATATGTGAAGGCCTCCTCTTTCCTGGCAGCCATTCAGCTTCAGGAATACAGGACAAAGTGATGGATCCATTCTGCATTTGCCCTTGGCTCTGGTGGGAGTGAGCTGTCAAACGTTCATCCTCGTTGATTTTGAACTGCAGCTGGGCATTGTTAGCAGTCAGCCTACAAAATGTACCATTAGTACCTGCAGGTCTGCCTTTCCAAATCACTGTATTTCCAGGGCAGACTGCTCTACTCTGCTTCATGTTTTCTCAGCTCAGTGCACTGCCTGGTGTTCTGGGACACCACCTTGGGAGCATCACGCCGAGAATTCGGCTCTTCACAAAAATCATGAGGCTGGGAGGATCACCCAAGCTTGTCCTAGAAACTGAAGCAGATTTTCCATCCAACTGCAAGAGTCTCTTCTATGTCCAGGTGCCTTCTCAGCCCTTCATGGCTCTTGCACAAAGCACGTATTACGTTTGGAATACTAGTCAAAAAAAAAAAAAAAAAAGCAAAATCATAGTTTTTTCCCCAAACTTTTGCATGAAAAGATGTACCTTCAGCACAAAATGCCTGCCATGTCCCCCTCTAGAGCTGAAGGCCACGACACCAGTGTGGCAGGAATGGGCACCCAGTTCCTCAGCTCAGTGGCTGAGATGTGCTGTGACTGCTGGAAAGTTTGCTCTGAGGGACTAAGATATTTCTTTTCCCCCCAATTCCTGTAGAGCTCCTGGGCTCCTTCTTAAACACTAGTCAGACAATTCTCAGTACTTTTGCTCTGCCACCACCTTTCTGGATGTCACCAGCAGCCAGAGCTGTAGAGACAGCCATTGCTTTTGCCAGCAGAGCTTTCCCTCAGCATGGCGCTCCCCGCTTCTCCGTTGTTTCTCCTGAAAAACAGACAAAATTTCAGCTTTTTAAAATCACTTTGTGTATTTACAGCACTCACAGGCACACAGAAAAATGGGTATTATGCTTTGTAAGATCAGAATATTACCATGTTTCACAACATATTTTGTTGGACTAAAGCTTGGTTTATTTTAGCTCCAGAAAAGGAGCTGATGCCAAAGGTGCTGTGTGTGAAACTAAGTGTTTCTGTGTAAAATGTGCTGTACTTAAATACAGTGGCCGTAACTTTTCTGTTTAATTGATCAATAGGACTGCAAGACTTGCTTCTCTTCTTCCCAATGCTAAGGAAACTGTAGTCCAATTTATATTTAAATAAAACTAGGAATGTGTCTTTCAGGGAACAAAATAAATATTTTCCTCCACAAATTAATGAACCGCTCATTTCTCCCACAGCATTGCAATTAAAATTGGTATTAGACAAACATGAAAGATAAAAGAAAACCTGGTGATATTAGTTTTTAAAGCAGGGTAGTGGACTCAGCCACATGTCTTTCGGTTGGATTAATGACAGGGATTTGATTAAACCCCTTGAATTACTTCTGTGATCACAACTAAAGCATTCAGCTAATCACCTTGCCTTCACATTACTATGTGTCTGGTCTCTTGCAGAAATATCTGGATGAACCCAGTCAATTATCTGAGTAACAAGTTGTAAATTTCATTATCAAGATCTTTACTAACTGTACAAGATACATACAGCTTAAATAGCTATGTATCAAGAAAAAGAATTTAAGTATCTAAAGCACAAATGTCTCACATCTCATTTGTATTTCTGTGTTAACTTCCAGCTGGCTTTTCATTGATTCCATGAATTTTCTCTAGTGGTGGATTTAATATATTTAACAATATTAATCAACAAAGTCTGTGTGTAATTTTGCTTATTACTTGTAAAGAAATCAATTTCTTACTTTCTAATGTCTTTTATATTAGAATAGTTCTATGCAAAAACAACTCCTCAAAATCTATGTCTCCTAAAGTGAAAAAAAAAATAATTAATATTGTGAAAGTATTATATCATTTGCTTTTTCTTAACAATTGGATGAGAAACTACTATATAAGCATGCAATTGCCAGATTTAGAGAAAAAGGAGAAAAATGGATGGTTAGTTTGTCTTCCATAGCACAGTTGTGTCTTGGGGGTGAGTCTAGATTCCGTGATGTGAGTGGAAATGTGCCAACTTTTGATATAACGTGTTTCCGTGTGTATTCAGACAGGTAACTGGGATAAAAAAAGCAACTTTTTTTCTTTCCTGCTTACTGCGCTGTACTAAAAATATATTCAAGAATATATATATTTGATCTAAATGCTCCTTAATGGTTGATAGAATTTTTTATTTAATCCAAACATAAGAGGGTGTTTGGCTGTTGGAAGGAACCCTTAGAAGCAAACAAGCGTTACTGATGAACGAAGGGTTTAACCTTGTTTAATTCTTCACTGGCATAATGGCAGCTCAGTAGCCAAAACCTCGTTGAAAATGTCAATTTCTGCACAATAAAATTTTCCCGAGTTCCCAGTTTACCTGTTTCCACGATTTGAAGATGTTCTGAAATCTTGCTGTCTCGAGTGAGAACGGTATGCATCCTGCAATTTTTTTTTCCCCTCTGTATGCACAAGTTCATCAGAATTCGTGCTCACGCTTTGTTTTTAGATACCCATCTGCTGAGCAAAAATTGAAAAGTGTAACACTGAGCATTGCTTTAGAGGAATACGTGATAGCCAGGGTACAACACAAGGACAGAACCCAGCCCAGGTTTGTGGCGTCATTCACCGGGCACACGAACTCCAGCCTGCTTTGGAAATTGCTGTATTTCAGAAGGCAGCACAAAATTGTGGAAGTTATATATGTGGACTTTATTTTGGCACTGGCACATTTTTAAGCTTGTGTACTGTGTTAAGCCTGAAATACGGTGTCTGGCTCCAATGACAGTTTTGTCTTCCACACTCAGAATTACTAAGGGGGATTTTGGGTGGGATGCTGGCTCTCAGAAGAAGGTGACCATGCTGTGTCAGCTCTCCTAACCCACCTCGCTGCTCGTGTGCCACCGAACCATTGCAAGAGCACCTGCTTCCTATGTGATGGCTCGTTTGCTACACAGAATATGATAAAATGCTAAGATTTTATATAGTTTCAACAGCTGGTTAGACAAATTTGTGGAGGAGAAATCTATCAAGAGCTCTTAAATACAAATGTTCTGGTTCAGGAAATCCTTGGTCATTAAAAGCTGGAAGACTATACCAAGGGGTGGTACACCATTAGTGTGATCTCTCCTGGACTTCCCCAGCCCCATATGTGCATGGCTGGGAAAGTCCAGGAAAGGTCATATCCATGGTATACCACCATAGCTGGGCGAGTCCAGGAGAGATCATACCCATGGTATCCCACCTTAACCTTCTGCTGGGGAAGATGTTGCCAGGGCTAGATGGACATAGAGGTGACCGAAACACTGGGCAGTGATCAATCTGGTCTTGAGGACAAGTGCTTACTGCTTTTGTTAGTATAGGATAGGAAATGCTTGACCTTTCATAGCATCTTTTACGGAAAGGTGTTGTTTTTAATTAAATGTCCTTAGTTAAGCTGTCAGACAATGCTGGGGGCTGATTAAATCGCACTTAACATTTTAGCTGTTCAGGTAAGCTTTTGTTTAGGAGATTTGTAGAATTGAAAGGCTGGATTTGAAAAGCTGGATTCTTGCTTTTTTGGGGGGGAAGATTTCTGATATTAGAGGATTGCACCAGAGACCCTGTCATACCTTTGAGTATCTGAGGGGAGAGTGTCCCTCTCCATCTGCCGTGTTGTCACTCTGGGAGTGTAAGACAAAGCAGACCATTAAGGACTTGGTTTGAAAAATCCAAACATTTATAAGTTTTGGGGGTGTTCCTTAGATTGAATCTTAAAGAAAAGGCTGCATAGGTTTTGAAGAATATGGCAGCTAAATCGAAAGTGTCCAAAAAGACTTGACCTGGAGATGGAATTAATTTCTGTTTAGGCTGTGCGTGAAGTATATTAACAGTTGAAGTCAATGAGGTTCCAGCTCCACTGGAGCCAGGTAGAGTGATTAGTGAGATTTTGACTTAAAAACAGCTACAAATTTTGTCTTTCAGACACAAACAGCTGTGGAGGTTTTATGGTTTTTGGAAAGAAAAAGTTAGAAGCAGATGAAATGTGGCAAAAAAATATCTAGTTCCCATTCCCTGAGAGTGCAGCCACACGGGTAATGGATTTGGCGTTGGATACAGCTGGGAGGTGAAAATGAGAAACTGGAGTCAGATACTCGAGTTTTAAATTTACCTCTTTATTACCTGCATAGAACTGGCAAAGTTTTGGTCTTGGATTTTCAGCAGGACTGATGAAATTCATGAAAGCTTGGAACAGGCAAATGTTACCAACTTAAATAATTAAATAAGATCTTTTTAACTGGAATTTGTAATAAACAAAAAAGAATGCATCTGGCTTCTAGCCAATAAATGTGAAATAATTACTGCATTAAAGATAGAAAGTTTATCTTTTAATGCTGTAGGTTCCCTCTCCAATTACATCTGCTTAACATAATTTAATAGATAACGAGTTAGTATTTGCACATGATAACAGTTAAGATGCAGGAAACATTTATTTAATATTTTTCCCCTCCAGTAAAGGATTTTCTAAGCTTTTAGGATGTCAGTAGGTTTTAATTTAAACCACTTGTTGAATCATTACCCGATCTGTTTCTCAGGGTGTTTTAAAAACTTTTACAAACTCTACTAGAACTACGTTATGTGTCTTTATAGCAAGCTTTGCCTGGGAGGCAGAGGGGAGGGCAGTGGTGCTCCCACTAGGTGGGACAGCATCCCATGAGGCTTTTAAGAATTACTACACTCCTTATTTTTCAGGAGAAAGGGCAATTTTCCAAAAGTCTGTGAGACCCTGGTGAGCACCAGCCCAGCTGGAGCAGGCTAGCCCAGGAGCTGCTGCCTCTTAAAGCCTCCCCTTGGATGATTATCCCAGCAGGTGACACAGGAGCCTGCTCTTGGGAAGTTTCGACTTCTGCCTCGCTGGGTGATGGGATCAGTGCCTGCAGAGCTGGGAGCTGGTGGGAACCTCTGTGAGACAGCCCAGCTGCCTGCCTTTGCTCGTCAGCTGGCTGAAGGTGGGGAAGAAGCTGTGAGATCAGCAGGGTGTGTGAAACAGCTGCTCAGAGATGAGATTTGAATGGTGTGGCAATCCAGGCTAGGTTTGCTTGGGAATATTTAGTGCTGGAATGCTTAAAAATATTTAGCTTGGAAATACTTAAAAGTTTCCTTTGTTTGTGCTTGTAAATAGGATTTTTCTTCCAATTCTCTGATTTTGACCAGGTCTGTTAGTGACCTGAATGGAAATGATGTGTGAGTCCCTGCACCATTAAAGTTCCCATTAGGTACAGATGCTGATGATGCTGGGTACAGTTCTGACTTGCAGAGCACCAAACTCCCGGGTGGAGATTTATCATAACGAAGCAAAAACATGGTTCCAATTTTCAGGTTCCCTCCAGTCCTGAAAGCCACAACATAATGGATGTGGGCAACCTACCAACACTAGAACATACTGTGGAAGATTCAGACCTAGAGGGGATATGTGTGATTTTTCCTTTCTGTGCATTTCACCTTCTCTGAATGTTTCCGTTTCCTTAAGGAGTCTCCATTGGTTGTCGACAGATGTGTATGAAGGGTGTTGTTGCTTTTTCTTTCTCCAAGAAATATTATGGCTCCATGATGTAAAGGCTTATGCAGATGATGCTGTAATTGGGTTTGAAGGTTGTCTGGACCCGCCTTGTCACCAAGCAATGCTCGCCCAGTTTCTCTCCCTTAAACTGAATTCTAGTGTTACTTCAATATCAGATCCTGATTCTTCTTAGAGTTTCTGTTTCAGTGCTCCTAGGAAAAAGTCTGGCACTTTTTTTAAAACCAGTAAAAATATTTTTGTCTTCTGCCTTCTGTCTTGCTGCAGTGAAATGTTTAGCTTAACAACCATATATCCATGCTTATTCTGGCTTATTATCTAATGTTCCTGAATGTTACATGGACATTGCAGCTCTCTTTAGATCAGCATACGCAGGGCAAGTGACTGATATAAATACTGAGGTATTAAAAATAATCTCCCAATTAGAAAAATGAATAGTACAGGAGATTCTGTTACACTGGTGCCTCAAAAATATTACTTTTAAAGAGTACAAATTAATTCATAGATTCATAGATTGGTCCAGGCCGGAAGGGACCTCCAAAGGTCATCTAGTCCGACCTCCTCGCAGTCAGCA
>JAOXNH010000031.1:71200556-71213540 GCA_028566575.1 Bartramia longicauda
CTCCCTTCCTCAGAAATTAATGCAAAGAAAATGCTTATGCCTGTGTCTGAAAATTGCAGAGTTGATCAGGCTGGTCTTGCAGTTCCTTCTTAGCACAGATAGATCTCCCAATGTCAGGAGCATCCTTGGTCACTTGGGCTAGAAAGTTCTGAGTATTTGTATAGGAAGTCTAACTTACAGGTTTTTACAGCAGGATTTGATTTTGTGTTTTTGCCCTTCTCTCTCTTTTTTCTTTTTCGTGCAGTGTTCAGCTTAATTCTAGTATTCTGTGAACTGAAGAGTCCTGGAAACTGGCTCTAAGAAGCAATACTGTAGTCAGTTGATTTTGTCTTTCCTCTTTTAAGTGTAGGACTGTTCATTGCATTATACTGCTTAGTACCTTGTCAAGGTGAATGTTCTTGCACTTCATGTCTGTGTACAGTTGTTTAATATACTTTATTGAGAAACTTTTCCTGATACTGAACCTAAACTTTCTCTGGAAAAATTTTGTCCTAGAAAACACTGAGAGCCTCCTAAACAACCCTACTCCTTTCAGTCTTCTATAGCAAAAATCCACAAAGTTTAATACTAAAAGGCAAAAACATCTTTAAGGGTGCAAAATATAATCCTTTCTTTTCCCAAACTTGTGGGATTGCTTGTTCTAGGCTATAAAAAGAAGGCCTCCATAAGGAAATCTCCAGTGATGGAAAGAAATTATGGAAAACTAGATCAAAAAGAAAAAAATTCTTTTAGGTTCCAGTTCAGGAAGTTGCTGGAGGATAAATTAGACTGAATTCGTCAGTTGGGGTTTTGGTGTCTTAGTTGCATACATCATTAGTGAAAACAATACCATCTGTATATTTTACTTCTGGTGACGTGCTATTAAATATGCTGAAGACATCTTACTTTTTTTCCCTAGTCGTGTTCCCAGCTGCCCTCATGGAAACTAGCACCTTTCCAAGGAAACTGGTCCAGCAATTTTAGAATTAACAGAGCAGAAATAGAGTTCAAAAGATTGTTACATGAAAATGAAATACACTCATCATCACCCATAGTTTAATAACTTGTAATTCATACTAAGTACATAAGGGAAATTTATACAGCCTTTGTGATGTCTAGGCAAAGCTGTAAATGGACAAGCCTACAATTCAGTCAGTTGAAAGAGAGTATCAATATGTATAAACGAAGAGATATTGAACACTCATATTGAAACCTTAATTCTAAAAAACATAAAACATTTCCTAAGAAGACTGAAATGGCTCTTACTCTGCAAAGAAATTTGACCTATATTGAGCATTAGTTACAGAAGCAGAAGAAAACAATGCTTTTTCTGGCTTTAAAGGATTTATAATCTATATAATTTGAGTAAAAGCTGGGGGAGCAGCATCATCCAAGATCATTCCACCAACGGTGTTTATCGTATTAGTGCAATGGAATAGACCCAGGATATTGACCTTTTTTACGAGAGCTTGCCTCTGTTGATGGCAGCAGGGTATATAAATAGTAGAAAGATTTTTTTGGGGGGGAAAGACTTTGTTGTTTGTATTAAAATAGATGGTTGACTTAATTTTGGAATGGGCGTGGGTATTTTTAGATGCTTTTCCTTTTAGATGCAATTTCTCCTTAGGGTTTTAAGAAGCTTGGAAGAACTGTGCAATGGTAGCTCTTA
This sequence comes from Bartramia longicauda, assembly GCA_028566575.1. NCBI lineage: Eukaryota > Metazoa > Chordata > Aves > Charadriiformes > Scolopacidae > Bartramia > Bartramia longicauda. Next base: position 71,202,205 of record JAOXNH010000031.1, read on the forward strand.
AGAGTTAAAATTCTGCTGAAAGTTGCCCCCAGAGAAGTCATCATATAAACTCACGAACTGCCAGGTTTCTGTTAATTTCATGACCTTGACTTCAGAAATCCCCAAATCCATGAGGCAGTGATTTTAATCTTTACTTAGGATTCACTTGTAGCTAATCTTGTTTAAATCCCCTCTGCCTCCTTATTTTCCTCCCCTTTCGTTTCCTTCTGTCAGCTCTTCATTCTCATCCGTTTGCCTTAAAGGCCCAGGGTGGATGAGTCAGTGATTCCAATCTGTATCTGCTTAGATACCAATTCCCTTTTAGGGACAGCAATATCGTGCTTTAGCTCAGTAGGCAGTCATGCTTTTTGAGCAATTTTGACATCTAGAACTTTCTTTTACCGGATACTGACCGCTGCACTCTTCTCTCCGTTTCAGAACAACATGTTCTCTGGGGTCTTTTTAAAAACAAATAAAACAACCCCGGCTCTTGACTACACAGATATTACCAGTCCAATGAAGATTCAGCCTGGTTTAATCTTGTGTTGATCCCTCATTTTCATTTCTTGTCCACTCGTTGGTTGTTCATTCATCTCCGGTCACCTGGATATGTATCTCCTCACTTCCTACAAGTCTTCTCCTCCTCCACAATCCCAGGGATCTCCTACCACCGGCACCGCCAGACCTTGTGGTGCTGAATTTTGCTTTCGTGTGACTTGATAGTTTGGTGAGAAGCTAATACTGTATCTCTCCCTTGTTAAATAAAGAAGTGACTGGGTATCTGGAATAAGAAAGGCTGAAAAGCCACATCATCTGGTGAGAAGGAGACCTTTCCTTCTGTCACCACAGCAGCACCTGAGTGCTCGAGAAGGTACAAGATGCTTCTGAAGCCCCATAAACACCACAATTGCTCCGTGATCTGGAGCTGCAACCACACACCCAGGTTAGGTGTCTCTCACTTGGATGGAGTGAGGAGGGAGAGAATATTTTTTTCTCCCTCCTTAATTCTCTCTTCATCTATAAAGCCAGGAGAAAGCTGGAAGGGTAACCCATGATTGGTATTGTTCTGTGTTTGTTTTTTCTAATCAGCCAAAGTATTGAAAATGCTTCTGTCTCTTTAAAATGGTGTGGTATTTTGTGCTGTGACTACTACTGAACGTGAAGTTATTGGACTGAACAGAATAACTTCATGTGTGTTGAGGTGTGAGGTGACCTCATTATTCCTAAATCTGTTCCTGTTTTGTAGCACTTCTTATTCAGCTCTACTCTTTCAGCTGCTCGAGTGTTTTTATTTCTGCTCTGGTTGTGTAACAGAATTATTTTGAAATGTCAAAATCACAGCAACATAAGTTGGCTAGTTGAGCCAACCTGGTGGAAATTTAGCTGCTCATAGATAAGACAATAATGTAGCAAGATTAAACAGGGTTTGTGGCTTAATAAGATAAGAAGCAACGTTTGCCAGGTTTTACTGTGGTGCAAGGATGTTAATTAATACAAGAGATGCTTCTTTCCAACAGAGAGTTCTGGTAAAGACATTCAAAAATCCCCATATTTGTCTTTGGTTGCATGAAATCAGGGCTTCAGAGAGGTGTTGTGTTGGAAACTCTAGTTTCAGAAGAACATGTTGTGGGGAGCAGTGGTGGGCACTCTGCAATCAGCGCTCGCTCCAGGGCAGAGGTGCACGTCCCTGGGGAGACTCTGCTCCCTTCGACCCTTTGTGGTTTTGCTGCCACTGAGGACCTTGCTGTTGGGGCTGTTTATCTGGAAATGGGGTCCCTGTTCACTAGCAAGGAAACTGAAAAATTATTTCTCAGAGTTCGCTCAGTGGGAACCAGGCAGCCTTACTGGTCATTACTCATAGAGTTTACTTGAAGAAGCCAATTAGAACGATTGCAAATGCCATGTGTTGTTGAATTTCTTAAGCTAACTTGAGATTTTTTTCCATTGGAAAACCAGCATTTAAGGGACAAATGAGAGACAAGAGGCCAACTATGTTACTTGAGAGCTCTCTTTATAGCCTCAGAGTGGTTCCTGTGGGGTGTGCTTTGTCTAAATAATATATCCCATCTTTTGTACCATTAACCATCCTTCAGAAACTCCCTGGCTTCCAGTGAAGTGGTTTTTTCTCTGGTTCATTGTCTGCCGCACTCATTTATTTGATTTCTCTTACTAGCTTCAATATTCTCCACTGACTGCATATAGCTTGGAGCACTTAAATGAAGTGGTAATCTGTGGGGTTTTTAACCAGCAGGTAAGTTTTCTGACCAAGCATGTTTCCTGAGTTAAAAGTCTAGTGCCCATGCCAAACCTATGGTTGCGTTAATAACCTCCAATATCTACCATGATGTATGACAAGGTTTTAGCAAGCTCAGTGGCTCCATTTCCTGTTGCATCCAAAATAGGTCAAGATGAAACATGAAGTCAGCTAAGCCGGGGAGAGGGGACAAACATTTCAATTTGGCATCAGTGGGCGGCAGCGCTGACGGTTCAGTGATGTGAATTATTTATTCTCCGCAGAAAAAAATGTAAAAACAAAACACCACATGTGCCTTAATTTTATTTTTTTTTTATTTGACATGAATTGGAGTTGTTTGGGGAATAACTAGGACCTTTTAAATTTCTACTGCATTACACTCTTCAGCTATTAAAACCCATTTTCATTTAAGCCAGTGGAAAGAACCTTTATTTTTTCCCCGTAAACTTTGACTGCAGAGAATTACATTTTGCCACTTCACCTTTTAATCTTCTTTCATTTAATGTTTCAATGTGTAAGAAAAGCTTGTGTTTCGATTTCCATCCCTGCTTGCACAGAGAAAGGCTGTGACACTGGTGGCAGGCAGTTTGGGTGTGACTGAGATAATGCTGATATTAGGAAGTTATAGAGAGAGTGGTTTCTACCTCTTCATTGTAGGACTGTCCACCACTTGTCTTCATGCCTGTTGTCTGACTAATGTTGCTCCTCAGCCGCTGTTACAAAGAAGTCCTTTGATAACCTTGTGTGATGACTAAAGACTGTAAATCATCCTCAGCTAGTAGATTGTCTCATGGTCATTCATGCATCTCCAACCTTGACGCTAGATTAGGTAGTCCCTCTTGGAGGTACCTCTTGACACCTATGCTGTTCAATATCATAATGTTCATCTGTTGGTCATCAAGTTGGATCAGAGTCATGGGGTTTGAAGTGATCAAACTGCAAAGGACTTGAATAGCTGCAGAATGTGCCCAGGGGAGCGACCACAGCTGTGATCCACAGAGCATTTGCTCAGGTAGTCGTGCAGCCTTTCTGATGGTCCTGAGCCCTACTGTAAGCTCTCAAGGTCTGAATCAATCCTGACTCCCTGGCTATTAGGAGGGATACTATCAGGATTTAGTGTAGGGCAGCGGGGGAAAGACTTGAGGGGGCTGGGTAAAGCGATTTATTTGCTACAGGGAATCTTGCTCCTGTCAGCTGCTGGAATGGAGAAAGCAGCCCCTTGAGATGGGTCAAAAAGCCATGCATTTTGTCGGACCAGAGTAGTTTCATCTTTCTATTCTTCTTTTTCTTTTTCTTTTTTTTTTTTTTAGCTCTTTTTAATTAAAAATGAAATTGGGCGAAAGCCATTCTCGTGGCTCCTGAGAATGTTTCATTAATGAAATAAAATGTGTCCCTAAAGAAAGAAGTCACTAAAGTCATTATTACACTTAAGTCTTGATGTATCTGCCAAAAAAAAGTCAGTGTGAGATACCTCAGAGGAGAGGGAGACAGGAAGATATGACTCTCAACTTTTTTATCTTTTATCATTCTCAGTTTGGTCCCATATGCCTCTGTTTTGGGGAAATTATTCTGTGCATCTGTATTTCCAGTGCTTAGCAAAATGTAGCTGCTAAGCAGCCTGGGATCCTTAAATGTTTCTTCAAATAAACTAATAATGTGTGTTTAATCAACTTTTAGAGGAAGATTTAGGAAATCAGTATTATTGAATGCAGTATGTACAAAAGATTAATTAAATTTTTCCTCTGTTAAAAGCTTTACCTTAGTGACTTCAAAAGCCCCTGTGAGGGATATCCAAGTGCTAAGGACCTCTGTTTAAACCTGAAGATAACCATAAACTTCTTTAGTTTCACATTAAAAAAGTAAAATCTTTCTCTAGATCCTGAGTTCCATAAGAAACACTTTTTTGGTTTAAACATGTTTGGGATGTAAAGGCCTAAGGTTAGCCACTTGTTGCTGGTCTTTGAGTAACACTGGTATGACATGATTTTGAACCAACACTGTGCAAGAATGGACAAAACAGCATTGAAACATATTTCCCGTTGAGGATTTTACTGCACTATAAGCTACTTGGTTCTTGGGAGATTTGCAAATGAGACCACCCATTTGTATGCCAAACTGCAGACCTGGGAGCCTCACTTTACAGGGTCTATTTTCCCTTAAATCCTGGTTGCAAAGATCTATTCGCGGAAGACTGGCACCTCTGCGAAAGGAGCTACGGGAGCCATGGGAAGCTTTATCGAGAGCACAGAGAAGTACTGTAGTAGGCTTTGGCTCAGCCTGTGTTGACTGAGAACTGCATAATGAAGTCTTTTTTAGGTTTTATATTCCAAAGTTTATGGCTTTCTCAGAGGGATTTGCATCATTGTTGCTTCTTTTATGACAATAATATAGACTGCTTAATGCCTTTCTCCGTTTCATGGTACCATAGGATGCTTCAGAAAACACTAGTGTCTGGCACAATTTTCCTCAGAAAAGGCAGCCTCCAGGTTTCATGGCAGTTGTTGGCATTAAACTGTTCTTGTAAAGTTGAAATCATGGATGAAAATATAATGATGGGGGCTTTTTATGACTTTATAAAATCTGCAGCTGTTATGCATAGCACCTTCAAATACTTGTCTAATATTCCAGGTATACCTTAGTGCCCTTGTGGAAAAGGTAAGCTATTTTTGGCTTTGTAGTTGGGCAAGACTGAGCAAAAAGCAGTTATATAAACTAATGTACCAAATGAATACCGTATGAAAGATCAGTCGGGAGGTCTTAGTTATCAATCTGAAAGCACCTTGGCTCTCGCTATTTAAAACCTCCCTTAGCTATTTCCACAGGGAGATCACTAAATAGAGAGTGCTGAAATCCGTGCTCGGCTTGATTTGTAAGGCTGTTCCTACAAGCTGCCTATCATGTTACTATATGTCCTTCAGCGTTCTCTTAAAAACGACAACAACAAAAAAAATCAAACCAACCTTTCTCTTTGGTGATTTCATGGCTTCTGTTTCTTCCTCAGAGAAGATCAAGTCTGGAGTTTCTCTGACTTCGTCTGAAATTGTAGGCATGATCAATTTGTTTAAGAAACCTTGTAAGTACTTGACTGATTCTGTAGATTCTGGAGCACACGATGTCCTGTCATTCGAAAGCTCACTGTTAAGTTTTTGTGGCTTATTCTGGAGTACTTTCAGCGGGGAGCTGGCTGAGGGGCGAATGTGCTGTGCTTATTGTTTTGAAGCAGGAGCTGTTGCTAATGTATGTGCTGCTTTTGTCCATTTTTATGGCAGTCGTCATACACAGTGTGTGTGTGTGAAGCGGAGTCAATCCAAACCAAAGAGGTTATTCTGGTTTATGTTTTTTGCAGGTAATTCCCTGTGGCGTCACTGGGAGCTACCTGCACCACTGTGGGAAACTCTACTCCCCTGGTTTTTGCTATGTCAGTTGTTGTGCCTTACTGTACCTTTTGAAATGGTCCTTTTAATTGATGAAAGCTGAGAATCTATGGATTTAAATTTTGAAGTAAATAGAAAAGCATATTCTTGTTTAAGATCATCTGGATTATTTTTTGAAGTTGTCAAAAAGTTTGCTGTTTTTAAAGCTTACTGCTGTAGTTCTAATTTCAATAGATTTTCCAAGATCAGTTGTCAAATGCTATCTTTCAATTGCACTGATACTAACCTACATTATTTCATTTTTATTTCTTGCATTGGATTTGCAGAGATTATTTGACAAATTCAGAATCTGTTTGAGTTAAATGATGCAAATGGACTGAAGCAGTGTGAAGTTCGTAGCTACGTGTAAACACCAAGCATGCTATCGAGCAGTGGTGCTGGATTAACGTGGTGTCTTTCTGTTCACTTCTCTGTTGATGGGGAAGGGGAATGGGGGAGGAGGGTTTGGCCAAAGCGTTTATAATGAGCAGGATTTGCTTTCAACATGAGATGGTGGTTAACGTTTAACACGACAAGAGCTTTAGTATGTTTTCAGGTTTCCTGATTATTTGTCTATTCCGGTTCAGAAGTAAGTAGTATCTCTTTTTCCACTGGCTTGAATGATGTTTCACATGAGTTTGTGCTACTGAAAAGGTATTAAGATGGGAAAAGGCTCTCACTTGATTCACTGACCGCCCTTCAGAACAAGGTGGGAATTCCCTCTGTCACTGATGGTCAGGGCAAATGCTCCACCAGGGAAAGAAAGGAGAGAGGAAGGAATGTAAAAAAGCCTTTATTTCTCAACAAGTTACTTAATGGGCTCTAATTACAGATTGAAAGGATGGAAGAAGTAAGAAGACTCACTTGCATGCACTATTGAAGAATTCATGTAGGAAGAAGAGACACAAGAGTTTGAAAAACCTCGCTAGCTCGCTGTTGTCATCTGTTAATAATTCACATGGCCCTTTCATTTGTATTTTGTTGAGGAAAACAGAGTAGGCTTGAAATATAAAGAAGCTCTTAATTTCCTTTGTGAGGGAGTGGGAGTACAGCGTGTCCATTCAGAAAGAAAAGAATTTTCTTGTGTGAAGTTTTCAGGCTTTTTTAGTTTTCTTTTTGTAGGCAACTTCACCAGTGGTATTGTGGGAAGGAAACTCCGTTTCTCATGTGGCTTTTACACTTGTGTTAGTTATTATTAGTTAAGTCATAACTGAGCTGCAAATTCCAGACCCAGACTTTCCCAGAATTTGGTTGCTTGCTTTTGTAGAAAACCATTTGCTGCACAATTAGCACCAAATAAAATGGTGCATCACTGTCTTGTCTTATACTGGGTTTTGTGGTCAATCACTGTATGGTACTACTGGAAAGACTTAAAAATCCCTGGCAGCCAGCTGGGGGGGATGAATCTGACTCAATGTCACATGAGTCTTCTCTGAAAGTTGCTGTTCAGGGAAACTCACGTCCATGGTCGCTGCCTCCTTTAACAGAAAAAGGATTGGCTAAAATATATTTAGTTTCTTGGAGGATATCTGTGTTTAATGGATAGGATTAAAAGTAGAAAGGTAGGGAATATCTACAGTTTGCCAGACTTCTAGCTGAGGTGAGTGATGGTAATTTTTCAAACCATGGTGGTCTTGTTTGCAGAACGTGCCTCTGTGCTAGAGTTTCCTTTTGCCTTTGTTTTCAGTCCCTCTTCCGTATTATATGTGTGTGATTATTATTGATATGTGTGATGGTTTCTGACCTCTCTCACCCACAGCAAACTTTCTCTCCCAAAATGGGTAAAGAGAAAATTCAGAAAATATTATTATATTTAAATCTTGTTGGTAATATCTTACTTGGGATATTTGCTTGTTTCTGATTCCTTAAGAAGCATACAATTTATGTAAGAGAGAAGTATGACTTACCTTACTTCTGCATCAGTATTAGCAGAACTCTAAACAACCATAACATGAACGCAGGTGATGTGTAAATCCACAGGTACTCTAGATAGGACACCTATGCTTCCTACACATGGAACATGAATTTTTAATAGCGTATGGGTGGCGACAGACACTAATTGGCTATCCCAGTCGTTTGTAGCAAAGGCACTCATTATCTTTGTTTCCTAAGATTTTTTTCCTAGTTGTCTTTCAGAAAAGTTGGAATGCATGGTCTGACGGCCTGTCCCCATGGGTCAGGACTGAATTTCAAATGACTCTTCTGCTCCTTGAGCAGACTGGCTGCTCTTGGAAACGCGACACTCAGCGAGGTGGAATTCTTGTCTGCACCAACCTTGCCATGCCTGCATTCATTTTTTCTAATTACAAAACAACTTACACTTAATGAGTTGCAATTAATCGGTACCTTTTGCTTTGCTACACGTATAAAATTATACTCGCAGTAAAATGCTTCATGAACTAATTAGAGATCTCAACCCAGTGTAGCTGGGAGACTTCTGTCCTCTAGTTTACTGGTATCTTATTAAATAGGGAGATTAAAATCTTGTCTCCTCGTTCCAAAGATGCAATCTCTTCATGTTCTTCTTCTCCCATGGCAGACTACATTTAATTCTTATTCTGGAATGCTGTTTCCCTAAATGACGTGTCCTCTTTAGCCTCGTCCCATTTCACAATACAGCCTCCAGGGGGGATGACCAGCTGCTCCCTGGCTGGGTTTGTCTCAGCTGACTTGGCAGGTGCTGGAGGGTAAGAAGAGGCTGACCCTGCAGAGGGTTCTCTGGTTATCCTGAAGAACTGGTACAAGCAGACCTTACCAGTCTAGTGGCATGGTCCAGGAGGGCAGGGTGGAGAAGCGCGGCTGTTCACAGCGAGGTCAGGTCCTCAGAACTTACTAGCTCTGGCATGGAGCCCATTCCTGCAGAAAAGAGCGGAGTCCTGCAAGGCTGCCATCAGCACCTTGAGGGGCTTACACCTTTTCCCATCTGTAGATCTTGAAACAGAAAACAAGATGTTTTCAGAAAAGAAGAACAACAAAGCAAAATAAACCTCTTCCCCCTGCAATTTGGGCTCATTCTGTTGGAGTAATGCGGGTGATGCACCAAGTAATGCTGGTAATGGCTGCGTAGATTACCCAGGACCTGTGTCTCTGGAGCTGCTGCCTGGGTTCCTGGTGTGCTGTGAGGAAGCACTCTGTTTCCATCACTGCTGTGTTTGGGAGAGTTTGTTTCATTGGAAGTTCTGAGGACTTTTCTAGGGACAGTTCTTGTGGCAGGTGCTATAGGTAAACAAACATTTGATGTTAGAAGTAATTCAGATTTCTTCCTCTTGTCGTTCTCTGAGACATAAGGTCTTGCATGAGTTTTCACAGCCATCCTTTCTGCCCCCTTCCTTGTTCCCGGTTAAATTTCAGATCCTTTGGTTTAAGAGGCTTTTGGCCTCTTTTACAGTGATGTGCAGTGCATGTGGTGTTCACGCATGAACGTGCTGCCCCAGGTGCTACCAGGATGGAGCACTCCCCATCCAGCAAGGCTGGCATCTGGTACCGGTTCCGTGGATGTACACAATGCCAAGGGACCTCCAAAAGGAACAGTTACAGGTAGATAACCTACTTCAGCTTCTGTCCGGTGCCCCTTTCCACTTTGCTCTGAACATTTTATTTAAATAAAATTGGGGAAAACACTTCCCTGTGCCTTTGAAAGTACTTAGTAAAAGTATTATTGTATTTTTAAAAGCAGTTCAAATGTTTTTTTTTTTGTTACAAAGTAGTGAAATCTCATAGAATCATAGAATTGTCTAGTTTGGAAGGGACCTTTCAGATCATCATTGCTCTCTTATTTTTCTACTTTTTGGGTAAGTGGTTACCCAGATACTATCTGCATTGCCTTACCATTCCTGGAGCTTTAGAATACCACGTGGGTGATGCTCTTTTAGGAGTGTGTTTACCAAAACCTACTTGAACACCTTTTAGTCACATTTGACTGCTGTTTCTGAACTAACACCTTTGAAGCAAGTAGCAGCTGCCCTCCTATTAATGAGCATGGATATATAATGCCAGGTAGCTATAGGTATTCTTTCCAAGTTGGGTTTTTTTTCCAGATTCATCAGTGATCTGCAATATCTTGTCCTTGAACAGAAGAATGTCTCAGTTTAGTGTCTGCTGATTCTGAGGAGGGGGTTAATCTGGGCTTGTGTTCAACATACATAGTGAAAGCTGTGCAGAGAGTGGATGGCAAAAACAGATGTTGGATAAATAGGCAAACTCACAGACTCGGGCCAGCTGTCCCGAGTCTTAATCTGGCCACAATTAATGTCAATTTGTGCAAAGAAGATTTGTTTATCAGAAGGAGTAAGTGAGCCTGGAGGAGTGGTTGGGGAAGGAGAGCGTGCAGCAGAAAGCCGTGAGGAGGTGAAGGTGTCTTCCTGTCCTGGCTCTGCAGAGCCCCAGCAGAAAAAGCAGCTCCTTGCAGGAGCACGGCATTTGCAGGCTTTGTAGGGGAACGCAGAGTGGTGTCTTCACCCCCTGTGCTGCTGACTGATGTGATTTTCCACAATGTATTGGTGATATGCCAGTCTGAGGAATGAGTGCCGTGGTTCTTTGTGACTACCTTGCCCAACAGAGTAAGCTGGTTGAAGTTTGGCTTCCTTCAGGGAAGAAACCCTTAACAAAGCCAAACCCTTCCCAGCCTCCTAGCTTTCTTCACTCTGGTTTTCACCACGTGAGCGTTTGCTTCAGTCTTTGCTTTTTCACCAAAATTGACCAGAGCATTTCTGAATGCCATGGTTCATGGAGCTCTTTTCTTAAGAAATAGTTGATTTTCTTTACTTTGCTACCAGCTGTAAGCCACCACAGCATGATTTTAATTCTGTGAAATCGGAGATAGTCACCATTGTTTTAGTTATTTTAGACACATGGAGCCTGAGTTTAGATTTGACTTGGCTTCCAAGTCACTCAAATATGGGGGTTTTTGACTCCTTGAGAAATTTAGAAGATGGTTCTGAGATTCCAACCCCCTAAATTTGAGGGGGGGAGATGGATATACTGCCTCCCTGTTCAGCTTTACCTTTATAAAATTTAATGAGGAAATTATTAAAATAATGTTTCCACTGCAGTGGTTTGGCTTGGAATAAGCTCCCTTTTAGTCATGGCTTTTCTATATCACTTCATAAGTCTCAGAACTTTGAAAGAGAACACATGGACATAAAGTAATCACTTTTTTCTTTTCTTTCTTTTTTTATTTTTTCCCCTGGCTAGAGTTGCCTGTAGAACTAGGCCTGAACTTTTTAAAATGTATTTTGACTTCACAGAATATACACGCTAATTTTCCTTGTGATCCATGGAGCTGCTCTAACTCAAAAGAAATATTGATAGTTTCCAAAAAAACCCCACCCAATAATCAGATTTTGCTTATGACTGGGGACTAAGTAAGTTCATAAAATGAAAATGTGACTCTTAATTTCATCTGACCTACTTAAAATATTTTATGAGTTCATCTGAATTGCCAGGGTAAAATTCATATATATGTTTGCCATTTTAAAAATATATTAAATTGAAACAGTGCAAAAGTGAAAAAAATCACTCAAAGCCATTGTTTTACGCTTGCCTGTCACAATGAATCAAAAAAACTTTTTTATCTGTTTTTCTTCATTAATTGGTTATTATTGTTCTGAGCGGTGACGCTGCTTTGAAAGGGCTCCATAAATTTCTAGTTCCAGTGCTTGCAGGTGCTGGATGTCACAGTACGTCTTTAC
>JAOXNH010000031.1:71220104-71236952 GCA_028566575.1 Bartramia longicauda
GAGGAAAGGAAGCTGGTATTCATGTCATATTCCTGCTTACAACCTTTATGATGCAGGCTTGAAAAAAAAAATCCTAGTGCCAGTACCTCTGGACAAGTTTTGTCAGACACAACCACCGGGATGGAGGAGGGGGAGAAAGCTTGACAACTGGAGTTTTGTGAATGATGTGAGGCTTATTGATTTGGGGTTTGTGAAGACTTTAAATCTCAGCAGTAGTAGAATGTTATGTATTTGGGCACTGCCCAGCCCACGCTGTACAGGAACTGAAGCAATTACCAGTGATAATGATAATTCCTATTTTTTGCACTGCAATAGTGTGCAGGAGCCTCAGCCACAGCTCAAGGCCTCACCTTACTGGCCACTGAACAAAGTAAAATGACAGTCCCTGCCCCAGCAGACCTACAGGGAAAGAAAAAAGAAGATACTTCAGAGCACAGGGAAATATTCCTCAACCTGTTGTAAGCCACATGTACAACTTACCAAAGGCCACAGACAAGCTATTTCTCATTAATTAACGAACAAACAGTTGCAATTGCATAACTGTTCAACATCCTTCCTACATCCACATCAGAGAACTTCTATCTGAACAGTGAGGCTTCTTATCTTTAACTATGCTTAGCCAACTAGTGAAGGACACATAACATTAAAAGAGAGAGTGCTTAGAATTGGGCTTAGGTGTTTTAATTTCCCCTTTTCTCTTGAAAGTGAACATCATCTAAAGCTTTAGAAATACCTGGTCTAGTGGGAGGTGTCCTTGCCCGTGGCAGAGGGGTTGGAACTCAATGATCTTTAAGGTCCCTTCCAACCTAAACCACTCTATGATTCTATGAAATACATCCTCACTATTATGATGCAGCAGATTAGCATCTGGATGATCAGAAGACGAGCAATGGGTTACAGCGGCACTGACTTCTACTAATTCCTTCACAGCCAGAGGCCTTAGATGAGGTGGTTATTGCTTTCCAACTCAGCCCACTGAGTCCACTGCAGAGGTCACCCAGCAGGTATCCCATACATTAATTTCTAGGCTTCCCCTTTTAAAGTAAAAATTTCATTAACTAAGTTTGGTCTTTGGGACCTGCTCTTTGTTTGGCATTAGGGAGGTGATTCTGCTCCTCTACTCCACTCTGGTGAGACCCCACCTGGAGTATTGTGTCCAACTTGGGAGTCCTCAGCACAGGAAGGACATGGACCTGTTGGAATGAGTCCAGGAGGGCCAGAGCACCTCTCCTGTGAGGACAGGCTGAGAGAGTTCGAGTTGTTCAGCCTGGAGAAGAGAAGGGTCAAGGGAGACCTTGATAATGGCCTTCCAGTACCTGAAGGCAGCCTACAGGAGAGATGGGGAGGGACTCTTTGTGTAGGAGGGAGTGTAGTGACAGGACAAGGGATAACAGTTTTAAACTCTACAACTCTCTAAAGACATTTAGATTAGACACCAGGAAGAAATTCTTTACTGTGAGGATGGTGAGACAATGGCACAGGTTGCTCAAAGAAGCTCTGGGTGCCCCATCGCTGGGGGTGTTTAAGGCCAGGCTGGATGGGGCCTTGAGCAATCTGGTCTGGTGGGAGATGTCCCTGTCCATGGCAGGGGGGTTGGAACTAGATTATCTTTAAGGTCCCTTCCAACCCAAACCATTCTATGATTTCCTGAAAAGACCCAGAAGGTTTTTCTTTGAAGTTCATTATTTTTCCCCCTCCTCTTTCTAGTCCTGAAATATGAAGAAAACCCTTTATTTCTCCTTCCTTGAAAGAATGCCTTGAGTTTTAATCATTTAATCCTTGTTACAAAAAGCAATTAAGCACACATTTGTTCCTAACTCTCAAATAAGTAGTAAGATGGTTGAAAGTCCAAATCAAAATACTTGCTTGTAGATCTCAGAAACAAAACTGGAATCTGCCTTGTGGTACAAACTGTATCCCCCTTTCTAGTGCTTAACAGCACAGTAAATTACTGATACATATCAAAGCAATATGTTGGGCAAGGTCAACTACCAGTTCATCTCCTGCTGATAATGACGGACTTACAGAACAAGCCTCAAACATTGTATTTGTTCTACTAGCAAACTTCTACTGTGACACAGAGGACATGAAGCAAGAGATTGTATGCTTCCACAAGCACAGAGAGCGAAGAGAGATATCCTCTCAGGATAGCTATTCAAGAGAAAACAAACCAAAACAACAACCACCCCGTCTCACTACATAATTCAGCACAATCACTCCCATTTCTATTAATAATTGGAATTTGTCTTAAAAAAACTCCACAAAACTCTCCACAGCTGAAACAAGAACAATCACTAGAGTAATTAACACTGCTTAACAGAAATTCAGGTTTCTAACCAGAGGTGCCCAGTGTGATTTTGGTATCCCTGACCTAGCAGGTACGAGACAGGACCATGTAAGGAGATGCACACCCTTCTGGAGCAGCAGCTGAAAGCTAAACAGGAAGCCTGGGAGCCTCTAAAAATGCATTAGACTAACCATAAAGGATGAGATTTGGCTGCTTAACATCAAGTGGGTTTATACAAAAACAAAACAAAAGAACCTTTGTGCATAAGGCTCACTTCTAGCAATTAGACTTAGAAAGTTTCTACGATCCTAACACAGGAAAAGACCAAGCCCCTTCTACTTCACACCATCAGTATAATGCCTCAAGAAACAGCTATCGTCCTGCCCCAATGAAACAAGCACTCTGAAAAATGAATGAAAATGTTGCAACGAGATGATGATCATGGTTTCATGTCTACCTGAAGCTAGTACAAGCCTGTCCTGCCGCTGCCTTAAGTGTTCCCACTTACTTCACATACCCCCATCACACACAGCTCCCCCTCCTTTGCCCAGACACAAGGGACTGCATATAGCATGATGAACTGGATCTGAATTAAAACCTGATTTCACTCCTCCCTGAGCCAGGTTACTTTTAGCCTGGATTAGGTCCCTGATGTAGCTGCCTGCTGAGCTACAGGAACGCTTGTACTCAGAAAAGGAGATGGCAGCACAGCAGCAGGAGTAAGACTACTTCTTCAAAATGACAGTCGGTAGCAGTGAGAGGATGGTGTACCCTGCAAACTTCTTAGGGATCTGTAAAGGAAACGCAGAATTACTCTCTGTTGCATCTTTGACTTTATAATTTCAATCTAGATGTCCTGCTTCATCCATAGTCAGGTACGGATATAATCAGATTGACAAGGAGTAGCTTTCTTACTCTTTGCATAAGTTTGATCCCGTCCCTGGGTTCAACACATGTTCGCTGGCACCATGCTATTTTGGAAACCACTTGTCACTGGAAGTAGCCAGATGGCAATGTGCTTGGATGCATTTTCTCTCTCTAAATACCTTGTAATTATGCCTTCAGCAACTACCAAGGGGTGATACCCAGCTGTGGCTTCGCCATACACAGGTATAGCAGATCAGCGTGCAAAACCTCATGTGGGATTGAAGAGTACTGTTGCGCTACAGAAGATATTTCATATTTCCTGGTCAAACGTTCCTACGGGGGCCTTCTGTGGACTTTGCAACCAAAGTACTGCTTTCTGCAGAGCAGCAGCTCATAGGGAAGAGCAGAGCGAGCTGAGGCAGTGTGTATGCACACAGCCTGGGAGAAAAGCACATGCAAGGATTTAAATAGCTTATGAAAATATTTGTCACCAGCACAACATGATGCTTCTCAAACTGGATTATGATAGGAGGCTAAAATGATGTCTTGGTTTTGATTTTTTTAACTAGTTTGTTTTAAGTAGATTCAATGCAAAATTAAGTAGCGGCAGAAAAGAAATGAAGCTCTTTGCCAGTTATGATGTGTTAGAAATTCTCTGGTGCATCCCAGCCCAGAGAAATTAACCTCTTCTCAGAAATGATTAACAAGAAACCGTTGGTACTTCTTTTTAATAGATGTGGGGAAAGCAGTTTGAAGCTGCATTTATTTTCTTCAGTCTTTGGTGAAAACAAAAGTTACTTCTTTTTTTCTGGCTAACTTTTTAATTTCTTGTTCCTATCTTCGTGTCTGTTTTGTCTTTTTGCCGTGCTTTTTTTGGTGCAGCTTTTAAAATTTAAGTGTCTCAAGGAAGAAATGCTTGGTCAAATCCTGCCCTCAGTTACTTGGGGAAAAAAAAGAAAGTCAGAAAAATATATTGACTTTGTTGATATAAAGGTGGATGTTTATTGAAGTCACCCACCAGCAAACCAACAGAACTTTATCCTGTTCTCTTTGTTCATTTGCAAATTGACTTGTCTGGTTATGAGGCTGTGTGAGTAAAATAGAGCAGGTTATTTTTTAATTGCTTTTAATTCAAGGCAGTGGATTCAACACCTGCCTAAGAGGGGCGATCAAAGCAGTGCTTGTCTTTTGGTGAAAAGGTCAAATCAAAAGTGTAGTGTAAAGCCTAAAAATGAGCCTCAAATAATAAATGATAAATAAATTCCAGCTCTAAGAAATTATCCTTTCTCTTCATCCAAATGTTGGGCTGCACTAACACCTCCAAGCAGCTCCTTAAGCCCAAGAGCAGGTGTTTTAATGCTCTTGTGTTGGGTTTCTCAATAGGAGGCATCCACGATGAGCTGCAGCCCTGCATTTGCATTGCGAGCGCCGGGCTGCTTGGGGCTGGTGACTTGCTCTTTGACCTCATTCTTCCTTTGAACCCGGTGCCGCGGTGCCTGCTCGCCAGCCCCGCCGGGCCGCCGCGTCCGTCCCTCAGCCTCTCCCTCTTGTAATCCACAGACAAGAAAAAAGCAGGCAAGTTCCAGCCTTTCAAGAAGCTCTTCGGCAAGAGGAAGAAAAGAGAGCCGGCGTCAGAGGGCGAGGAAGCCAAACTGAAGCCCAGCCACTCCTTCGGCAACGTCTGCAACGGCACCTTCTCCTCCGATGAAGAGCCCAACGGTGGTCTGAGGTAAGGTTGCAGGGGTCTGACGCCAGTCAGCAGAGGAGTCCCTGCAAGTGCAAGGCTTGTTCTCCCTGCTTTTAATGGAATTAAATTTATATTCTGCCTCTGGCTGGGTAGTAGCGAGTTGTATGCTGCTTTTTAAGGAGCTTCTGCATCCCTGTCCCTCCTCTGAACGTGACACCGGCTGCTGCAGACCCAGAGGTCTCGCTTCTTGCATTCATTACTCACTGGGTAGATGTGCCGGTGTGTGAAAAAGAAATCGCAGGGTGAAGCAGAAATGGATTTGAATCTGGCTCTGTGATTTAACAGAACTCTGTGGTGAACATCTGAGCAGAGGTATTAATGGCATCCCTGTTTTCAGAACTGGGGAAAGGGAAACCTGAACTGGCTGCTCCAGATCTCTTATTGCGTGCTTTTCTCTGCAAAGTGGTATCTCTGGGTCGGGACAGACACATCCTCTTTTCAGTCTAGCCAGTGCAGGTTTTGCATTGTAATTGGGGTCAACAAAGAGGCTGCCTTTATCCTGATCCGATTTGAACGTAGAGTAGAAGAAGGAAGAGAGGGGAGAGAGGGACCTGGAAATCAGATCATACTCCAGTGCCAAGAGAGGGTGACAGAAGGACTGAGTGAGAATTTGTTGTAGAAATGACAGGAGAAAGAAACTGCACAGTTAACTAGTCAGCAGTTTCTAACTAGGAACAGAACAGGAAAAAAAAAAAAAGGGGCAAAATAAAACAACCCAAAAAGGACAACAAAACCCCACCCTAACAACAACAAAAAACTCCAAGACTAAGATGCACAAACTAATTGGCTCGGTAATACTTATTTCACTTTCCAACTGAAAGGCTCAGGTTAGTTGACTCCCTGTCAAAGTCTGCTTCTTTGGAAAAAAGGAACTGTTTGCACTGGGGAGTGGAAACATCTGAAAGTAACAGAAAATCTGAGAGGATAAAAAAGATGGAAAAAATGTGCATCAGAAACATTACCCTGCACAGTATTTTCAATGGTGCAAAATCATAGCTGTGAAAATGTGACTGACTTAAAAAACATTTTTTTTTAAGCTTCTGTGTTTTTTGTTCCGTTCTGTGAAATTCTGTAAGTTCTAGGTTTCCTCTTTGTTTTCTGCAGTGCAGTCTTGTACGCCTCTTTTGCCTCTCCCAGCTTTTCAGAAAATCAAGACTGAGCATAGCTCCACTGTAGATGGAGATGTGCCTGGCTGCTGTTGCATGGCATTGCCTGTGTGCATGATACCGAGCGACTGTAGGGAATTACGGTACCTTTTGCCTCAAGAGCAAGCTAGTGAACGAGAGCAAAACAAAGGGCATCATCTCCCTATCAGAGATTTCCCATTCAGCGTAGCTGAAAAGTCAATGCTGCACCCAGAAGCAAACAGTGATTTGGGAACTTGTCCAGTTCCTCAAGAGTGAAGTGAAGGTGTGGCAGACCCTTGTGAGACTGTTAAATGCTTGCAATTTTTAATGCAATAATTCTTTTAATTAATAAAGTCATTAAACGTAAGTCTCTAGTGGAATAAATCAGACTGCACAATTTAAATTACAGGGGATTAGCAACTGTGAAGGATCCCACGACTCCTCTCAAGTGGAATGTTTCCTTCTGCGCCTGTGATTCATGAGAGGTGCTTCTGGCTTGGCCTGCTAGAAATACTCAGACAGAACTCTGTTTTCCATGTCAGGCTTCATGGTGCAAATGTGGGTGGCATTTGATAATAATTTTCAGTTTTCAGGTAGCCTTTGCCACATTACTCATCCCACAACAAGCAGAGATGTTCAGTGAAGTGCATTAGATGGCTTTGGAGAGCTCAGTTTTGCCACCTCTTTCTGTTTTCAGCAGTGTGGCTTCCATCCTTTACATTTTTTTGCCTTTAATATGATTTCAAATGTTTATGAATTGAATGCAGACATAAGCTACCTAAGTAAAATAATTTAAAGAGCTGTTTACAAGTTACCATACCTTCCATTATTCCCAGGGCAAATATAAATAACTAGTGGTATATTTATATAACCAAAATCCTGAGTAGATTTACAAGACCATCTGCTTCAAACTCTTTAAGAATGTATAACGACCATATATATTTATACACAGAAGCTTAATAAAAGTTCTGATTTTGCAACAAAAGTCCGGGGACGCTCCCATTCCCTTAATAGAGCCATATTTCTTCAGCAACCTGTAACATACACTAATTTGTCATCTGCCGACGTTTCATGTGGACTTTTTGTTTTGTTTTGAGGAGGGAGAACTTATTATTTTGGAAAGATATTAAGGAAGAAAGCCACTTCAGGAAGGTAGAGACAGGAAAATAAATGAGCATAGGCTAAGTAAGATCTGTGCTGCTTCCAAGACCCAAGCTAGGGTTTCACCGAGTGCTGTATTGGCTTACAAGCCTGCTCAGAGCTAACGCCTGAATCTCTGATGGAGCCTGCGCCGACCGGGTGATGCAGATGTACCAGGAGCAATTTAGATAATCTGCATACGGTGTAGATTGACTGGCTGAGTCGGGAGCAGCCTGAGACATCTGCCAGTCCATCCTTTCTTACGGCTACTTCCTGGACTCCTCCGATGCAAATAACTCGCTTGGTATCCTGATGCATGCACGCTGCAACCTATTTATTCATCCATGTTGTTTTGCAATTCCCAGCTGGCAGGTTTGCTTCTGCAATTTGTCTTGCCCTGCCTTGTGAAAGACTGGAACTCCTTTTCCTACTTTTATATTGCCCTTCTCGAGTTTACAAAGTTAAAGCTGTATTTGTTAACTTTCTGTCCTAAACCGTATGAGCTGGGAGATAGAAGTGATTATTACAAGTTAAATTGCATTTGTGGAGCTTCACTAAAGTCTGAGGAGCTTCTGTTCTGAGGGTATGGTGTAGCATTTTATAAGATTTTATGTTTGTCCTATTTATCACAGTTGACACTAAGCAAGCCTTGTGAGGACGTACCTGAAAGGGCACCTGTGTGGTGCCCTACAAAAAGTTTGTCATTCTGGGTTGATGTGCAGAGGCAGCAAGGAATTATATTTTTCTTATAGAAGATACAGTAGGTGCCTTTACTTGGGCTAAATGTAATATTTCAAAGGGCCTGGAAGTAGACTCCAGTGTGACAACACTCTTATTCTTCCAGGGAAAAGTCTCTCAGCAAACTTCGGTCTCTGGAATGGGCCTGTCTGGGAAATGGAACCCCTTTATTTGTAAATCCCCATCAAGTTTCACATAATCCTTGTAAAACTGATCTCAGGTCACCTACGTAATGCCACCCTCATTAGGAAGAAATGACCTGAAGATCTTAGCTTTCCCTATATACTGAGGAATACTGCATGTGAAGAAGAAAAGTGAGGGATTTCCTGTCTCGTCACCAACTTTGCCCACTATTTGCTGCACCTTCACCAGCATGAATTGCTATTGGGACTGAACCATGGGTCACCCAGCTCTTTGCCCAGTGGAGCTGTGCTAAACTGGTTACTGCTCAGCTAATGAATGCAGCTTCTTTTCTGCTTATGGGCACCACACGCATAAGCAGTGTGACTTCTCCAAATGTGTTAATTCTTTGAAAACGCCTCATTTTGGCAAGCAAAGTTGGTATTTGCTATTCAAGCTGTACCCTTGTTGCACTCGATCAGATAATTCAGAGAGACGGTATAATTGCATTGTGTCACTTCCACAATTGTAGAAGCCAAAAGCATTCCCTTGCAAATATGAAGGCTGCATTCTGACGAGTTTAACAGCAGAACTTCAAAATTATCCCTCCTTGACAATGGTCCTGATGTCTTGCCAGGAAACTTCAATTCTAGAAGTGTAAACTGGGTGCATGCAGAGAGCTGAAGGAAAATCTTTCAGTCCTCTTTGTAATATTTGCTCAGCGCCTGCACTCAAAGACAGGCTTCACATGAATTTAAGGCAGGCATTTTGCACACTCCTCATCACTAGGCTATGCAGATAAGCAAAATAAGCAATAAACTGTTTATGGACCGAAGCTGGGGCAAGGAGCATGGTGTGTTCCCAAGATGCGTCAGGAGTTTTATTGCTCATGATGGGAAGTTGCCCAGGGGGGAGGCCCCAGGGTGGCAAACAGGGACACAGCGCCAAAGACGCAGCACAAGTCAGGTCACGCATCTGTGGAGCTGCAGGTTGTGTGAGTGGCTGTCTCCTGCAAAGAACAGAAGCCTCCTGAATTTCTCCGGGCAGTCCACCTGCCAATACCAAGAGGGAATCTGGGAATCTTTCAATTTGAAAAGAGCAGAAGAAGGACTGGGGAGAGGAAAAAGAATGCATTTCGTTGTCATCTTAAGAGGCCTTTATTTAATAATTCACTGAAGGTAATTTTTGTTTAGAGGCTGAGTGGGTTGGGCTGTTTCACTGGTGGTTTGCACCTGAGTCCAAATGCCACAGACGGTCTGAAGGTGGAAAGGAGATGGTGGTTTCATTCCAGCCACCAGCTTTTATAGTGCAAATTTGGATTCTCTCTGTGAAAGAGAGGCCAAAAGCGGCAGTGGAAAGAATGTCAGTGATGAACGGATGGGTATTCCATGGGATGGGGCACTTGCAAGACATATTTCTTGGTAGATACTTGGCCACTAGTGGCCTTTGTCAAAGTATTTTTTAGAGCAGAAATAACATGATCAAGATTTGATCAGTCAGTTGAGTTGTGATATCAGCAATACATTCCAGACAGCTGTTGTGGTTTATCTAAAAAGTATCCGACCTGTGAAGTAGAAATTTTAATTTTACATCAATTTTGAATTCTGTGCCTGAATGGCCGCAAAGGGCACAAGCACGCATTTTCAAGCAGAAAAAGGATAGGAAGCGTAGCTATCAACCTGGCTAAATCCCAATCTCTCTAATGGATTGAAATTTGGGAAAGCCTATAGAAGATGGTAACAAATAATGAATCGCAGAGGGATGTAAAGATGAGGAGGAGACATTTATGAATTCTTTACTGACAGGAGGAAGACTAAGTGAAGAGTTGATCCTCTGTAAGCTAATGATGGCAACAGGTAATGCCAAGAAAGCCAGTGTTTCAGTCCCTTTTTAGCTTTCATCTTCATACAGAAAAGGGGAAAATAAAAAAAAAGCAGCACTAGGTGTACTTTCAACATGATGTCTGTTTTTAGCCTGTGTGAACTTTGTTACTGTGAATGCAATTTATATTGGAGTTTGTGCATACACAGATAGCAGGAACATCACAGCTTTGGTGGGAGAATATACACAACAAATAAAATTCAGATTCTTCTGGAAGGTGCAGATTGGGACCTGTACTCTTGTGCTTGTTTTCACAGGAGGTAGAGATAGGAGGGGCTTGTTCAGTGCTCAGCCCCCCTTTCTGTGATTGTTCCCAGCTGAGCATTTACCTCAGAAAACAAAATTATTCATCTGATTTTGCTAAACGGTGCACTCAGCTTGGGAATTTCTGCAGGTATTTGTGGTCTTCTACTCCTCCAATAACATAATATTATATGTCAGGTTTAGGAGGTGATACAGTTTATTCACTATTATCCATCTCTTGCATCTCCATTTTAGTTTCTGAATATTTAATTTTCATTTTGCATTTTATGTGCATGAGAACAACTCATCTGCGTCAAATGTGGCCTTGGTTACTAACTGCTGATCAATGGCATTCACTCCCGTCGTCATAGAGACTGGCCTGAAAAATGAATGTAATTATATTTTCCTCATCTCTCAAGTGACTCTTTTATTATTGCTCAGGTAATTACCTGACATGTACCTTGAAAGAATATGCGGTGATTGATTAAGTAAGGCAAAAAAAAATAGCGATCAGGAGAAACTGCTGGGTCTCTTTCTTTCTGGGCTTTGTGTGGCCTCTTCAGCAATCCCAGCCCCTGCTCTGGTGGCACGTTCACCTTACAGCTCAGACTTCCACATCCTCTCAATGGGTAATGCACTTCACATGAAGAGTGCCTCCCATGTAACTCGGGTGGGGATAGTGTAAAGAGTAGGAAAGATGTTACACTCATCTTTTCCTAGTATTCTTATACCGCTTGTAAACATCAAATTTGGTGCTGAGGACAGTCAGCAGTAGGACACGAAGATTCACGTTCCTTCTCCAGGCCACCTCAGGCATTTCACTAAAGGCTTGATCCCAAGGTATTGTCCGTTTCTGGTATCTCATTTAGATGGACTCCTATGAAGCAGACATATCAAAGTAGTTGTTGGCATACAATCTGTCCCAAAATCTCCCAAAGCAGCTCAAGATATTTTCAAATCCTCATAAAGTTGAGTCTTGCTTTTGCCTCCAACTCAAACTCGTAAGCCTAATGGATAAGCTTTTAGTGTCTGTGTATTGTTTTTTCTGCATGACTATTAGAGCTCATCTCATGAAAATGATTCACCGCCAGTTCAGCTGTTCAGTTTCTAAATTTGAGAGTGGGGAGGAAGGAAACCCAACAACCTATAAATGATAACTTGCAAGAATCCGCTTTGTTAAAATAGGAAGAATAAGAAAACTTTACTTGATGTATTGGTTTATTAGCCAGTAGTATACCTATACATTCATAAATCCTTATGAATTGAAGGTGCTGGCTAAGTATTAAAACAAATAGACCTAGAGAATCACAGGCTTTTGTGTTTTGGGTCCAGGGGAATGTCCTGATTCCTTCTTGGACAATTTCTGCCACTGCCATAAGATATCTTCCCTCTGCCACATCCAATTTTCATATACTGGGAATTTTTTTTCTTTTGCTTATCAGCCTGATTTCTGCAATTGGCTTTTGTCAGTCTCCTAATTTCCCTTGTAATTGTCTCATTTTGAGTGCTTCCCTGACTCCAGGGGGAGTGCCTTGGTGCAGTAGTGCTTGCTGTCCACCTTCTCCTCCAGACTTTTTCTCAGAAGCGCTCTGATTTCAGTATCTCTTCAAGCCCAAGCAGAGCAAATCAACATATGGTCATTGTAAAGCTTGTAGAAACAGAGCATGCCTCCATATTCCTGGTTTCTTATTCCTGGGTATTGGGGTGTGTTGTGGGAACAAAGGGGTGTTCCAGGACAGGGAAGGTTGTGGCCAAGGCAGATTTGCTCTCTCCAGTTCTTCATTTGCATGGATCCTTTTGTAGGATTCATTACAGGTGTTGGTGAAATTAGAGTTGTTTCACCTTTTTTGTAGTTTATGTTGCAGCTGAGCAGCACAGGATAGGAGCCACAACCACCACATAAGTGGCCATTTCTGACATGTACTGGGTGGCACGTGGTCAGGGCAGAGGAACAGGGAAAGCCTTCCTGAAATGGTCCTGGATGTCTTGTCAGAACATAAGACTAACGTCATACTCAGCGTTTTTTGTTGACCTTACCCTTTCTTGACAACTCAGCTCTTGCCTTCCTCCCTCCTGTCACGAACCGGCTTAAGTCTTTGTGCTCCAGAAGCTTTGTTCTGGAGTATGTGAGCTAGGACTTTTCACTGGTTGTTGCTGCTTTATCACTTACTAGAAATTTGCACTAAATGACATCATATTGCCATGTATTTTTTTTCAGCTGCTACTTCAGTGCAAAGATGCCTCATTATGCACGTTGTAGTTTGGATACGATCCTGAGAACTCTTCTCTTTCTCTCTGCAGCAGCCATCAACGCTTTATACTAGGTCCCACTCTATGCCTGTCTCCTTTTTTTTTTTCTTGTATTTTGTCCTCAACTCTGGCCACGATTAGCTTCAGTTTCACTTTAGTAATCCCAGAACTCTTTTTTAACTCTGACCTTCACTGCTTCCATCCCAAATGTTGTCTTGTTTTAGTCTCCCAGAAAGGTTAGGCTGCCCTGCTGTTCACTTCTCCTCTCCTTTGCCTCCCTTTCAGATGTTTTCATTGCATTCTCCCTCCTAATCATCACATACTTTATTTCCTTGCAGATTCTGCATGGCAACTGTCTTTTCTGCAGCTGGTAAGGTCTAGAGCTGGGCTCCTGAACCAAGCAG
Organism: Bartramia longicauda; assembly: GCA_028566575.1. Lineage (NCBI taxonomy): Eukaryota > Metazoa > Chordata > Aves > Charadriiformes > Scolopacidae > Bartramia > Bartramia longicauda. Next base: position 71,232,909 of record JAOXNH010000031.1, read on the forward strand.
AGTTGCCACCTGTAGTATAATGTACTGTTTTATTGCCTCTTCCTTTCCTTCCTTATGAGCTGAATGCAGTCACTATACAGCACTTATTCCTGCCAAGGCTAACTTAGACTTTTCCCTTCCTTTTCTCTACGTTTTGCCAGGTTTTAGAGCAAATTTTGCATAAACATATGCTGCTGTTTGATAGAATAGTGTCACACGCAAGGGAATGCCAGGTCACGTGTGAAAGTTGGACCACTTAGAGCCCTGTTCCTTCCACTAGTCTGCATATTTCTATGACAACTGGTGACTTGTCCACAATCCTCAAGCTGTGTTAGGGATTCACTTGCAGAATTACTGGAGAATTTACAGAATTACATCACCAGAATGAAGCCCGCCTTTGCTCTGCATAATGAGACTTTGTGAGGCTGGAGGAGTTGGAGGTGAATAATTACATATACTTCACGTGTCAAGAACTATCTAGTCCCACCCCACTACTTTTTTGTCAGAAAGCAGCAAGGGCAGGGCTGCTCCCTCAGGAAAGACGAGTGGAGCATCAAAGGGGATCCCATAGTAGAGTAGGTGTCTCGTCACCCAAGGTCAGGTCCCACAGTATCTAAGAGAGGCAGATAGGACAGATGCTGGGATGGTGGCCAGATCCACCCAAGGCCACAGATAAGGCAGTATCTGGATGATAAGGCAGGTCTGAAGCTGAGTTGTGAAGCCAGTTTGTAGGTCAGATCCATTGATCATCCCGCAGGTCCACAGTGAGAAGGCAGGGCCAAGGGCAAGACGGGAAATCAGTCTGCAAATTGAGGTATGGATCAAGGGGCTTCACGGCCAGACACAGTTGTGGCTGAGTTGGAGACCACTCTTCCAGCAATGCTCAGGTAGGAACTAAAGTCTCAACCATGATCTTAAATGGAGCTCCTGCCCCATGTGTGTGGGGTCCCAGGGTGGGGGGGGCTGGTCAGGGACATTAAAGCTTATTAGTGCTCTCAGAGCCCTGACACCTCCTGTAATTAGTTTTTATGCCCTTAGTGATCGTTATTTTAGTTAGATTATTAGCTTTGTATAAGATAATGTTGCATGGTGTCTTTTGAATGAGCAAGGCTACTGACACAGAGGCTGCAGAACAGGTCATTGGCATCAGTGGGACTCTGGTGGGTCGTAACTATGGGGCTGTGCAGCTTTCCCAGAGCCAGTGCCCTCAGCTTTGGCACTTCCTGAAGGGCCATATGGATACATCCTCAGATTGAGCACAGAAATGATTCCTAAGTTTACTTTATGAAAAAGAATCCTTCAGCTTCCCTGCTAAAAAAGTCTCCATTTTGCCTGTTCAGCTTGTGAGGACCATGTTTACGGGTTTGTTAGTGCAGTGAAGCAAAGCGCTGTCTGAGCACAGTTATAACTCAGAGTTATGTTGCAACATGGACAATATTCCCCATCCAGGCTTGAGTTAGAACCCAAACTTGCATTCCAGCATGACAGATGAAAGGGAGGACGCTAAAAATACAGCTGAGAATTACAATCCATTTTCCTCTATTACAGTATTAATGCATCTCTGGAATGGCTAGAAAATGCAATTTATGTTTTTCATCTCCAGCTGCCCTGGGGACATTCATGGGAGATGCAAAGGGCTGGAATCAGATTTCTTTTTTAAAACAACACATTAGGTAAAGGCATCCTATCACTGCACTTGTCATTTCCCTGGGGCACTATTCTGGGAGGTGGCTCTCGGATGTCTTTGAAGGGATTATACTAAGGGTCGATACCTGGCTACAACAAATACGTTCTTGTTTTGCGGATTTTTTTAGTATTAAAAATGGCTATATGTTAAAGAGTTGGTGCTGTTCTCTAATAATTACAGGATTGTTTTTTAGTGGAAATCTGGAAGAGTGAAAGTCATAAGACTGGGGGTTTTTTTGGAGTTGGTCTCTACAAACATCAAAGAACAGAACAACTCATTCTTTCCCTTTATTTTCCAGTTTCTATTTCTAACTCTTTAATATCAGAGTGGGAGGAACATCTATGACACACCGAAGAGGCAATTGGTGGTGAGAGCTTTCTGTACTACAGTAAATGCACTGATAGGGGATTATGCAAGAGCTGGGAGCTCAACGTTCCCTGCTGACAAAAATTTCCACTTTTTAAGGACCCCACATTTGTCTTTGAGAGGAAAAGTAGCTCTGGAGGAAAATGGGGTCTGAAACATAATAGCCACCAGCACTGAGGTAAACTTAGCCTTGTATTCTGTTTCTGATCTACTCAAGGGTTCAGTCCCACAGCAGAATGAGCTGATCGAAGTCCGGGCTGCAGTTGTCTGACCCTTTCCAGAAGCTCTCTGGACATGTACCTGGCATGAATGCTTGTGCCAGTGTTTGCTCAGCCAAACCGGGAACTTGTGTGGGCTTTGGGGGTTGTTTTGGGGTGGGGTTTTTTTCAGAGTTAGTTATTCAGCCAGAATAGCTCTCTGAATTCTCTCATGTGAACCACGAGCACCAAGCAGGCATAAAAGAGGTGATGGGAACACGTGGGGAGGAGGATAAAGGGAGAAAGGGTGACACTTCACCCAGTCCTGACTTGGAGTAGCTAGAAGATTGCATCCTAAGCAGGTACAGATGCATAGCTATGGGTGGCTGGTGAGGATCCAAAGAGAAACCTCTCTCAGTTGGCTGGTCTTCATGGGAGAGGAGTGAGACTTCTCTTGTAGGCTCAGGGTGATCCCATTCTGCTGTGAGGGATTTGTTTCACATTTCCTAGTTTCTTAGCGCACACACAAACAACTCAGAGTGAGTAATGGGAAGAGGGTTTACTGCACAGAGGTTTTTGCAAGCCAAATTCATGCATGGGAAGATTACCTCGATGATACTTCCAATATCTATGTAATCTGTTTTACCTGTGGTTTTCTGGGATTCTTCTTGAAGTCTGAAAAACAGCAGGTGGTGGTCTCCCTTTCCGGGGGAATGAATTCACAAGCATTAGTTAAAGAGTCTGAGAAACATTCATTTTGCACAGAAGAAAGCTATTTAGGGAAGAGATGTATTTGATGCAACCCTTTTTACAGCTAAATACAGTTAAACTGTGGTTAGGAGTCCATGAACAAGATGTGCTGTGGTCCTTGTACTCCATGTCTTGCTCTATTCCCCACCCATTTGACACTGCTGGCCTCATTATTTGTAAAAATCCTGTGGGATGGTTGGCTTTGCTGTGCTTTTATGCTCTCAGGGTACCCTCAAGATAAAGATGTATCCCGGTGCACCCTTTTAGTGCCAAAGCCCACGTGTCTCAAAAAACGTAGTTCTTGAGAATTTCATCCTAATAACAAAAGGTGAAAAGTATGTTCTTAGTTTTGCTGAGAAACAGGGTATCCCTAGCTATCTTCAGGAATTTGCAGAGGCACACAGGTGTGCCAAAAAACCTTCTGAGAACATACGGAATTTAACTTTGCTTCCACTATGAGAAAATTCATTTTGAAATTTTGTGTATTGGAACTGAAACTGGAACATGATACTTGGGTTGCAACACATCTTCAGAGAGCATCTTTAAGGACTTGCTGAAAGTGCTTTGTATTTTGGTATAGCACATCCATAATTCATTTAATTCAGACAGGTTTCTGGGAAGTGAGTCAGATGATGATTCAATTATTTTCGGCACAAACAGCCTCTGAAGTGTCATCATCGGTATAATCAACAGAAGTGCTCATAAACTGGTGGCACTGTTTTCCCACATCTCTTGGAAGTGATATGGAGGTTTGAAACTGTAATGTCTTCAACTGTGGCTACAGCTGTAGCCCAGGTGTGTGACACACCATGAATCTATCAAAAGCCATTCCTGGTGTCACCGTGCCTTTTAGTTTAGCAGTGGGCTTTCTGAAGCACAGTCGACTGTAGATGTGGATTGTGAGGATGTTATTGTACAAAGGCTGCCGAGAAAATCTTCAGAGATGGGAATGGTGGCAGCAGTGAGGGAAGCTCAATTATTCATACTGTATTATGACTTAAAAGAAATTCAGTCTTTCTGAAAGTAGAACATGGAGGGGAGTGAAAAAAAAATGGTTGTAAAAAG
>JAOXNH010000031.1:71240130-71260335 GCA_028566575.1 Bartramia longicauda
GCTAGGTTTTTTTTTTTAAAAAATGAAAGATTTCTTTGTCTTCAGATGTTACCTTTATTGCAGGAGCGTCACTTGCTGTAAATTTTTCTCAGGCTAAATTTCAATCCAGTTACTGTAATTGACAAATTTAATCACAAACAACTTTGCACACATGTGATAGAATCATGTATATAGTAGAATAAATATGCAGGATGCATTCCAAATGTGTTGGCTCTGGTCCAGAAGCCAATGACTGAAGCAAATTTGGATTATCCATATGCTTTAAATTAAGCACTTGCTTAAGTGTTTGGTGAATTGAAGCCATAACTTTTTACATTTCTCTCCACAAGGATTTTATAATATTGTCCTGGGATATTTAAAAGTAAAGAAAAGATGAAGAGCAGTGATGTTAATGCAGTTACACAGGAATGAGATAGTGAGAACAAGAAAAAAAAATGTGAAGTCTGTATCACTTGAGTATTTGAACTCTTTCGATTGCAGAAATCTACAGACTGTGAAAATCTTGACCGATAAGTTTGTATTCAACCATGGATTAAGGATAATATTTTTTCAGGATCCTACTATAGAGCCAAGAGATTGAAAGAAGCCTATATTCTAGCGCTCTAACAGAATGTTACACTGCTATGTTTCAAACCAATAATTATTGCCAAAGAACACTGTATTCTCTTACAGTTCTGCTGTCTTTTTCTCCTCTTACTTTCCCCTTGTGCATGAGGAGTTCCAGTTCTATCAGGTGCACTCTTAGTGCAGCACTGCATGACAGTGTAGTTCTCATGAAATAAAAACAAGCAGTAAGCAAACACGATCATAAAAAGACAGGACCAAATACAAAGACTCAGTGATATTAGAGCTGGAATAAACCTACTGGAGCACATACCATTCCCTAGCAAGGATACAACAATTCCCCAGCAGCAATACAGCAGGCCAACATTTGCTAATAAAATTACAAAAAATATGTTGTAATTTTTTTTTGTAATAAAATTACAAAAATGTCTTTCTTCACACAAGGGAATATATATGAAAAAAGACCCTGATTATCTTCCACTGTTTGCAACTACAGTCAAGTCTTTTTTTCTCCTGACAACTCTGTGTTCTTTCTGGGATGTAAAAATAAGAAAAAGTTGCAATTCTAATTTAGTCATTGGCAGAATTTGAGTTGATCTAATTTACTTCAAGGAGTTTAATAGTTTGATGTGCTGATCTGGCTTCAAATGAAGTAGAAGCAAAAGTCTGAAAGGGTTTACCCATACAGTCACTTTTTAAAGAAATGAATAGTTGTTCCCATTCTAAAACAATTATTTAGATAGTTCTCGTTCATCTTTGATTTCCCTACATGTGGAATTTAACCTCTTTTGCACACAATGCAGAACAGCATGACTAACTGATATAATGTATAGGAAATGACTTGTGGAGCTAAAGCAAACAGTTGATGTGCTTACAAGATAAGTGTCAACTTGCGGAAATAGCAAATAACAATGACACAATTCCCTCCTCTCAAAGTATGTGCACTGTGCAAAGACCTGCTGCTAATTTTCACTCAGCAAGGGGGGATGCCATTGGCCTTTTGTTACACAGAAAAGCCAGTGATGTCATTTGGCTTTGTACTGGATATTCTGTTGCCTACCAGTCTATGAGAACGTTTTTCCCAGCTAAAAGTAGCACTCCGCTGAGCAGCATTAAATAATTCCACATGAATCACTCCTCCAGGCTGTTACTGTGCTCATATGTGTTGGAATCTATGGTGGAGGGAAGTACTCTACAGAGTAAAGTATCATTGGCATCAACGTGTTTTTTGCACTCTTTGGACTAATTCTCTGATTCCTTTACTAGTAAATGCCCTTATTTGGAATGGAAAAAGATTCCTCAGGTTTTATTTTTTTAAAGCAGTCCCAGGAATCCTGATAGTCCAATTTGGTTTATACAAGGAGTTTAGATCAAAATATGCTTTGCGTCAAAACGTAAAAGTGTCACTTCCAACAGAACAACAAAATTAAGCACAGACAAAAAAAATGTTCTCCTAACTTTTATTTCTCTTTTCATTTGAAAGCAATTTATTTTAATACTTCCTGCCAGGCAGCAAAGTGCAGACTTTGTACCAAAGTCAAGGACAGAAAAGAAAGGCAAGGCTTTTTCAGTTTTAGGATTTTTTTTTTTCCTTTTTAAAAGAGATCAGCATGAGCTTTACTCCTACTTGCTGCTTCTCTTCCCAGGATTTCCAGTTCAGTTTTCATGGAGGTTGTCAGAGGGTCCCCATCTCCAGGGAACAACAATGAAATACAGTAATTGGATGTGGCACTGCAATTCTGTGAGTTTATCCCAACTTGTCAGTGCTGGCTACTGTTTCCTCCCATTAATTCCATCACACTGGGTGGTGGCCACTGATTTGACATGCCCTGTCTGAGCAGAAATTACTGTTCTTCACTCAGTGGCCAGTCCCTCATTCCTTACTCACTTGGGCGGTTCTGCAATCAGCAGGATTTCTCACATGCATCAGAGCTGGAAGGATCCACCTGAAGATCCTTTAGTAAGCCAACACGAAAAAAGGGAATGTGTGGTAACTGAGCTCATGTATTTGCATTGCACTATCAGCTCTGTACAGTGTAATAGGATGTGTGGAACTCCTTGTAGCCAGTAAGCAGAATATAACCAAAAATGAACCATGAAAAGAAGAGCCATGACGGAACGGTGACAAGCACACGTCCAAGAGAAGGAAGAGATTGCCCAAAAAGCATGATCCATGTTAATTCCTACTGTGTGTTGATTACTGCATAACAAAATACTTTAAAAATTACCATTTGAAATTTCATTGGAAGAGATGGAATTAGATGGCAGATCTGAGGAAATGGAGATGGGCAGAAAACAGACAACATCATAATATAGGACATCATAGTTCAGGACTATCAGATTGTAAAGACTGTTAATGTCCTCTTGCCCAAACGCTCCTAGAACAGACTCGTTGCCATAGTCTCATAAGAAAAAAGCAGAAGTAGGATTGCCTTAGCACGTCACCACACGTCATCCATACAGAAAAACACCTCTCCAGAGCAGCACAGTTTAGACCATCCCTAAAAAGCAACAACCTACGCAGTGCAGTGAATTTGAACTAAAGTTTCACCTTCAGATCCTTATCAGTTATTGTTGAGAAAACTGGTATCGAGCATACAAATATTAATAACATTTCTATATAGAAATCATATAAATATGGATATTTTAAATAATAAGGATGAGTAACTTAAGGATACTATTATATACATATAGATATTCTTTGATAAAAGAATTTTAAATTCACTTTAAAAAAAAATTCTGAAGATTCAACTTATGATCTTAAAGAGGCACAGACTTTGCCTGGACACACAAATTTTAATGGCTGTTTTCTATGATTAAGTTTCTTCAGCTATCATTACCAATTCAAATAATATTTGAGCATGTGTGGTTAATACACAGGTTCTTCTGGTTATTTAACTGAGCAATACGTTCATCTTTGCTTTGCAACCTAAACGACAGCCCCGGTCACATTTTTGGAATGGTTTTTGTATTCAAATCCAGAGGAAAATGGATTTCAGTGATGGGTGAAACAGTCATCCCTGTGTATGTTATAAAGCACCTAAAAAGCAATGAGCTGCAAAAGTGCTACAGTTACTTGGAAACAGAAACTTAAGGAAGGAGTTTTTCTCATCTCATAATCTCCTTGGCTCCGTTGTTAGCACCTTTCTCTGGTTTTGAACCTGTAGGAAATATTGTATTTATAAAACAGATTATGTTCCTTTTCTTCTCTGTATTTTATCTTTCTTTAAAACTGTCCCCTTAAAAGTATATCTAATACCCAAGTATTAGCAGATTCCTGTCCAGCTGAGATTGCCAGTGATCTCAGAATAAGCCCTTCAATGGGAACCACAAGTTGGAGGTTATTCAGAGAAGCCTGCATCTGCTGATATCCTCCCGCCTGCCTTTGGAGGGAATCCACTGCCTTTGACACCCCAGGTTGTAGGAATCTGCTAACCATCGAGGCTCCAAGGATTCTTCAGAGCCGAAGAAAAATCTGCAAGCCATTTTCCTAACCTGGTGAGCCAGGTCAGTAAGACAATAAAAGAAAAAATGAAAGAAACGAACATAAATAGCTTTTGACAGCCAGTGCCATAAAAGTAAAATACTTCAAAACTTGGCATCATATAGAAGTTAGCTAATTATAGTGGCGCCATTCATGATGATATAATTAACTGTATGTCTGCATTTCTATTATAAACTCCTATTTTCAGAGGTTTATGATACAGCTTTAAAAATTTGCTCTGGCCAGAGACTTGGCATGCCAAATCTCACCCTGGAAGTGACTTTTTTCCCTCCAAAACCGAAGAATATAAACCTGCTGGGTTTTTTGAAAGCTTATAATAAGGTAACAAAAACAACCACACAGAAATAATGCCTTTTATGCCCTCGAAGACTTTAGGGTTTTAAAACACAAATTTTGTCTTATGTTGTATGATTTAATGATAAAAACCCCTCCCACTATTCATTTCTGGAAATGCTACTGTGCTGCGTACAGTCTAGGCTAGGGACATGTCCAAAAATTACAGGCTTCTAACAGGGACCTGCTGTTTGAGCAACTCCTGCACTTCAAACAGCCTGACATCTTCTTATTCCTAATGGGCTCTTCCTTTTTCTCTCCCATCTTTCTCCTGGAAGCTGTATGGCTGCCAAAAAGCTGATCTTAGGTGAATGGAATTGAGGTCCCTTTCCTGCTTTTAGCAAACTTCGAAGTGATACTTTACAGAAAAAAAAAGAAGAAAGACCCTGCAATATGCAAAAGAGACCAGTTATCTGAAAGTGGGCAGGCAAAACTAACACACACATACAGCACTTGGGTCTATTTGCACAACAGGCAAGGTTTCAGGTGCAGCCCATTTATTTTTTTTGTTTAACCCCTGTGGTGGATTACAGAGCAGCCATACAACTAAGTCCTCCGTGATGCACTCTCCTCCTTGGCATCGGTACCCAGTTTAACAGTAACACACGGGCAGCTCTCGCCATTTGCTGCTAATCAGCCCCACACGGGAGGCTGTAATAAGCTTCGTATCAGTTCAGGGGGTTGAAGATAACATTTTAGTGTTGGTGTGATCACACTCGTGGTGATAGGAACAGCTAAGCTATTGGCTAACCGAGGTAGCTCTTTAGAAGTAGGTTAGTAGAGTGTATCACCTCTTTTTTTGTGTGTTATAGAGGTACCTTTGCTCAGGACCTGCTGCCTTTCTTTGGGGCCTGTTAATGTATGCTTCATCATCATCATCATCATCTGCCCTGTATCCTAAAAGTAACATCTAGATCTGAGTCTAAAAGTCTAGAAGGAAAATCGATCGAACTTCTCAACTGGCCTATTAAAACCACCCAACTCTACGTTCTTCTGAGGAAGAAAACTGTCTGTGAAGAAATAACGTGTTAATCTTTTGATAAAAGAGAATGTTTGGATACCTCTCTTCTGAGAGTGTTCAAAGCACGTAGAAGGCAAGGGGGAAGGAAAATCTATACAGCAGAGCAACTATGATATGAAAGGTCACTCTTACAAATTAATTGCTCTGCTTATTTCTTTTTAACTGTTTTTTTTTCACAGGTCTTCCCATTATTCTATGGGCAGTCGAGCTTTTTCCCATGACAGTATTTTTATACCTGATGGGAGAACAGAGAGTGAACAGGCCGTCCAAGCAATGTCACAGGAGAACGTTTTAGGAAAAGTCAAAACTCTTCAGGTAAGAAATTGTAAGTCGGGAAAAAATATTTAAAATGTGGTAGAAGATGATCTCCAGAATGTGTTAAATGTGGATAAAGGCGAGTTGCTTTTTCAATAGCCTCGGGGCAGATTCTCAGCCATGTAAGTTGTCTGGCCAAAAACCCATGTAAATAATTCAGATAATCAGCAGAAGGCCCAGGTTTTGGTCTTGAAAGGAAGGGCAGTGATGCTGCAAGCAAATCTGCAGAAATGTCTGGAACTCATTTGAATTGAACTCATGGTTTTGGCGTGTCCTCATCTTTATGCCTGAGACCTACAGATGTGGTGCTGAGTGAAAAAATGAGGGTGGTGCTGGTGGCAGGGAATGGCATGCAGAGTGAGACTTCTTTGCAAAGCTGGTTTAATTATCCTTTTATACATATTACATTTTTTTTTCTCCTCCTTTTTTTCCCTTTCCTTTCAACGGTTCTCATGAAAGGTGGATGTGTTTATCTCTGCAATGCAAACAGCACATAAGCAACAACACATTTGGGTATTTACTTCCAAAGAGCTTTACATGACCTCTTTTCCCTTCCAGAACTCTGTCCCATTAGGGCTCTAACTAATTTTTTGCTTTACTTCCTGAACATCTGTAAGATTCCCAGCTCTATGACTATCTAGGCTCTGAAAGAGCTGTCCTTCAGAAGCACATTTCAGTTTATCGCTCAGGATGCTGACGTGTCCTGTCAAAATGCTGATAAATTTTTAATGCTGTGTATGCGCCGTTACCCTGCAGCTGACGAGTAAAACAGCGTCGATTTCTTTTACCTCCAAAGTCTACCCGGGGTCCTTCTTTTCCGGTGAGTGAGAGATCACGCATGGCAGACAGATCTGACCTTCAGGATGAAATTGTTCCTTCTCCCTGCCTGGGTACTGTCAGCAGAGCACCTGCAGAGCCTTGGCTCTGCTGACTGTGGATGCACTCTGGAGTCAAAACCACACTAAGACAGTTCCAATTTCTCTGTGCTGTTTTTTCAGCTTAAATTTCCCTGGGTCAGGTAGATGGGATGCATGCCACTTTCCAGGCTAGAAACCATTGTATTTTAAATGACTGCTGACTCTGGGCAAAGACATGAGGTTTGTTGGACTTGTCTTGCAGAATGCTTGAGTGTCCTTTGGATACAAAGCCCACTGGCTTCTGTTGGATCTGTTGTCTTGGCTTCAGTGCATTCGCTTTCACTTTGCAGGAGTGGCTTCTCACATTTCCAAACTCACCTTAAAATTCCCAATGGAAATTATTGCCTTCACTAAACTCAGAGGCATGATAAAAAGAACAGTTAGTGTAGTTGCTAGCAACCACCGTCACTAAGCAAATGGTAACTCAAGAAAATTAAAGCAAGAATAGTCACTCTTGAAAGCCACAGAATAAATAGCCATTGATACGCTCTTGCTCGTGTGAACTTTGCGTGAGCCTTTTTTGGGGGGTGGTTACTTGTGTGTACTTTAAAGGGGAATGTTGTTTCAGTTGCTTGATGTCAAAAGTATGCTTGAATTTTTATTTAAAACTGCAGAACAGCAGTTTGTTTTTTAATGTATAGCTGCAACTCAGCCTGTAACACCTCCAGTGTCATTTTCCCACTCTGGTGATAATGGAGATATCCAGAGAACCCATTCAATCAGAAAGCAAATGCTTAATAGGATGTAAATGACACTTCCCACTCTTTAGGTATATACACAGAAGTTATACATTCATCCAAATGTCCATGGATTTTTTTTCATAGCTCCATGAAAAGGCTCCTTACAACAAGCCCAGGGGCCACCTCTTGTATCTGCAAAACCTGCTGCCCAGCACATAACTGTCCCCATTTCCCTAGCCATGAGTTCCACAACTGTTCCTCAAGTTTTAGGACAAGATCATACCAGAATCCCATTGCACATTTTTAGGTTGACCTTAGAGTCAAGTCCCAGGTCTGACCAGTTATTTTAACCATCATACCTGCCTGAAGGTTTTATGCACTCCATATCCCATCCTTTTATTTTTCTACTGTACAATTCTGAAAGGAGACTGTGTTTGCTGCGTGATTTTGCAGTCACAGAAAACACTGGCACTCACTCTCCAGTTATCAGAAACTTGCATCTACTTTGAATTCCCTTTCTGCAAGCTCACTCCCACTGGGAACGTCTGTACTTCTTCAGGTGGTGGAACAAGAGGAGACAGTCATCTCTTCTGAAGAGCGTTCCACTCCTTGAAACCAATTCTGCGGCCAGCTCCCGGTAAAGTCATTGCTACGTGATGAACATTACTGTGGTTTTGCCCAGGCTTGCACGTCAGGGTGGAAGCACAATCTTTCCAGCTTCCCTTTGCCTGGCAGGATGCTCCTCAGTAAAGAGGTGTTGCCAGCATTCGGTGCCCTGTGCTGGCTCTGAGCTCGCTGTATTCCAAACAGAATACAAAGCTCTATAGATTTTTAACCTTTTCCAGGATTTTTTGGGCCGTGGTACAGTGAACATTCCTGGAAAACTTCTGTTGGAAGAGGCATTGTGCTTACAAGCCCAACATATAGCGCGGTGAGAAGGGTTTTGATGGTGAGAAGGGTTCTGAAACCAGAATAGAAATGCAAGCCATTTAATACTGATGGTGCTGCTTCTCATTCTGCTGACCTGAAGTGTTTCCCCCTTCCCACCTTGCATTTCTGCCAACTTTGGAGTGTAGATGAAGCCACAGAAAACTGTTGTGTCATGGTGCAAAACTGGGCAGCTGGCCAGCGTGTGCACCCGTTCAGCTTCTTACTGTAGGAATTCTCTCTCTCTCTCTCTCCGATGATGAGTGCGAGGTAAATTAGTTCTTTCTGGAATAGCTCTCATTTCTTTTTATTGATTTTCAGATTGGCAGCATTCATCTTATCGGGCTTTCTATAAAAGGATTTGGTCACGTTCAAAGGTTTTAGCGTGTGCTCGTAGTCGGGCTGAGAAAAGCCTGACTTCTTGTTAACCTCCCGTAGCCTCCGCGTATCCTGAAGTTGTTGTGTGTTGACTCAAGGCTGTCGGCTGTTGTAAAAGGAGTCTTTTCCTTGTCCTTTGGATCTGCTGAGTTTTATCATTACCTAGTTTTTAAGACCCGGTGTAAAAAGCCAGCCTGAACCTGTTCCCACACAGAGATGGTACCCAGGCACTGGTGCTCTTAATGCGGAACTCATTTAAGCTTCTTGGGATCTGGTGCTTCACTTCTCAGACAGGACTGTGAACGAGACCCAAGGAATGGTTAAAATATAAACCTAGGGTTTATAGGTCAGAGCAAACCTAAAAGAAACTCTGAGAGATTGTTTTTCCATCCTTCCCTTTCATAAGTTAGTGTCGTGGGTATTTTTTCCTCACATCAGTGTGCTACTTCCACTTGCTCGCTTTTGGAATTGTGACTCTTCTTCCTTCTCCCGGTATTTGCCAGGAGCGGTCAGCAAATGAACAGAAGACAGGTTTTGTTTCAGACGCACAAAAACCGCAGCATGTAAAATAGAAACATGTTTGGAGCGTTAGTATATTGATGCAGCTGAGCCGTTATCAGCCTTTTGCTGTGACAAATCCCTCTTGTGGCACTGCTGCTACCTCTGGAGGCAGGAGAGCAGCTTGTGCTCCACCTCTTGCCTTCCCTGAAGGTATTTCGGGTCATCTGGCATCCGTGGGGCTGTGCCAGTCGGCTGCAAGACGTGTTAAAGGCTGACTGTGACATATGGCTTAATGCATTTAGGAACTATTGGGCTTAATCTTTTCTGTTTTGTGGCCACGTGGTTTAAAGCAAACCCTCTGCTCTGTAAATATATGAAACACTCATTTATTACACAAATATTAATTATGATAAAACGTGCTTTGTCAATCCACATTTCTTGGTCAAATTTGAAAGATCCACTTTTTAAATTCACATTTCCCTGGTTTTGTAATGATGAATGTCCCCCATCATTTTCTTCCTGTCAGTCCTAACGGCTGTTTAGTTTTGGATCTCTTTTTTTTCAGTCATTAGCAGATCTTAGCTAATGATCAAGCTGGTGCTTCCCCTACTGTGCTTTGCACATCTGTATTCTACCAGCCATTCCCATTGTTGTTTCTCTCTGATATTGCCCAGATCTCAACAAAGCTATGTGCTAAACATCACAGCTACTATCTTTTAACTTGGTGCTCTGCATTTTACAGAATTGACAGTGAATTTTCACTGCAGGATTGCCCAGCTTTGTATTTCTTACAATCCATTTCTTTGTTGCCAGTATTTTTTAGTGCCACTGCAGCCTAATTGTTTTCTTCACGTTTAACAATTGTTTTAACTTTATAAACTGAATTTATCTTTTTTTCTTAATCATTCTAGCAGTTCTGGGGCAGATGCTTTTTTTCCTATGATCATATTAAGTAAATATCTTCAGGCTTCTCCAGAAAGTCTTGTTTCTAACACATGAGCATCTGTAAGTGGCCCTGTGCCACCATATACCAAAAACTTCATTTGCATCTGGATTTTCTGAAAATACAAATCCCTAGAGATCCAGATACAGGTTGCTTCTTCACCATTCTTCTATTTCGGACTCTCCCAAAATCTGTCTCGTAGTGTAATGCCCCAAACCACAGGCTATTCCAGCAATGGAGAGTGGAATAGTTCCCTCCCTGCATCTTATATCCCAAAACACCTGTGATGACAGTTATTTTCCTCCTTTTCAGTAGGTTTACATGTTAATTTAATGTCTAGTTTACTTTCTAAAGCCTCCAGCTATACCAATATAGCTTCTCACACAATGCTTTCTAGTTTATTTTCTCTCTTTGATTAAAAAAACCCATAATTGCTGATGTGGGGTGTTTTGCTGGTTTGGATAAAGAAGTGGACTCATTCTAAGAAAGAAAAATTAAGCAAACTCTCCTCTTAGCCCAGAAAAAAAGTGATAAGAGAGAAAATGTGATAGAGTTGCATGAAAACATGGGTGGAATTGAGAAAACACAGAGAGGACAATTATTCAGTCTTTCACAGCCTGAGAACACATGAGCATCAGTTGAAACTAGTAAGACTTTCAAACCAAAATAGCTATTTCTTTATGCATAGCTGGACTGTAGAACTCATCCTCATACAGCACTGTTATTTGTGAAATATTTATAAAAGTCCAAAGAACATTGAAACAAATTCAGAAAAGAAACCTTCCCAACTGGCTGTTGACTCCTGAAGTCCTCAGATGCCACAAATCATTGGAGCATTTATAAGGAAAATCTCAGTGTGGGCTTGCCCTGTTCTTACATACTCCCAAGGCATTTGAGTGGTGGGTCATGGTGAGAGACTGTACAGGACCAAGGGGAATTTCAAAGTGTGGCTTTTCCTCAGGCAAGTATTATTAACTCATTATTTTACAATTCTATATAACTAGAAAACATAATTTCATTTATTTATATATCTGGGAACTGCAAACAGACATGAAAAATAGGTATTTGAGGTGAAGGCAAAATATGACCAGCATTTCTTGTAAGACTTGTTTGAATGGAATCAGCTGAAGTAGCACTCCCCGTTTTAATGATTTTTAACTGAACAGAGCAAGCAGCTCAGCGGATCCGATTTTGGATTCACTCCAGGCAGGGAGCCATAAGAACGATGTGTTTCCAGGGGGCTGAATCCAACGCGCATGCGAGCAGGCATGTACACAGAAGAGGAGCCAAAGTGAAGTGAAAGAGGAGATGTACAGCCCGATCCGGGCTCGCTGCCGCTTAATATGGAAAGTTTGTTCTGTGGCATTTCCTATGCAAACACAAAGAGTGCTTTGAAAGTCAAAGCTTTTTAATTTGCTGCAGGTGCCAACCAGTGCAGAGCAATTTAACTTAGTTTTATTTCTGACGTTATTAATGGCAAACTGGTGTAAAGATGTCAGTTAAATAGGATCACTTTTTAGCAAACTATTTTGCATGAAGGAAAAGTGGGCCTGTGTCCTGGTCGAGTTACTTTGGAAGATTTTTTTTAATTGGATGAGTGCAAACTTTTAATTCTTTTTTTCTTTCCCTAAATTCCCAGTATTTCTTTCTCTTTATTAGATGCGCAACCCTGCCCCTCACCTCACACTGAATGGCATCGGAGGCTACCCGAGTTGGGTGGGAATAGGCAAACTCTCACGCACCTCTTGAATTCCATAGGAAAAAAAATCAGGGATGAGGTAGACCTGGCCTTTGCACAGCCTGGTGACCCTGTTTGGAACATCTCCTGTGTCTGTGGTCCCTCCAGCCGCTGTTTCCTGGTATGATTGTCATACGTGGCAGCCACGCTGGTTTGGTGCTGAGGATGGTTTGTAAGTCCTGTGGGGAATACCTGTCCGCTGGCTGCAAACGGAGGGACTGGGAAAGCTCATTGGAGTTGATAAGGCTGGAAGTGGAAGGTGCAGGCAGGAAAAATTAATCTCTCTCTTTCTCCTTCTAGCCGACAGCTAGATTTCAGAGCAGGAGGGTGATTTCTGGCTGCTAACTAACAATCCTTCTTGCACAAAACCAAAAGAGGCCGGGTTCATTTAACTGAGGCCAATGTGCATCTACGGAGATTTCCAAAAGGGTATTTAAACCCCCTCTGCATGGCTGGGCAAAGGCAGAAGAACAAAATGTCACGCCTGCAACTTCTAATGACCAGAGCTGCAAATAATACTCCTCAGGCACCCATCATCCGCATGCTGCAAGCACAGGGAATTCCCAAGTACAGAGGATTTATAGTTTTGTGTTCAGAAATGTATGTCTAAGTGAAACTTTTGAGAAATTTAAAGCAGGTGCTCCTTTTCAGGGAATTTGGCCTCTTCTCAATAGCCTTGCAGCTTAAATTGATGTATCTCTCCATCTCCGGGTTGGACTCTGTGTGTTCTTCCTAGTAAAAGTTGTGGGTTTTCTCTTTTCTTTCAGGGATGATGCATTTTTAGGGTTTTTATGATTGACCAGGTACAGAATGTGTCTGTATGAATTTTTTTGAGAGAGGATAATTGCATTGTAGTTACAGTATAAGTACATTTTTAAAAAGAAAAAGGAGCAGATTTTACATCGCTCTTTGAAAGCAGTAAGAATAAATTTGCTCAGCGGTAACAATAAGTTATTTGAGATTTTGACATTTGGTATTCAGCATCAGCTTTGGAGATTAGAATGCACTGAAAGAAATTGGTCAACAGAAAACTACTAGTGGTGCTCATTTAAGCTACATTTGCTTTAAAAATGTTTAAAAATTAGATAAATAAGGAATGTGATACAAGAGTTTCAATATTCAAATTAAGTTATGCAAGTTTGAGCAAATAAGCTTTTAAAACTTTGAAGTAATATAAAAAAAAACCCCACCTGTATACAGTCCATAAATATTGAGGATACTCTATCTCCTGCAAATATCAGGAAAATAAGATTTTAAAATTTTAAATATACAAATACACATTTTTACAGCAGAGCCCTCAAGCATCCTTGATGACAAGGCTACCTTGCCTTTAGGCTACGGGTGCCAGTAATCCAGGTGGGAATAAAACTCTGCCATTCAAAGCTGCCCACTATGCCAAAATGATGCACAAACTGAATTTCATTACTTTCTGCCAAAATCCAAATGGGCATAAATAATGCATGCCTCAATAGGGAGACTGAAAAAAACTATTCTTATTTAATAATCTGATTATGAGGAGTCTCTGCAAGTACTTTTTGTCTGAATAGTTCAATACAGAAATCTGGCAATGTTTTGGGGTAATATGGATAAACTCTATGTAGGAGTCCAGACCGTTGGGCAATGATGGCAAGCAAGATTGATCTACCTGAATCCCTTTAGAGGTTCCTCCACTGCAACTACAGCATATCGTCCCTTGCCAGCTGCTCACTGAAGCCACGCTACTGATTCTGGAAAAAACCATCTTTGTTTTATGTGCTGTCTGCTCCAATCTTCCGTCAGGGGTCCATGTATGTACCACTGAACAGCAGCTGCACAGCTGAACTGAGTATCGGTGAGCTGTAGGGACCTGTAGTAACACAGGACAGAAATGGGAGGTCTCCTTTGGAGAATTTTCTGTGCTTGAAAGAGAGTAAAAGAAGGAAAATGACTCCACGCTTGGTTCCTTCCTTCCTAACTGAGAATGATTTCCTGAGAAATTTCAGGAAGAAAATCTCTCAGCAAATGTTCCCTACTCCATTTGCTCCTTCTAGAGAATTTCTTTTAACTCTTTTGCAAAAAGGTGACTTTCAAAGGCTGTGTGGTGTGTGTCTCTGCAGTAGCCAGGGCTGTAACGTCTCCAGTTCACCCTACCAGGGGACAGGTATTATAGGTTACTTATTTTATTTATGCTTGTAACCCTTGATAGACAATTACTTCAACGAGGAAATAAAATGGTGGGAATGCTTTTTTATCCATTCATCGACTGCACGTCCCCTGCATAAAATTCTTTGTGCAGAAGCAGGGATGTGGCAGTGCACGTGAGCAGGAGCAGACATGAGCTTGTGTGCTGTTCCCAGGAGATCAAGTATTAAAAGAAACTGAGTTTCCCCTCCTTTGAGAACTTGCCTCCTCTAAGGCAGGGTTAAACCATACCATCAGCATCTAAAACATGGCTAAACCTTACAATAAGGATATCTTTAACAACTACAGATGCGTGAGATGTGGGGTTTGGGGGCTGGAGAAGAAAAAGTTTGCCTTTTGGGGATGTTTTAGCTTCTCAGTGTACACTTGGCTCATGATGGTATTTCTTTGCAACAGCGAGGCTTCATAATCAGCTTGTATAAACAATCTGGAACATAGATTTTAAACAAAAAGAAGGAATCTTCCAAAATTCATGGTAAGTTTTCTGAAGTTGGCAAAGCTGATGAGAACTGACGTTGATCATCCAAAATCAGAAGTCATGCACCAGATTCCTGACCTTGGTCACTTTGCAGGGAGAAAGGTGGCCACTGTCTTTCAGCAATGTGAGCCCCAGGTTGATCTTTTGGCCCAGAGTCAGGAGCTGCCCTGAGCGTTCCTGTGCAGCTTTCACACGGAGAAGGGACGTGTGTTAGACTTGGCTTCTTTTGCTCGTAATGTAAATACCTTTTCTTTCTTTTCTTGTTTTTCAGCAACAGTTGGCCAAGAATATAAAATTTGGGCAGCCTCCACAAATGACAGTTTCTGTGAGGACAATGGGGGAGGCAAACGCTAGTATAGAAGAGGACGTGCTGCTCAGCAGCCCCATGGAGATCGAGACTCAGCAGGACACGGTGATCTCAGACAGCAGTAATAAAGTAAGCGCTTTAAATCGACATATTCATGGCATTATAGCGGTATTAAAGCAGTAAAGTTCACTGGGGCTTAGCAGATGTCTCCAGCGAGGCGTTGTGGAGCTCGGCGGGCTGTTTTATGTGGGTGGGATCTCTCAGCTCGTGCTTCTTGGACCGGCGAGAAGCGTGTGCTCTTGGCATCCGGAGCCGGGTCCCACAGAATTACCGGTTTGAACGTCTGCTCTGAACTTCCAGCAAAGCAGACGTCGCTCACGGCGTAGCAAGAAGACAGGAAATGTTTTTCTGAGACAGAAAATGTCTCGAAATATGGACTGCCCCACGTGGAAAGCTGTGCGCAGAGTCAAATGGCAAAAAGGAAAATCATTCCAAAATAAGAGGAGCCTAAATCTGTAAAATCCTGGGTCTTGGGGTAAATATCCATCTTTCTTGCAAGGTAAGGAAGGGTGAAAAACATTTTGAGACTGCTCCCTAAATCCAAACATCCAGTATAATTCAAAAGTTACTCAAATTATCCATGAAGATTCTGAGACTGGAAGCTGTAGGCATTCAGGTGTCCAGAAAGGGCTTGTTCAGGCAGCGAAGAAACACGGCGAGTGATGGAAGCTCTCTGAAGTCCTCTAAGGTGAGACTGGTTCTGTGTGCTGCTGTAAGGGCTGGAGGGAGCCTGGGGGACAGGGGGACATCCTTCCCTGCCCGGAGGAGGCTGACTTTGTGCCTGAGAACCCTTGGGGAAGGCTTGCAGGAACCCACCATGGGCATGCAGCCCTCGAGATCCTGGAGGGACACCAGGGCACGGGACGCGGCTGGTGTTTGCTGGCACTAGTGCCAGCTGTGTGAAATGCCTGTATTCAGCCAAACACACAGAAGGGAGATTTATGGCTGAGGTGGCCCAAATTCTTCATCATTCTTCAAGTGGCAATGTAGCTCCTGTGTGACCACATCCTTCATGGCTGTGGTCGGATCTGTCAGGGAGCCAGGCATTTGGGTAGGACCTGCACACTTACACCTCGCCCTCAGCAGTCTGAGAGGATAAAAAGGCAGTTGAAGTAAGGTGTATTTCTTCTGCTTCACAAAGGGTCCCTTTAGAAGCAATCAGCTCAGCTGAATCGAGACCATCCCGTGCGGTGGGACTGTGGGCAGGGTTTGGCTGTGCACCCTGCCTCTAGGCAAGGCTCTGTGTTTGATACCAATGAACGTTCTCTGCAGACAGTGTTCTTGTTGGGTCCTGCAGGAGACCTGTATGTCACCTAATGACCTCCAGCTTGAAGGAGAAAATAGTTCAAGCACTAAAAAACCCACCAGAGTGTTTTTGTCTAATGGGGAGCAGAGAGATTCAGTCCTTACCACCTCTACTCTTGTAAATACTATGTTTTGAAAAGAAAATCAACGCCCCTTTGCACAGTTCTCTTTCCAAATACTGAAGGAGCAAACGTCCCTGCTCAGAGGAGGCTGCAGATGCCAACAAACCGATGCTACGTGCATGGGCTCAGCCAGAGCACTCGGCTTTTTGTCTCACTGTGTGCAACTCAGTACGGCTTTACCAGAGATCCCTGGTGCACAGCAGCTTGCCGGGTTTCTGCTCCTCTCTCTGCTGCTGGCCTTGTAACTCCTCTGCCTGGTTATCTGCATCGGTCTCGGGGGAACAGGGTGGCTTCTGCCAGGAGTCGGTGGCTGGGACCACGTAGTACCGCTCTGCTTCAAACAGATTTCCTGCCTTGTTTGTGACTTTATTTTGCTGAGTTAAATGAAATCCAGAACTCTTGCCATTGATCCAAGTAACCTCTACATGTAAATTAGATTATTTCTTTTTAGGCTTTATACTAACAATCATGTGCTCCTGGTGTAACGCCATCTCAACATTCATTAGGTTATGGAGTAACACCATGTTAAAATGACTAAAACCAATGTTTCTGGGCGTGATGGATGCTGCTTCAAGCCTTGCCCCTTAAAAATCCCTTCCTGTGAGATGGCTTGGAGAGGGACAGTAGCAAAGGAGTCCTAGGGACTGATGGGCTCTGATTGCTCTGGGGCAGCCGGTTTGCTTTGTAGGAAGAGAAGTCACCAAGCAGCTGGAGTTGGAGCTCTGCAGCAGAGCTGATGCCTGGTCAGGGCACTTCCTTAGGTGTAGGTCAGGAGAAAATAAAGTTATTAGGAGCCGATTGAAAAACCTTCAAAGCTGTGCTTTTTCTTTTGATTTGGAACATGGTTTCCCTGTTAAGGAAGCGTGAGTGTTTTGCCTTTTGTAATGTCTTGTAGCAGCAACTGCTTCTCTACAGACAGCAGTGATTCAGGGAGCAACAAAGAGAAGATCATAGCATTTAGGAACCAGAGTTGTTTATCCATCAATCCTGCAGTGACGGGAGACAGGGTAAAAATCCCACTCTAACTTGCACGATTTCACAAGTCTTTTGAACTGTATTGATTAGATTCTTTACGTTTTAATATCTAGCTGTGGTAATCTCCTTGTTTTCTAGTCCACCGACACTCCAAATTTGTTGAGAGCAATGAATTTGCCTGGAACAGGACATGATGTGGAAGAAAAGGTAAGAAAACTTTTACACTCAGTTTGCACCCAGTTAATTCCTAATTTCAGTTATTAGAAGCCTGTCAGTCAGGTTTGGCTGTAGTGCACATTTCAGTGTTTCATGATCATCCCAGACTTTGGGAAGGTTGTGCAGTTTGGGGGCTGGTAAAGAAGCAATAACTGAGATTGAGAAATGTGTATGAGTTGATTGGAGGAAAGGGCAGAACTCGGTCCCTGCCAGTCTTGCAGCATTCCTGCATTTGATGTATTAATCATAGAGCCATAATTTTCATAAGTACTTCTACCACTTTGTTATGCCTGCATGTAATTCAATAAGCGTATGCAAACTGTGCCATCAGCTTTTAAGTAATTGGTTCCTTAATTAGCATATGTTTAAACCTCGGAAGATTACAGAGCTGTCTTGAAAACAATGGATGTGATTTTCTTTCCTTTTTTTTTTTTGGAGAAGATGTTTTCTCCCTTCTTTTTTTTTTTTTTTTTTTGTTTTTCTCTGTCTTCTTTTTCCACTTGGATTGTGCCAAGTGCCAGTCTGAGGATGACAGCTCGGTGACTTAGGGAGAGGCTGATTACAGGCTCACTCTTGCACGTCTAGACATACAGTGCCGCTGTGTTCACTCATGGCAGGGCTCTCACTAAACCACTTTGCTTTTGCACTTTCTGAACCCAAATATCTGAAGGGCAAGAGAAAAAAAAAAAAGCACCAAGCAAAGCCAGAATTGTCTTATTTTATTTTTTGCTGTTCTTTGGTGCAAGTTTGGACGACCCCACATGAGTTGGAGGGAAGGTTTTCCGCCGGCTCTGTGCCAGCCTGAGATCCAATACCGTAGTCATCTCCCAGGTGGATAATACAGCTCTGGAGCTGTTCTGATATAATGCTTAGATAAGTCAGTCTGATTTGCTCTTGCCTAAAGTGTATAATATAAATTATTTAAAGATGCAGATTATTATTTTTTTTTCCACGGTAAGCAAACTTTACAATGTCCCAGTGTTTGATGTTGCTTAAACCTCTGCCTCTGCCCTTCCCGTTCCCAGCAGCTTCTGAGCCGAGCTAAACCCTGAAAAAACTTCAGTTAGAATGGTTTAAGTAATTTTTAAGTGAAAAGTATAAAAGCACGTAGTACTAGAAATAGGAAAATATTACAGCTGTAACTTTCATGTCCAAAGTTCATGATTTGTTTAATGGAAAAACAAGGTTTGAAATCGTTTCTCCTAATAACTCCTTTAAAGTCAAAACTGCAAAGGCTTGTGTGTATTATTTATTTATTTTATTATTTAGTTATTTAAATGGAACAAATAGCTTAATAATAGCTGCTTCTGCTTGTGATACAAACAGGTCACTCCAGTCAAATCATCTCGGCCAAAAAGGCAATTTTCCTGTTCTGGCACAATTGAAACAATCAATTTGGATGCAGTTCCCCAGGCTGTTGCTCGTCTAGACAACAGTGCAGCTAAACACAAGCTGTCAGTGAAGCCAAAAAAGCAGAGGATGTCCAGAAAGCACAAGAGATTAACAAAGGTATTGTATCACTGGTCAAATAGCGAGAGGAGGGGGGGGGTTGATTTTGAATCTGGGTACAAAATAACCACAACTCAGTGCAGCAGGAGTAGCTATAGATGGAGGACTGTCTCCAGATGTGATTAACACTGTTAGCTATTGAAAGCTTCTTCGACAAATCTTCCGACTTCGGGGCAAAAGAAAGTGCACACTTCTTTCATTTTATCTTGAAATCAAGAGAGCAGCCCAAAGATGAAAGGCCAGCTGGAGAGAAGACGCCAAGAAGTTTTAATGTGGCCAGTTGAGACAAATAACTGCTTATACCTGAGGTGCTTCCACTAGGATCTTACACGGGGAGAGCTTTCTGATTCTAGTTTTCCTAGTCAAAAATAAAGATAAAGGTCTGGAGGATCTCTGCCACTGTTAATGCTACTCTGGTATCAAATAGTGCAAAATTTGGGTGGGGAAAAAATAGATTCTCTAAAACTGGCATGGGTTCTGACAGCGATAATAGCATTGTCTTAGAATAAGACGTAACACAGCTCTTGCTACAGCTGGAGTGAACTATCAAATCCTTGTTATTTATACTTACTGCATGGCTATTTTGCTTTTTATCCTGCGTCTTGCCAGTGCTTGTAAACGGGACAAGACTATTCAACTAATGCCAGGTTCAGGAGAGGCCACTGTCCTTTCTTCCGCACCGTTGTATTTGCATTTATCACCCTTGTGACAAAGAAATTAAATTTAAACCTCTTGTTTGTACAGAATGTTTACCTGGAGCTGAATGATGGCTTGAGAAATGATAGCTAGACAGGGCATTAGGCTGGGCTGGGAAGCATTTTCAGGTGCAGCTCATCTTCAGACTGTGTTCCTACCGGGACAGGGACTAAGCTGTGAAGAAAATCTGCATCCAGTTTATTGCAGGTACTGCACCCCCCTGCCAGGGCTGTGGGGCCAGCACAGAGAACCCCTCAGCAGTGGGCAGATGCCTCGGTACAGCACAATACTGCTGGGGGGCTCCAGGTTCTCCATCCACGCACAGTCCCGTGGCTCCTGCACTAGACCTGGAGTCTCAGCACAGCTAATGGGAAAGGTATCCTGGCTCAGGATTTATGAAAAGCAACCAAATTGTGTTTCCCCGAGCAGCCAGTTCTTTCCTGGCTAGCGTGGCAGAGCTCCTTTCTGCAGGCAACGGCTTCTGTCTCTGCAAGTACCAGCTGGATTTGCCATGAAAGAAATGGCAAAACGATG
>JAOXNH010000031.1:71270704-71281912 GCA_028566575.1 Bartramia longicauda
TAAATGAGGTCACGGCAAAAATTTCAGAGCCAGACTCTCGCAAAAATTTAAGTATGCTCAGATACTGGATGTAAATTTTAGCAAGTATCATAAAAAGGGCCAGAACTTCAGTTCAGTAACTCCTTAAATTCCGTGGGTATTTGGTTCTGGAATTTTAGATCTCTGCATTTAAGTGGAGATCTCAGAAATTTGCTTTCAACACTCCATTGTTGAAAATAAAGTCAAGATGCATGTTCGCTTTTCTTATTCCTAAATTATGTTTTAAGCGTTAAACTGTATGGACTCTCAGTTCTACCTGCTATTTGAAAGCTTCTTCCCAAATGAAGAACTTCGGGAGATATCTTTCCACCTGCAAATGTTGAGTAGAGAGATGGCACCATCCAGAGGCTGAGGTAATTTCCTTCATCACAGGATTAATACACTATGTCTGTATTCCCTCACTCCTAGGAAGAAAACAATTCATCCTACTTAGTGAAAAAAAAACAGTATTTAAATAAAAATGACACAAAGTTTTCAGAAAGAAGGCAGTGAGTCAGTGTTTCTTCTAGTCATTTAAGTGCATCACTGTTTGTGCTTGGCCATATTTAAGACGCATAGAGACAGTGATTACAGATCATTACTTTAAATCAATCAACCGGAATGAAGATAAGTAAAACTATTCCTGTGCTCACGAAGCTGCAGAATTAGTCTCGGTGAGTTCCCAGGGGAGTTAAGACTCACAGAGCTGAAGTTAACAGAGAACTGAAAGCAAAGTCAGCTAGAGTCTCAGGAGTTTTAACTCTGGATTCTTCCCGATTTTACTCCATCTGCAACTGCAGGTAGTTCAGGTGATGAACTTCCTGCACTTTGACCAATACAGCCACACCACTTCAGAAAGAAGTTTACTTACCCCGTCTCAGGTACCTGCTGTGGCAATTGAACACTTTATTACTTCTTGTAACTAAAACAGAAATGGTCACCCCCTCCCTCTCACAAAAAAGGATAAAGTCCATAATGTAATAAAAATTTTACTATCCTCAGCATCCCACAGAAATAGCGAGGTCTACACTTTAAAGAGTCACCCTAGTAAATAAACCTGTAACCCACCTGAGTTTGTTGTACAAGGAAGTCTTTAACAAACTTGAACGTCTCCTTCTTACAACCATAAGGCTCCAAGGAGCCTTTGAGCCACAACATCATCAAGGGAGAGATTTTCACGAGAAGAAACTGCATTGTTACGGAATGATACCACATGTGTTTCGTGGAAGTACTTCAGCCAAACTGCTGTATGCAGCATGAGAGGCAGCACTTGAAGTTATTGCAGAAAACAGAATGAAACCTGCCAGATCCTCCCGTTCCAATAATCAAAAAGGGCTCGTTAGCAAAAGTCATTACTGAATGCAGTATTTCCCACCAAACGGCACACAGGGCTGCAGCATCACGGTTACAATAGCACAAACACAATGCACATGCAGTAGATGTGCAGCAGTGAGAACGGGCATTTTGAGGCTCAAGCCATCAGCTTTGCTCAGTTTCATAGTTAAACCAGAATCTCTAAAGTAACTTTTTACCCTTAATAGAAGTATTTAAAATGTTTTATACAGAGATGGGGCAACGCTGCTCTCAAATACTTGGGAAAAAAAAAAACACCTAATGCCTTGAAAGTCCCATCTGTGCAAGATCAGCTTAAGAAAGAATTGGGCCTGTAATTATTTTTGCTCTGCGAGCGCCATGAATTAGTGCTCCTTAAGTTAAATTTACACTTTTTCTGAGTTTATAAGCCTGGGGAACATATTTGTAATTGCAAGAACTAAACTGCCTGAAATCCATCTTTATGATTATTTCTCGGGAGAAGGAGCCAGGCAGAAATACCGAGAAGGTGAAGTAAATCAGGATTAAAGAATTAAAGATACCAGTATTCTGAAAAGCATAGCAAAATTAGGTGCTATTGTGCATGACATAAGGATGCAATTTTCCAATACAATACATTTATAGCACATAGGATAGAGCTTTCATTAAGGATGGTCTTAATCTAAAGCTTCAAAGCAGAGGTTTTTTTCAACCATAAAGGTATCTAGTGTAATAATGGAAACTGTATTATGTACAGTCCTTGGTGGAAACATTTCTAAAGTGTACATGTTCACCAGTGACATTTCATGTTAAATTAACAAAAATTTGCACTAAAGACCAATGAAGTGAAGTGTTACTTTGCTTTAGCTTTGTTGCAACCGTTTCTGGTAAAGTGTTGGAAATCTGTAAAAAATAAAACCAAAACATTACTACTGAGTTGAAAACAGCAAAAATGTTTTAAGAACCGAACAAACCACTATGTAGTATATTGTCTCAATTTTTTTGTAACTTATACACACAAAATACCATTTCTTCTGACAAGGTTATATACGATTAACCTCTATGTTCATATAGTAATGTATAAAAGCTATAAGATGTATAATTGTGGGGTATCTGTTGTGTACTTTTTTAATTTTTCAAATGTTTTAAAGTGCAATTGTTTATTATACTAATGTCATTTTAATTCTTATTAAACTATAACCCAGTCAAAATTATCTAATCAATAAGGTATGTATTCTGTGTCTCCTTTTGCTAAGGTCCTTTTGTCACTGCAAATACTCGATTCACATTACTCAGGCCACCGGTAACTCCTTTTAAGGCGTTAAAAGACAACCAAAACCAATTTACACAACCCTTTTTTAATAGTTCTCTGTAAACACTGTATAGAGCATTGATTCAAATCTCTTAACAAACAATTTGACAGTGGTTGATCTGAGCAGTGCACATTTCATCCTGGAACTCATACTGTACCCGAGATTGAAACTGAATACATACACACATATTCTCCAAGGATACAAGAAGCAACTCCTACCGACTTCAGCGGGGCATAAGTATGTGCTTGGCTGGACTGAAGCCAAAGGAGGGGCCAAGGCTCACAAAAGATGAATGATGCAGCTCACACACACTGTAGTAAACAGGTCCCTGCTACCAGGCATACACAACACAGGCCGTGTCTTCAGAAATCAAATTAAAATGCAGATTCCAACTCTAACCCTTCTATGATTCACAAAAGGACTTGGGTTACCTTGCCACGGCCCAGAAACCTCGGTCAGAGTAGACAAACGCCAGTCGGATGTGTGGAAGAGCCAGGCACAGGCCAGGAAGGAACCTCAGGGCACAGACGAGGCTGGACTCAGAGACAGGGACATATTCCTTCCTCGGAGAGACAAGAACGTTATCCCATGCTGCAGAGTATGGCACTTTACCACAGTTTATCCCAATCCTGCAAGTGTTTAAAGTGAATCTACTGACTTTTGTTTCCTTTGGCTGGGTGCTGAGCAGCCACCCTCCTTCCATCAGCACAGCAAGCCAACAAATATCGCTTTACCTACTCCAGGCACTGCCTGCTGCAAAATGCCACCCGAGAAGTCAGCAGAGAGAACTTCTTGCCTACAGCAAAACAGGCAGAGAGGTAGAGAGCACCTGCGAGCTCTTCGTGTACAAATGTAAACAATAGAAAGGAAGCAGCCTAACATCTTAGCTGTTCTTTTTTTCCTGTTACATACAAATCTAGGCAATAAACATAATCATTTCTACAGCCAACAACAAGCTTTGTTCCCCATACTACGGGGGAAGAGAAAACCTCTCCTGGAAGCTTCTCTACTCCTTCTGCTGTTCCACTCTTGGCATTCAGGATCCACACTTTGCCATCTGTAGATACTGCTGCCAAAAGAATTTTGTTCTTTAAGTCATTACTTTGGAAAACGAATGGTGTTCCGTATACACTTGAAGTGGCTTCAAATTTCCACAGTAAATTACCCTCCATGCTACAACAGTAGATAAAGCGATCATGGGAGCCAAAAAATATTTCTTGCTTAGTTAAACTTGAGATGCATGGAGATGAAAACACCGGTCCGTTAGTGGAAAACTGCCAAACCTACAGAAAGAACATAACCACTTATTATCAAAGGCTGTTCACATTATCAGTTTCACAGCAACTGCAATTTTTTAATAGCCTAGTTGTTCGACAGGACAGCGTTTTATTTCAAGAGTATACTAAATTCCAGCGAGGGCTGGTAAATACTCGTCAAATTACAAGTTTTACACACAGAGTAAATGATAAAAGGCTCATAAAATAAATGTGCAAGAGTTACTACCTTCTGTGAGGCCCACGTAAAGATGGCCAACTTGGGAAAAGAATATTCTTGGGCTGTTGTACCACAATTAGTAATGAACTTTGAGAATTGAGCTAACGTGCCATTCTTTGCCAAAAAGGCAAACGCTCCCTTTGTAATACAGATTTCCCCTGCTCATGCTAATGATGTGCAGATCCCTCCTCAAGAGAGTACGAGTTCTGTAACGCTGCTGCAAGCAGACAGAGCAGGGCATGGGCTAACGCGTATTTTATAACCAGAAAAGGCTTAGGAATTGCCATGTATACTGCTTCTCAGGCAAACAAACAGGAACAGCAGCAGCAGCTGTTTTAACACTAGATACAAACCACATTCATCTCTGAGGAGTTAAAATTATTGTCATTTAATTCAATGTGAAGGCTGACACATTTTGTCAGCATTATGATTTGCCATATCTCTGCTGTGATGTCAATACTTTTTGATAAATACATTAATATTCTAAGAAACCTTCATTTCTAAATAGCCACCATCTTACAGAAGAGATGGTTTTAAACATGCTTGAAAAACTCTGAGAACAAAACCACACCATTTGATTTGCTGGTACTACTCTTGACCATTTACTTTAGGTGTAAGCTCTGAACTAGAAATTCCATTGCTCCATCAAGCAACTTGAGAATTTGCGGTTTATTTGTAGTTTTGCCATGAACTACCCTAAACAAACAGGTTTTCTACTTTCTCCTCTCTATAACAATAAATAGACACTTCTAAAAGGTCCATGTTAATCACCAAACCTCAGAAAACAGTATTAATAAAGCATCTCATTCAAGGTTTTGTGATGAACACCAAAAACCCCAACACCATCACTTTTACCTTTTCTCCAGAATGAGTGTAACAATATAAGTTTCCATCCACACAGCCAACATAAACGTGCTTCTCATTGCAGTGAGGAGAGGAGAAGAGAGGTTTTCCCAGGAAGCTTTTCCAAATCTTACTCCCTGTCACCTGTAAATGGCAGCATGGAATATCTGATGCTTAACACAACTGTAAAAAGCTGCACGAAACAACCCTTCCTTCACAGCTTGACCCAGAATTGGGAAAAAAAAACAACACAGCAACCCAAAACCCACAAAAAAATCCCAAACAAAACCCAAAAAGCAAAGAAAAGCAGGCTTCTCCATTCCAAAATGTATACCAGAAGGAAAACTACTCTTCAAATGGTATTCCAACAATATATTTAGTGTTTTCCCTGGGATACTAAATACCCCTGTTCCAACCTTCTCTTCCTCCCCCTAGGCAAAATAATAACAGTGTAGTTGTAGTAGGAGTTTTAATAAACTACAGATTCATTTTTCATTCCATTCCCAGCTTCTCAGTATGTGATGGAGACCAGTGAAGGAGAGAATATCTTGAAAACAAGTCATATTCATATCATAAACTATAAATACTGTAGGAAACACTGCAACCCACAATCTATGATCGTCACAATAAGCTCCTAATGTGGCCTGCATGTTCCTATTTTTATAAATAATTACTCAGAGTTACAGTTGGGTTTCTCAATTACCTGTTACTCGGGATTATGGAAAAAAAAAATAATATCTGGTCTTGCTTAACCCCACCCCACTAGAGCTGCAAACCCACACACTGGTCTTCTAACAGTAGGTTGGGCATTACTGAGGAAACTTGTAGTGGGTGGGAGGTAAAGATGGTTAGGACCGATGCTCCAAGTTGTGGAATAGAAAAACATGAACAGCTGCTCCAAGTGACTGTTCTTTTTATCAGGAAAGACCAGCTGTAAGCCAACAGGGCCTCAGAAATCCATGAAATTGCTCCACGTCTATCAAGAATGCCATTTCCCCAGTGGAGAGAACAGAACAGCAGTTCAAGACTCAGGGGGACAGCTCTTTAAATGGCTACAGGGAGGGAAACGGCAAGAGGAGTGAAGGGGCTTCTTCCTCTCTTCTGTTCTGATTTCAGTAAATTCTGTGTAATTTTTGTTTTTTTGAATCCTACTGTCAAGAGAGAGGGAGGGGAAAAAAATTAATCTACAGACATGCTCTCACTCACTAGTTTAACTGATAAGGTTGGGAACAAGAATGGGAACAAGAAGACACTGATTTCAACTTTGGCTTACAGTCAGCACAGAAATTCAAGCGAGTCACTTCAGTTCTCTATCACCAGATAGCTTCCTGAAATACAGGAATTATTATGGTAACCTTGTGTATAATAAAAGGCCCTCAAGTGAAAAATATCTCACGGTAACCAACTAGTTCTTTCCATCAGAAAAGCAATCTTAACTCAGAAATGCATTTTTGGTTTCATTTAAATTTAAGATTGGGATCAAAGACAAGTAAGCAAAGGCACGTACTGGGTTTACCGCCAATAATAGTCCTCCTAGAGTAGCAACGTAAAGATGGTGTGGAAAAGAACTTAGACAAGGAGATGAAAACACAGCTCCGCCTTCGCAATGTAACTTCCATATACATGCCTTTTTCTGTAAGCACGAGAAAAAAGAGAAATAAAAAATTTTACAATTGGAGTTTGTAAGTATATGTAACTGGAGTATGTAAGTATATCATGTTTACAAAGACCTTTGAATACCAGAGCTTATCAAAAAGTGCATTTACTCAGCAAATACTAGTCAAGAAGTGCAGATATAATCTACATGACATTATAGCAACACATTCCCCATCGACTGCTTTCTTTTCCAGCAAGTAAAAGAAACTCAGCTAATGATGAGGCAGCATCTGTGCCTCTTATTTTACACCTCCCTTCATCTACTCTTTTAGAATGTAAGATTCTCTCTCCACCATTAAGCCATAGTTTTATTTCCAGCTGGGCACCCTATTCTGAAACACCCATAGAAAATAACTAAGAGATTTAAGATTTGGTTTCAACCAGGACTAGTAGGACAAGAACCACAGCAGAGAACATCAATGAAACTATTTACCCACCATGTAACCATAACCTCACTTCAAGCAGGCTTAACTATTTCAAAAGTGGACTCCTGAGAATACTAATGCCAGTGGAACCCCATCTGGTGTGCTACAAACACGATATTTATTCTTCTATACATAAAAGTTAGTGCTCTTACATAAATATCCAAAGCATACACATGTTGGTCATGTGATCCTACATAGACTAGTCCACTGGAAGGGTCTACAACAGCAGAGCTTTTTACAGTATCTTCTGTGGCAAAAGTCCAGTGTATTTCTCCATCGCCGCTTTGAAGCGCATACACCAAGCCATCATAACAACCTGTGTGAAATAAAACACAACAGGGGAAAAAAGAATAATGAATATTTGTATTTATGCTGCTAGCTGCATCACTGCTGTAAAGAAATAATGTGACTCGTGAGGTACAGCTTCAAAACATTTTCCAAAGCTCCTCCCTCTTCTTTTAGCTCAAAGTCTTTGCCGATAGTTCATACATTCACAGTTGATTGCTCCGTGTGTTATTTCCAGGTTACACTTAGCATATGCCTATTTCACTGCCTTTCTACATCAAATTTTACAGTAATAATATTAGAAGACATGGAGAGTTGCTGAAACATTAGAATAATTAATGTTTTTTTTAATTACCTCTTTCCCTAACTTTCCTTTCTGAAAACAAAGATGGCGGAAGAATAAAGCCTGTATGTTTCCAATGAAAATTGAACTGTAGTTGTAGAAACTCCTTCATCTTTAATTAAACAGTCAATTCTGTTATCAGAGTAAATAACAATCAAAATACTAGGAAAAAGACAGTAACATTAGCTTGACATAACACCACCTCACCACCCGGACATCAGCGCTAACCAGTGATATGTACAGATTAGCAAAAAAGATAACACTAAGATGAATAATGGCAACTTCATTAACAATGGATATGATAAAACCAAAAAAAAATTATATCCAAACATGTTCTTTACATTTCCAAAAGGAAGAGTCAAAGGAGAGAATTAAACGCTGTGAAAATAACCTGTGGCACCAAGTACTAATTTCTACCGCTATCAAATTTTAAAGATATTTTAGGACTGTATCACCTTTCTGTAATTTTTTAAAAAATAGTTTAAAGGTCACACCTTAATTAACCACTAAAAAGAAACCATACCCATTGACTATTCCTTAATAAGGCCTTATTAAAAACTTGGCCTATAATAAATCACAAGTGTGTATGTTAGATAAGCTCCATCACTGGTCATCACGAAACTTAAATTACTTCTTCCTTCTGTTCCTATATTACAATAAATTAGTTCTGAAGAAGATATGGAAGTTTCTGGATAAGTGTAGATGGAGGGCATTCAGATGTAAGAAATAAGATTCTCTGTTATTCACGTTGTAGTTAGCAGACAAAAAAATAATTTCAAATGAAGGCTAAAACAAAAGACATACCAACAACAATGAAATTTCCACACTTAGATGCGCAGGCAGAAGATTCGATACGATCTCCAAGGTTCTTCTCCCATTTTATTTCTCCCAAATCCAGATCAATCGCCTGCATGGCATGAGAGTGAGAGCCAACATACACAGTTGCGGATATTCCTTCTTCAGCTGGTATTACAACCAGGGGTGATGCATCAACACATTTCCTTGTATTTGACTTCCACCTTATGCACAATGCCAACTCTGCTGCTGTTATGTGACTACACTCTGCATGGGTTTGCTGTTCAGAGCAACAGTCGGCTTTATTTGCCTTGTTCGTATCTGTTAGAATTCTGTCCCCCATTTCACACCCTTGCCCATGGCTTTTCCCTGTACCTGGAGTCACTAAATGCAGAAGGGATGGTTGCTGTAGCAGTTCAGCTCCTACCTGTACCGTATCGCTGGGTTGCATAACAGACTTGGTGAAATTCATAGAAAAGAAATGATTTCCTCTACTTAGCGCAATAAATGAAATTAACCGTGAAGCAACCTCGAGACTTCCTTCAGATTTCAGTTTAATATATTTTCCATGGAATTCCTCTCCATTGTTGCCACTTAATTTTCTTTTCACAACGTTGTCATAATTCATTAATTGGTCTTCACCTGGAACCAGAATTTTAAGGGTATGTCTATAAACCTCTTCAATGGAGCGGCTGAGAATAACTTCAAGGAGTCCAGGCACGGCTTTGCCCACGAGCATCTCGATTTCATCATAAAATCGTAGGGCCTTCAAGGAGTCTCCACCACTGTACAGAAATACCGCATCTTTAGAAATTCCGGTGGGATCAGCTGGGAGACCCAGAACAGACTAGAGAAAAGAAGAAGGAAAGAGGTAACAGTCCATGGGTGTTACCCCACGTCACACACACAAAAACTTAAGTTAGGTAAAATCCACCTGAATACCCAGAAGTCCCACTAAAAATCAACAACCGAAGAAACTCACTAATCTGCAAAAAGTCACAGGAAATGTTTCAGTGCCAATAGAGATAGTGGTGGGACAAGAGTTAGGGAGAAACAGGAAGACACTAGGTCTGTACTACCGAATGTTTTGCTCAATTCCAATTCTGCAGCCTACGGAATTAAACCAAATTGTGCTGTATTTTTGTTGGCTGTTTTCAATCTCAATTCCATTTATCAATGACAACTTTACAGATAAAACATTGACGCCTTTTGATAAAATCGGTTTAGGTGCTTTATTTTATTAATAAAACTTATATAAACTGGTATCTTTTACTTCTGAATGATTTAAGTAACCTTCTTATCTACCTACTTTTGAAACTATAACCTCTTCAATTCATGATTGATTTTGGATTTGGCATTGTCACTACAACAAACAGCAATTACTGTGTCTCCTCTCACCGTACTCCCTGCTTGTTAAGTCTGGGTGTGAAGTCCAAACCCTCTGGCCTTGGAAGCCACCTTCTGCTGTCCATACTGATTTAGGGCACATCCCATCCCTTCGGGTTATCAATTCTATAGCCACCAGTATGGTAAGTATCAGCACAGACAAATTATGTTACTAATTTCACTACATTTACTCATTCAAGTCCTAGCCACAGCAAATCCCACTTTCTGGTGAAACCTGGAGGACTACCTTCAAAAATAACAAAACCAGAAGTAATACTGTTTGGCATCACATTTCGGTACATTGAAAAACAAGTCTTTAGCACAGAAATTGAGAAACAACACAAACAGACAGTCCAAGAGACAATTACGCAATTGTGCCATCTATTTAAAAAAGGACTCTTCAATTCATAATTACCTTGAGAAATAAGAAACTCTACTGACACAGTAGCTATTTTGTACAAAGTTTCCACATCCCAGTTCCTTGTTTCCCTTAGGGATACCTTCTTTGGCATGTGAAGCAGTATTCAAAAAGCTACTGACAGGTTACGTCCTTCCTATGCTAACTGCTGATACCTCATAGCCTGCAGTTTTATCTGATAGAGAAATATAAATTACTCCCTCTTGGCCACTGCAGAGAGTCTATATTTAAGTATTAACTGAACAGAAAGAGCTCTACTGCTTCAATCTATAGGCAGCTAGAACGTTCTGGTTGCATTAGTCATACTTTTTAAAACTGTTTAATTCCTGACACATGTATAATGATCCACTTGCAAAGATAAAAAGGCAGCTCAAAATACTACCTTCCATAAATACTGCAATCTTTCCCACAATTCCTCTGCGTCACTCAGCTTACTGTCACGCCTTCTGGAGTTTAGATGGTTCTGGTAAATCTTGTTCAGTTCAGATATATCAACTTTGCCTTTGTAGAAAATAAAGTATGATTTTTTTTTTCATTGCTCTTTTAGCATTTACATTTCCAAACCTTGCTCTGCCCAAATAGTCACTCTATTCTTGTACACACTTCCTTATTCAAACTCAACTGTACCTGTAATTTTTTTTACCCAGTCAATCAACAACACTTAACAGAACCCAGTAAGTTTTTTGGACAAAAAAAAAAAAGCCTCCCCACATGATCCCACATTCAGGGCCTGATCTTTCCACAGCTGGAGTCTGGGTTCTGTTGCAGACTGCAACAGGAATGACCGAGAAAATAAACGTGCAGTGATAATACCAAATTGATCTGACTCTTGAACAAAACCCGTCTGGAGTATTGTGTCCAGTTCTGGGCTCCCCAGTTCAAGAAGGACAGGGAACTGCTGGAGAAGGTACAGCAGAGGAC
>JAOXNH010000031.1:71295607-71310831 GCA_028566575.1 Bartramia longicauda
ATACTAAAGATTAGGCATGTAGCGTATCTAAAAATTACAGGGCTTTCAGCAGCAGGCCTTGTAATTTCACATGCGTAACATGGAAGGAAAAAAGGCATGAAGACTCAATTTTATTGAAATCGGAATTATGCCACCTAATGCTCAAATCATGTTTAGGCAATTATTACCAGACTTCAAAAACAGCGGTTCTGCTGAAAGCAGGTTAAAAGAGTATTTGCAAAGGTTTCATTTGCAGTCTGTTCTATAGACAATTTCAGATAAATCAATAGACTTCTGCTTGCAACTTAGTTAAAACTGTGCACCTAAGTTTTTGTCTCAAGTAGAAAGGGCTCCTCACACATAACTATCACCTAAGAGCTCGACTTATCCCTTCTTTTAAAAATGACTGCTTTTTTGAGGGCAGGAAACAAGAAAGGTGAAAAACATTAATGACTGTTTCTATTTTCTCACACTCCTCCCTCGTTAATCTGGAACCTCTTCTTTTTTTTTTTTGCTGAGATTACTGTCCAGATGAACTATTAATGGTTCTGTTAAAAAACAAACAAACTTGCTAATTAGACAAAAGAGATCCAGATGCATTTGCCAATATGCAGATCTGGGCTTTGGTGAAGAACACACGGTGAGCCCGATGCTCGCCACAATCTGGATTCTCCCCTAGGCTTGGCTGCAAGTAGGTTCTGATTCCACTGCACCAGGCACAGTCTGGGCTTCATTAAATGTATTTACGTGCTTTCTTGAATTGGGACTTCTGTGATTGTCTATCGGGTACAATTGCTACAAATCCCACATTAAGAAAGCTCACTTTTGAATTTAATCACCAGTGCTGTAATTCTCAAGTATGTGAAAGATGATGAGGAAGGCAGAAGCTCTTAGACTTTGCTGCTTTTTTTCTTTTAACAGTGTTACAAACAATTATAAGGCCAAAATACACAATATTAAATAGAAAATCTAAAATTAAGTTGCTGGTATTCAGTGAAAAAACTGAGGTATACAAAATATTTTTACAATTGTGCGTAAATTTGCACTAGTTTTCAAAAGGTGCTTTTCCATTTCCAGCTAGTGGTTCGTTGTCCAAGTGATCTTCGTGTTTATTAGTACACGTGGTGTGTGACCAATTAAAAACTACAGTGTATTCAATATCTCATGGTTCTTCAGAACTCTTTTTTTAACATTACATTTATTGTAACAGCAGTAAGGTAGCAAAATAAGACTATGCCCAAAACAACTCATATATATACGAGTTGTCAAGATATTGTTTTTACTGTTAAAAATGAAAAGTGACTATTTTTCAGCTTACTTTGGACATTGGGATATGAAAAGCACACTGAGCATTTGCTCAGGATTCAGAAATCGTCGGGACTTATCCTAGAGAAAACAAAGTGTAAAACAGAATAAAAATGGCAGTGCCAAGTATTTTTTTTCTCCTTCCACATCCTATCGGCAACTGATAAAAGCACAAGCAGATAATGTAACTACACTGGATGTCAAACAAAAAGAATTTTAAAGTTATAAAACTAGAGAGCTTTTGGCTGAGCACTTCCCTGAGTCTTCATTTTTTTAAAATCGTATGTTAGACGTTATGTTCATACAATCCGTTACAAAGGGCTTGATTAATAAAAACTGTGTAGCTATATATATATATATGCAAAAGTTAGGTACTTCTATTCTTAAAAAGTCTAAGCAAGAACTGCTGAGGAAGCAATTTGATTTTTCAGAATCTGCTATTTTTCCTAAGGAGAAAAGCAAACTTCAGATACTTTTGCATTAAGACTTTGATAATTTGAAATTACACCACACGATTTGTGATTTGTGACCAAGTCTAACAGGGATATCTTGTGGGCCAAGACCAAAAACCTCTGGGACTGCTACAGAATTAAAAAAACCTTTGGTTTTTATAATGTTTTCTGCAAAAATAGAAGGCACAACTGTGCATCCAAAAGATACGATTTTGTGTTTTAATCTGCTTACATTGTTTTCATCAGCACGTTGGACTTTCTGCAAGTCTTTACTGTGAAGGTGTATTTTAGTAACAGTAATTAGTTGGCTGTAACAAGCTTTCTGCATTATTTAATTGTAAGAAGGCTATTGGCATCTTTGAAAAAGGTACATTCAACAAGAGATGAACTGAGGTCCATCCACCCAACGTTCACCACTCCAGCTCTACGGGATACTCCCCCGTGAGACACGCCGTGCAGTGACCGATCTTCCCAAGGCGCGATTTCTGGCTTTTAAAGCTGTTCTCGTTCTCTTGTCTCGCTTTGATGCTCTCTTGCACGGACGACACCAGCCCTTCCACAGAGAGATACACAACGCTGTCTGCTCCTAGAGGAAATAAATAATATATGTCACCTATACAGCAAAAATAGAAATAAAATTCAGAATGGGTGTTAAGACTCCCAAAACTCCCTGGGGTTTCCCAGAGTGACCCAGCAGTCGGTGTCTGGAAGCAGCCGTGTGCGTGGCTGGTGCTTCCCAACCTGCCCAGCTTGGACCACAAACCCTCACTGGTACTTGGAGGGGGGAGACAACCATCATGTTACAATATAATGAAGTATGCAGTTTGTGCAAATGTTCTAGCAGTAGGAAAGTTTGAAAGTTTTTTCATATCATTAGTTTTCTATCGTTTGCACTCATTACTTTGTGAATAATACTTAAAAATGAGATATCCTACAAACTTGAAATGTTTCAACGTGCCATCGTACTAATTTGGGGGAAAAGAATTCATTGCAACATCAGTGAAATTATTTAAGACAGGAAAGACGAGTTTACAGTTTTCTAACTAAAACCACAGCTGTGTTCTTAAACTATTTTTTAAAATCTTTTGCAGCACAATAGGACATAAAGTGTAGATCTCCTCACTCTCGAGCCTTCACCTGATTTGTGTTGCCGTCACTCAGATGAAGAGCACGTTATTTACCACAAGCAACATAAGCTCTCGCTGCTTCTTTTGTTCTGCTGCAAACGTGACTCCTTCTAAAGGTTTGAGAATGTATTTAACATTCTTTGATTAGTTTCAAATGTCATTTCTTTGAAAGCCAAACCCATAATGCAGTTAAAATTATTGACATAAATTTAAATTTATAGAAAAATCAGTAGTTGTTTACAATTTCCGGACATACTTTATGAATATTTCATAACAGTGAAACTACATTAGCTTTTTATTATAGGATGGATTTTCACTGCGTATTTTGCCAACAGTAGCTCCTTGTTGTAAAGAGTTTCCCAGAAGCAGCTCTAAGCATTGGAAAGCTGTGTTGTCACACCTTATTTGTCACTTATGATTATGCAATTATTCTAATGCCTTCTATTGTTTGGAGAGACACAGTTCACTGTGTTAGAAAAAAAAAGCGTGTAACTAAATTGGTTTGATTGTAGGGTACTCACAATGCAGAAATTTACTGCATTAACCTCAGTCAGTTTTGCCACTGCTGCCTTGATGTGTCGTCCTTCATTTTGACAGACAATCAAATACCTACAGGTAAAATCTCTCTCTCCAAAATAATAAAAAAAAAAGGAAAAAAAAAAAGAAGAAAAAAGTAGCTTTTACCTATATAGTTTGCAAGATCATGAAATTCAGGTCTGTTGGCAATGAGTTCTTCTTTAGTTGGAATGTTTATTCCCATGTAACAAGGAAATCTTATGGGAGGTGAAGCCACACGGATGTGCACCTGAATAAAACCAGGTTCAGAACAGACAGCTGTAAGGTGAAGGTTACATCACAACACAATAGCAAAGTCCCACCCCTGAAAAATAATAACGAAGAACAGACCAGAGCACTACACAAAAGTCGTTATGGTTAAAAGTAAGATAAAGTTTTTTTTCAGATTTTTAGAATTTATTTTTACAGTATTTCCTAGCGTTATCCGTAAAATCACAGAATAGTTTGGGTTGGAAGGGATCTGTAGAGGCCATCTAGTTCCACCCCCCTGCAATGAGCAGGGCCATCTTCAACTAGATTAAGTTGCTCCCATCCAGGGATGGGGCATCTACCACCTCTCTGGGCAACCTCAGCCTAAAAAATATCTTCCTTCTATCTGGTCTATATCTTCCCTCTTATAGTTTAAAACCATTCGCCTACTCTTGTCCTATTGCAACAGGCCCTGCTAAAAAGTTTGTTTCTTCTAAGCTGCCTGTAAGTACTGGAAGGCCACAATAAGATCTCCCCAGAGCCTTCTCTTCCCCAGGCTGAACACCCCAACTCTCAGGCTGTCCTCACAGCAGAGGTGCCCCGTCTCTCTGAGCATCTTCAGGGCCTCCTCTGGACTTGTTCCAATGGGTCCATGTCCTTCTTATGTTGGAGGCTCCAGAGCTGGACGCAGCGCTGCAGGTGGGGTCCCACCAGGGCAGAGTAGAGAGGATCCCCTCCCTTGCTGGCCATGCTGCTTTTGATGCAGCCCAGGATGCGGTTGGCTTTCTGGGCTGCGTTATAAACGGAGACCTGTTCCTCTCCCCTTCATCACCCAAAAATCAGAGTCATACAAAAGAAACTTCTCAACCTATCATATCTTCACAATAAACATGCATTAGCTATTGGGTTTTTTTGCACACTTCCACTTGTAAATAAGGCAACAACGTATAGTATAAGTGAAGACAAGCCCCTGTGCTTTATTCTCCCATCAGCCCTCTATTTACATCTGTATTGCGCTGCCTGGAAATTAACTTACCTCTTTGGCTCCTGATTCTCTCAGCAGTTTTATTATGGGTGAAATGGTATTGCCCCTCACAATTGAATCATCAATGATAACGACTCGCTTGCCTTTAAAATTATCAGACAGAACGCCAAACTTCTTTGCAACACCAAGTTGCCGTAACCTCATATTTGGCTGGATAAATGTTCTTCCTACGTATCGATTTTTACAGAGTACTTCAACGTACGGCAGTCCGCACTGTAAACAGGAGACAGTTAAACAGAATTAATATCTAAAGAACTGATTATTCTCAGTTTCTGTTTTTTTAAAGCAACCTTAGGACTTCGTAGGACTTCACAGTAACCAGAAACCTTTACAAAACTAATGGCCCATACCATTATACTCCATTAGAAAAAGAGATATGTGTAAATATGCTCAGGAAAAATAAAAAAAAAACCAAAAAGGAAAGTTAACATATACCTTTTGAGCATAACCAAGAGCTGCTGGGGTTGCAGACTCTGGAACAGTGCTGACCAGATCTGCTTCCACTGGTGCTTCGATGGCAAGCTGCTGCCCACATCTTCTCCTGACTGAATACACCATCTGACCTAAGGACAGCAATAAGTGTTATTCCTGGTGTGCATAATTCACATTTACTCTCAGTTTGCCATACAAATTTCCATGGCAAGTTGCAGGCTTACAAGTCAGTGAGAAAAGCTCCAGAACAGTCATTCACAAATGGTCATTTTTTATTTCCTTCCATAATGTTATATTCTAACATTCGTATCACTACACAGAGAATTAAAATCCAGTTTGCCCTAATCTGGTAACTAAAGGTCCTGTGGATGTTACAAAACCTATTTACAGGAGGAAAGGAGAAGTAGAAATTAGGCCTGCATGTTCATAACATGCATATTCTATTTTTAGGCTGGTTTCTCCAGCAAAGTTTGTGCAATCCAGCTCTCTGCCTCTGCCCAGTTACTAACTTCAAATCAGTTGGCAAAATTCACCCCAAATTTAATAAGGGGATAAGAGGCCTTGGAAGCTTTTAAGGTCCTAAAAAATTTGCAACATGGGAAAGAATTGGAGGTATTGAGGCATGGCAAAGGGTACAGCGGCGGCACTAAGGAATGTAAGAAATGAGGGCACTGAAGGGTAAGAAGAGCATGAAAAAAAGGGATGTGGGATGAAACTGGATTTTTAAGAGTAGGGAACTCCATTGGATCAACAGATGGCATGTCCACAGAAAGCAACGAAGAGCTTATTAGATACGACAGTCCTGGCTAATATCTCGTAACTAAGACAATTTTTTACGGCTTCTACTGAAATAATCATAAATAACATTAGACTGCCAACCCCAAGTACTCAGATAATGCATAGATTTACATGTTATATGAAAAGCATCTTCCTGAAATAACCCTCTTTGCATCCCCCCCATAGGACTAGGTGGGCCTGACTGAGGCCATCTGCACAGCCAGGAACAGGAAGGTGATATTTCATGCTCTTCCTGATGATCCCAGATCCTTTCCAGAGTTGTTGTTCTCCAGGATAACATCTCCTGGGATGGTGAGGGACTTCATACTTTTTATCATCTTACCTTCAAAAATACTGTCTGGTCTTGCAAAATAAACATATTCAAAGATGCAGAATGCTGAGGGATCTCCTTCAGGTCTTGGAACAACATCCAGTGTCTGAACATCATATCTGGATATTTTCACAATCTCTCCAGGAAGGACTTCACGATAGTACCTTGAAAGAGAAATACATGGCGTTTAGAAATGTCCTGAACCTGGATGATAACTTCAAAATACAAAGAAGATTCAACTCACAGAACAAATGCTTTGGAACATCCTAACACAACCGTTTGTTACTATCTTAGGATTTGACCTAGGGTGTTTTAAGACTAACGTGCTAAGACAAATGAGCCTTACTAAACCAGTCTGAATTAATAACCAAAAGCAGTAAATTAATACTTAGGACCAGAGAATTATGGTATTCTTTCTATATGTGAGACGTACAGTACTCAGTCTAGTACAGACTTAATTGAGATCAAATATATTTTAGTAATTTAGTCCTAGAACAATACTAGGAAACTTTTCTTTGAAAGCTAATAAACATTATAATGCAATATATAAACCATAATCAACAGTAAAGATGGTAGCCAAAGAAATCCTGCCCCACAGGCCAGTATCTAGAGAAATATCTGTCTAGAGGTGACAGGCAGCTACCTCTGAATGAAGCAAAACTGACTGGAAACATACATTCCAGTTCTCATCTCTGAAGAAATATGGAATAGTATTAGGTTTATTACGTTACAGTGTTTAACCTTATTAAACATTTTTCTAGATCCTTTAGTGAGTCCTCAGGTGGCTATTCTAACACTTTCAATCTGAATCTATCACATAATATTGAAATATTCTGGAGATATAAATCAGAGTGAGTCAATTTGTGCATGTTTGCTGGTGATGCACTAACATCAGCAGGCAGCAGCACTGGCTACAGTA
Source organism: Bartramia longicauda (assembly GCA_028566575.1). Taxonomy (NCBI): domain Eukaryota; kingdom Metazoa; phylum Chordata; class Aves; order Charadriiformes; family Scolopacidae; genus Bartramia; species Bartramia longicauda. The sequence continues at coordinate 71,302,740 of JAOXNH010000031.1, forward strand.
GAACTTTATAGACAAAACTGATTTTTAAAAAACCCCACAGGCTTTGGCTGATGGTCCTGCATGGTAAGCTTCTCTTAACAGAGATTTTGAAGAAATTTCAGAAAACAGTTATCCATATGTAGAATACACTGTCTGAGGAAAGCCTCTGTCACCAACAGCCAACACAGATCCTACACAGGGTAGAAGTCACAGCAAAAGATCTCAGACCACCACGCCTACAATAAACCACCGCAGAATGGCATAAAAGACGACTGGAGTCACGTTGCTTCCTGGGTTTGCTTTACATTTCTTTTTATTCTGCGCTTGTGTTCTTAATGCAGTTTTGCGCTGCTTTTTATATGAAGAGGATCCAACTGCACTTATTAGTCTAGTCCCCAAATGCACATTTTTATAATGTCTGAAGATCAATTTGGGGTCTCCTGAAGAGCCTCTTGCCCTTCACTTTTTGGCTATAGAAAGTATCATGCCTTTATTTTCAGAGTATCTTGGCTAGAGAGGTAACATGAACGTCACCTCCTGTTTTGGCTCCGATGGGTGTTTGCACTCATGGAAACAGTTTCAGGCGCCTGTCACTTTTTTCAAACAAGGAGGCTGGCTCATCAGACAGCACGTGCTACAGCTCAGGTTAGTCCAGCCTGCGAGCCACCAGTGTAACCTTTCCATAGTTGAAGAATTATTTTATAATACAACGATTCTGCTGCAAACTAGGCTAAAAATTAAAAACTTATGTGGATAATCAAGTAAGAACCATTTACTTCTACAACAGTAACGTCATCTTTTCTTTTACTTTCTGAACACATAATTCTTCTTTTACATTAATAAACTGGCAAAAAACAGGACTAGCAAAAAAACCCTTCTAACAAACTGATCCTTGATGTCTTTTATGTTGTTATAGATTATGATATTTGGCATTTTGAGGTTTAATGTTTAATCACTGCCTGGGGAGAGCTTTCCGATAAAGTAAGAATTAGGGCACTTACTCTGCACCGATAGACAAAAAGCTACAAGATTCAGAGGAGACGACCCATCCTTCTGTTTCACTGTTATCTTTTCCTGAAATGAAAGATTTCAGTTAGATTCCACAATTCTTGTTATCGTTACCCCCTCTCCAATTGCACTTCCACTGCCATATCTGGCTTGCTATGGGTTAGCTTGCCAAGTGCACAATTAAAGACTGTTGTGATTTCTAACTAAAAGGTATAGCATTCCAAAGTTTCTGTAATATTATTTAAAAAAAAACAAACTCAAACAAACAACACAAACATCATAAACCTGTTCTAGGCAGAAGTGGAAGTAACAGCATCATATTCCCAGATCATGAAGAGAGACAATTCAGACAACTACCTGCTATCCACTATTTCAAACTTTTCCAATTCCAGTTCAGTGACGTTAGATATACATAATTATTTTATTCACACAAGAAACTCCTATGCTAAATGTCTTGATAGATCCTTTTGATTACAATGGATGCTGGACTGATCTCCAATAGGGAGAGTTTTCAGAGACAGGCACAGGAAAGACTGAATTGTGTAACATAGGGTAGGAATGTTTGTGTGCATTAAAAAAATGTCAGTAATTTTTCTTGTGGTTAAAATTACCAAGTTTTGTGAAGATATGGAAGCATTTCCTACTTCACCTTCAAATTATTTCATCACTTCATGGAAAATGTCAATTTACAGGCTAAATAGGAACACAAAAAAAATTTCCCATAAATTGATTGCATATGTGTGTCTGGGAGTGCTTGGAATTTAGAAATACATTGCCAGTTATCCAGCATTTTTCGGGCACCTTACTACAGGAGAAAGGAAGAAAACAGACTTGTTTCTGGACTGGACATAGTCCTGAGCAACTGGCTGTAGGTGGCCCTGCTTGAACAGGGGCTTTAGACCAGACGACTTCCAGAGGTGCCTTCCAACCTAACCCTCCTGTGATTTTGTTCATCCCTGCTTTCCTGTTTAGGTGATGAGATGTTAATTCAATTTTCATGAATATTCTATTACAGTTGGGCTGCCTAATTCTGACACTTCCATCAGGTGACTAGGATTCCCCTTTGCTGGGAATAGAAAAGATGTTTACAGATTTCCTACAAATTATTTCTTCTTTACCAACATTTTTTTTTGTTTTGAATTTTCAAAACTGACTTTTGCATCACATATTCCTACTTACACCTCAGTAAGTGTAGCTTTAATTAGTTATATCAGTGATTTCAGGCACAAACTATATGTGTACATATATATATATCTGTGTGTGTATATGAATGTATAGGTATGGTTTACCTTTTCCATTCATGTCCCCTACTGGAATAAGGCGGCCAATGCAGAGTGGGCGATTCCCGTACGGATCACGTACTGCATAGATTATGTCTTTATGCATAATGAGCAATGAATATGAAGTTGGAGTTTCATTCATTAAATTTTTTATTCTGAAATGAGACACAGGTGAACACAATCGTGTGCATTTACAGCTGCATATCGTGCTGAGATTAGATTGCTGGTCGTGATTCCGAAACCCATACTCCTCACCTTGCTACCCAGTCGGCCGTATCGTCGTTTTCTAGAGGAGGTGTGAAAGCCAGCAGCTGGGTGATCAGTTCACTGTCAGAACTGGTCGACAGTCCTACACCGTGCCGCATAAGCTTTTAAGGCACAAAGCAAAAAGTGTTACCAACATTTAAAAAAAAAAAAAATCCATATAACGCTGCTCAGATTTTAATCTAACAACACCTTTTGTGCAATGAACAAATGTTTTAAAACCCATCAGTGCTTCAGGTGATGAGATCATAATAATGTCAAATTTCCTCCAACAAACCAAATATGTAAAACAAGCTGGTACAATCATCTATGCCCGGTATTACATTTCTCCCTTTGCATCTCATTCCTTTGCTCCACACCCAACCAAAATTAATACCACCAATATTCAGGGCATAAATTCATTTTTGGGCCATTTAATCAGCTTCGTGCTTCTGCTTGCTCTGGGAAGAGAGGTAAAATAGACAAGGGGAAATATGAAATTACCTACATCAGATACAGAAAGAGACATCAAGGCAGAAGGGTGGTTTGGACACAAAACCACAACAAGAAAAAAAGAGGTGTGAAGGGACACAGAGTGGGATTAAAAAAGTGAAATCCCACAATTTAAAGTTTGTTAGACCTGGTCAGTCAAATTGTTCTGTCTTGGTGTATTTATGCTTCTAAGGGAGAAGAGAACCTGCAGGACATCTAGCCAACTATTACAACTTGTTCAACACTGTATGCATTACAGTTCCTAATTTTTATCTTTAGAAATCATTTTACATCTCACGTAACTCTGATTCTCCACTCTCCATGGACATTTCCTCACCACTGCTTTTTTCTCTCATCCATTCATACACTTGTGTCTCTGATTAAAGAGGGGCAGGTTCCTTTGGGCATGCCATACATTGGCCTCGCTTCAATGCAAGAGTATGTCCTCTCACTTTCGGATGGAACATATCATAGAAGAGATTTCACAATGAAACCTCTGCTAAATTTTACTTTGGTTCCATAAAACATACCCTTCTAGCCAAACACACTATGAATTTGGCATTTGTTGGTTGATGTCCTGACAGTGCTCATGATTAATTTAGCAAGCCAGAAATACAAATGAAGACAATATTCCAAACCAGACATTTCATATTACTATTACCTCACCTTCTTATGCCTCTCCTAACTCTAAGCATATGATTTGCTGCTTCTAGCAGGAGCAAAGGTGGCACAAAGGAGCAGAGCTTCAAGCCAACCTCCCTTTTTTAATGGCTGAGTTGGTTTTCTCACTTGATCAATAGCAATGTGACCATCAGTCTAGAGGACTGGTGAATTATCCCTTTTGACAGTTACAAACGTCTCCCCTCCCTAGGATTTTTTCCCCCAAAATGATCTATTTTGATTACGGTGCTCTTTCACTACCCCAAATAGTTTGATATTAAGGAAAAGTCACAGCAAACTAATTGCTTATTGCTGCCTCAGACTCGTAAAGAAACGATGCCAGGGCTGCCCCAAAGGGATACGAACCTTCCTCCTGAGTCGTACAGCGTTTGTTAGCTCCCCGTTGTGCGCCACAGCGATCTTCCCATGAAGAGTCTCTACAACAAAAGGCTGGCAGTTCTGCAGCTCAGAAATTCCCGAGGTGGAGTACCTCGTGTGCCCAATCCCAAGGTTTGAAACGTACAGCTTCTTCAGGCTGTCTGCGTTGAAGACATGATTTATAAGACCCATTCCCTTTGGGAGAAAAAGAAAAAAAAGTTCTCTTTGGTTTTGTTTTCCCAGCAACTTCCTCATTTCTCCTTTATTTCTGGTACAGTATTAATGCAAGCAACTTTAAGAGAAAGGCAAATAACCTGAAAGACATGGGAAAGAAAGAAGCTGAGTAGGTGTCACAGTGATATATCAGATCCCATAACTCCTGTTTTTAAATAAATCAATGCACATTTTTGTGCTGAGGATGTTCATGGAATAATCCATCCCTTGACTACAAAAACATCTTCTGAAAAACATCACCAAACTGTTGTGGTTAAAAACACCAGAAAAAGGACTGCCAGAAGATAGGCAAAGTAGAAAGAGTTGCAAGAAGAAAATTCTATGTAAAAAACACCTTTTACAAGTTAGTAGTGTTTTGGATTTACTTTTATACTGTGTCCACGATAAAGTTTTTTAGATTCTACTGTCATTCTTGCCAATGTTAGAAGCAAAGCTTTTTTCCAGAGCTTTTATTGTTTACTTAAAACAAACCTTTCATATAGCCAAGTTGCCTTCTATCTAAAGCAGAAACGCATCGAAACTTTTTAGCTGGCTCTTAGGAGCTTCTTTTGGCAACAAGCACTGCATGGAGACAATTCAGCAGCAAGAATAGTCTGAAAAACTGCACAGAGAGCAGAAATTAAGACTGGATTCCAGGCCCTCCTGCAAACCCCTGCTTCTGCCACTGCCTAAGGAAAATACTGACATCCCTCTATGCTCGGTTTCCCTATCACGTGTAGTAATTGTGATATACGTGACAGGACACATGATAACACTCCTCCAGGACCTTTGAAGATACGTGGGAGAGGTCTGAAGCGGTACAACAACAAAGGAGTGGGATGGGAGAGGAAGGTCAGGAATTGGTTGAACTGTTCTCAGAGCTCAGAAAGCTTAAAGAAAGCTCAGCTTTAGGGTATTTTCTGCGGTGACCGATACACAGTCAGAACACCAAGAGGCTGTGCTGGCAATGTGGTTTTAGGATACTTACTATCACGTTAAAAAGCTACTGCCTCAAACTGTCAGACTGCTATAAATTTGCTTAATGTCTCACAGGTGACATAAAGGTGGTCTAGAGTCTATGTCATGTGCTCATATACGTACAGAAATGCAAACATGCACTCTTATTTAACTTCGGCCAGCTTTATCCTAGGAGGAGACCTGGCAGTTCACGGGTCCAGCATTAACAGATGTGGCCATGTTAAGCACTGCAATAGCTTAAGCAAGCAATGTTGCTTTAAACCATTTGGTTACACAAGTACATAATCTTTTCATTGCAGTTTGAATATTGCTCTGATTGAGACTGCACTGGTGTGGGGTAGCGAATGTGAATTACACCAGTATAAAAAGTTCCCAATTAAGACAATCTTATGTCTGTATTATACAGGGGCTGGTACATGCCAGAACATGAGAATGGTTTGATGAATAGCTACTTTAACATATTTTTCTGCATATCCAAGTGTGAAACAATTAAAGTCGTTCTCCTACTGTCATCGCTATGCCTGTACAAGAGATTTAAGTTTTTCCACATCCTTAGCTAATAAAGTTATGACAGTAATGTTTTGTTACACAAATCTAGCTGAAAGGCTCTGACAGACAAATCTGGGCAAGTCTTTCTGGGAAAGTTAAAAACAAAGGATTAATAGCCTTCGTCAAGAGCTATTAATCCATGGCCAAACGCTGGCAACAACCAGAAGGGAACAAATAGCCCTGCCGTAGGTGCTCCAGTTTGTACTCTAATACATGTATTGCCTTAAAACTGTTGACAAAGGTGAGTTTGCATGGAAGCATTGGATAGCAAATCCACGCAGTGAGAAGCAGGCACCTTTTCCATCCTGTTGTCTCTGCTGTGAAGCAGAGTCAACCGGAATTTGGAGGCCAAATGAACACAGTAGCATCTCAGCTGCTGAAATTTTTATGGACTAGTTTACCAGAGTCCTAAATATATTTTCACCAGTGTAACAGACCCACATGTTTGTTACATTAGGACCGATTTCAGGATTAAACAAGTCATATAAATTGTACTCCACAGGCCCTTTATTGCACAGTGGTGATTACACATTTTAAAAGTGGTGTAGCTGAGAAACGTATTTCAAGGATGAAAGCAACCATCACATGCTCTGCAACTCTTAAAATATCAAAGCCGATATGATGAGACAGTCAATTAAATTCTTAGCATGACAGCTGAGTATTGCAGCTCAGTAACATGGAAACACTACAAATTATGATATCACCTGCTGGAATCTCATTCTGAGGAGCTCTTTTTACTACGGGATATATACAGCAGCTGGCTTTAAAAGAGATTGGAGTTCCTGTAAACCTTAAGGAAAGCTGAAACCCAAGCAGGAGCAGGAATGAAGAACAGATAATATGGTGAAGTTGAGAAAACCTGCACTTAAAAGCGTGTCTGTGTGTATCAGGCTGTAAGTAACAGATAGGAGGGGGGAAATGCCTGAAGAGGTGACAAACATGATGCTTGATGAGACAAGATTTTGCATGAGGCATTGAGCAGTCATGCATAGATATACATGATGCTGCAGCAAAGCAGTTCTTACTCCTGGACTCATTTGAACAACTTAATTAATCTTCTTCAGAGACCTCTGAACACGAAAACAAACTGCTTTCTGATTGCAGTCAGAGAACACACATCAAGAATTGCCCCATAGTTATTTTGCTGATGTGGCTTTATTTCCTGATCTCCCTGATTTCCTTCCTTCATGCTTTTCTTTATCTGCTCTTCCAGGATGGAATAGGCAGATGATATTTTTTTTTTTCTGATCACTATTTAATTCAGAATGAGCTGAAATATCTGTCGAGCATACGGGTATTCTCCTGGCACAATACTTTCAAGGCTATGGACATTCTACGTCTTTTAACATCCCCTGGGATTCTCTCAGCCGGAGAAAGACTGTGTGACCTTCTCAGGCTTCCATTCAATCTTTTATTCTGTTTATTTTTACCTATGGGTAAAGCAGCTGCCACTTCCTTGAGTCTCACAAAGGCAAGAATTAGTCATCCATTTGCTTGTGCATAGCTTGTAGTATTTCTTTTCATCTCAAGTTGCATTGGTGCTCCCAGTTAACACCTTAGGTGCGGGATGACTTTGGTAAGCAGTTTTTGTGACATCAGTAGCCTGATCTGGATACTTCCGTGTGTCTGCCACTGTGTGCACGAACATACCCAGCAGCATAAGGCTGGCATATTTGTTTTAAACATGCACTCAAGACAGAAATTGCACAAGTAACAGAATTAGATACTATCACTGACAAAACCAAAACAGTCCATCAAAACATGTTACTTTCCCTCTATTCCGTTTCCTAGCTGAAACAAACTTTCATGCATCTCAGTTAGGCATCTACAAAACATTCATTTACACTTTACCTTGTGCACTTTGAATGCCTGGGATGACTCCCCATCACTTGTCACAATTCCAGCACTCTCCTGGCCCCTGTGGACAAAATATAACCATCATGAAGCACTGAAACGCTTAGAATGAAATGCTTTAACATACGATGGATTGGTGAGCTTTCATCTGTTCTTTGCAACACAAAATTTTAATGTAAGCTTCTTTGTTGTCTTATTTTACAGGCTTGTTATCAAAACTGGTTTCTTGCCCATGTTATGCTTTATTTCAAAACAGTCACATAAGGTTTGTGCCTAAGCCCACTGAATTCGCCGGGAATCTTTCCACTAATAAGCACTGGCTCAGGCTCTTACTGCAGTCCTATTTCAGTGTGGGCATAAAATAACAGCAGATGTTTAATCTGAAAAGCCACTTTGCAGTGATAGTCTGGGCTGCAGTAGTAGGCTCTATAGCACTACTCTATTTCTGCTTTGGTTTG
>JAOXNH010000031.1:71334950-71346016 GCA_028566575.1 Bartramia longicauda
GGGGTCATGGGGTCAACTGTGGTTAAGGGGTTACGTGGGGACACATGGGGTCATTGGGGGTCACGTTGGGTCACGAGGTCTCATCGATTCCACATATGCTATTATTGTAAATATTTAACATTTCTATTTATTATAGTGTCTCCATTTAAAAAAAAGAACACTGCTGGCTATGATAATTTAAACGTACGTCATGACCTGTGTTGTATATATTCATGCCACTAGTATGGTTTTTTTTTTATGTTTAAAGCTGCATAAATATAGTTTTATACAGTTCCATAATGTTATTGACAGCATAAATCATTTATTTATTGTTAAACCTTCTTTCATATCTAACAAATAGGGTGCGTTTTACCTGAGATTATTTTATTGTGACATCTACATAGCCTTAATTCTTTATAAAAAAAGAAAAAAAAATGTCCATTTAGATACTGTATGATGCTTTAATTAACATTCCTTATGAACTTGCTGTTCATGAAGGAGGTTTAGCTTAAAAGCCAAGGTATGAATGTTTCCTTTACGCTTTGCATCTGGAATGAGCCTTGTTCTGGAATGAAAATACTGGGAGAAGCAAAATGCCTACTGGAAAAAGATAGCAGTAAACCCTGGAAAATGCTGTCCTGACTTAAAGTGCTGAACTAAAAGGAAAAAAAAAGAATAAAAAAAATACGAACTGTCCTTAATTCCAAATCTCTGGGAGAAAAACATACTAGTTTTATCTCATGTAGAATTTGCAGCCAAATAAGCTTGTAAAAAAGAAAATGCATATGGCTTTAGACAAAGCTCTGTACCTTTCACACTATTATTTTCCTTAAACACTAATAAATGTTTTGAATAAGACTCTGGCTGGGTTTTGTTTAGCTGGAATTTCAGCTGCTGCGATAAGGGGTTAGGAAAGCCCTCTGAAGCTGGGCCAGCAGGGTCAGCCGAGGGAGGCAGAGGTGATCTGTCTGCTCGTCCCCCCAGAGCCTGTCCCCTCTGCCAGCCGGGCAGCAGTGTCCTGTCTGGGGCAGGACGCGGGGATGCAGCCAGCCCTTCCTCGCTGTATGCCAGGGAGAGCCGGTGCAGGGACAGAGACCTCATCTCCGAGGTGTCGTTGCCCCCGGGGAGGGAGACCTCGTCTGGTCTGGGACCTGGCAGCTTGGTTTGAGGGCAGAAAGGGAGATGCGTAACACACCAGAGGATGAAAAACAGGGGGAGCAGAAGTTGATGCCCTTCTCGGGCCCAGACAATGCCCCTTTGTATTTCGAGAGGTTTTTCCCTTAGCAGAAGCCATGGATTGGGTTCACTGCAGCACGTCGGAGCCGCCTCATCTGCTTTAAATTAGTCTGTATTCAGGTTAGGAAGGGAATAGGGGGAGGCAGGTGCTTATGGGTTTCTTCTCACTGCCCTGGTGATCTTGGATTACAAAAATTCCTTGGGAGGGGGCACACTGTGCTCAGCCAGGTTGGCTATAGGCACAACTTAGCATCCCAAAGGGCCAGGATGGGATCTGTGGGTGACCACAGCACCCGCCTGTGGGCAAGGTATCAGCAGCCCCCAGCATGGGGCCAAAGGCCCAAGCACTGGATTTCAGCCAGAGCCATTAACAAACACAACAGCAAAGCTTTCTAAAAGCTGTAATAGCTGATAAGATTTGTCCTGCATGTATAAAAGACTCAGTCAGTTCAGGTAATAGCAAGAGTTCTCCCTTCAAGATTTTACCTTAAAAACAGAGGACATCCATTTGGCTCTCCATTGTCAGCTATTAATAATCTGTCAATAAGTACCAGCCAGTGTCTCTGTAAAGGGATGGATCGGGCACATACAGTAGCTGTAATTCTATCGGATCACTCCATCACCATCCCAGCAATGATCAGATAGCAAAATCTTAAATGCTTAATGGAGTTTCAGCAAAGGAGAAAAGCTAAATCCTAACATTTACAAAAAGCAAGCTGAAGAAACAGCACTTCTATGTTGTCTCCAAAGTCATTTTCATACAGCGTCGGGGTGTAGGCAGCAAGGGGATGGGGAAATTATGAGAAAGCACCTCAGAACATAAAGCACGGAGTTTTTTTTAAGGCTGCTTGCATGAAAAAGCACATTTTTAACACTCCTTCTGTGGGGTTTAAAAATAACTAATCCAGTTGAAGCCTTTGGATGAGATGGGCTTCACAAGCCTAGATGTGATTTGCAGCAATCTAGGACCTGTAGCATTTCTTTGCCTTTAGGTGCAACAGCTCTTTATAATCCTGCCATGGGCTGTCGTCAAACACCAACGGGAAAGTGCATCTTGCCAGCAGAGCTGTGACAGAGTTTGGTGGGATGTCATCTCCGATCAACCTGCAGTCAGGCTCCAACCAAGGAACAGCTTGTGCTGGTGTTGGACCACTCGTTGGCATTAAAGATCCCACTGCAGTTTTTGCAGGAGCTGGTCCACACCATGGCTGTGATGCAGCTCAGGTAACTGCGTTCTGCCCTCTACCATCCTCCTTGCAATTTCAACTAGGAAAGTTATTTTTCATCTCCTGATGCATGAAGTGGTGAGACTGCATTCTGCTCCAAAAAGTGGCTAGCGGTTAGTGATGGAGAAGTGACCCTTACCTTCCCTCAGGGCATCACATCTCACAAAATAGCACAGTAAGTAACAGAGTGCTGACATTAAAAAGTACAGAATCGCAGAGAGAAAAAGCCCTAAAACAGACTGCAGAACATTCTGCATTGCACAACCCTGAGAAGCGTATAACTTAAAATATGCTTAGTACCAGCATACAAGTCTGCTTCAATGCTGGAGCGATCTTAGTTCCTTTTGGTCTGCATCATTTTACAAGCGAGGTAAAGGAAAACCAAATCAAGGCAATTCAAATTGCAAATGCACATCCATACACAGGTCTCATCCAGCTGAACAAATCCCATACATGTGGTCCATTTGTATTTATTCTCCTACGGGCTCCCTGTCTAGCCTCCCAAAAGAACAAAATTAATTCCAGATATTGGCTTGCTGAGGCATACCAAAACATTTACAAATGTATATGGCAATTTACATATGTCAGCCCACGTAGTGAGCTGAGTCAAACCTACTGCCAGGGCTGCTGCCTTCGGCTTTCCCGGTTCCTGGGAGCTGCCCTTCGCTCTCCTCCCTGATGCCCAGGGAGCCGAGGCAGCCCCGGAGCAGCTCTCTGCTGCGTCACGCCTGATGAATTCATCACAGTCATCTTCCCAGGTGAGGGAACAGTTAAAGCTTTGCTGGGAAGCCTCTCAGCAGTGCATTTTTAAAGCTATTTCCTGACACCTCACCAGAAACACAAATCCCACTCAGTTTTCACTGCTAGTTATGTTCGTGTTTCCATGCTGTCCTCGCAGACTCTCGCAGGAAAGGCTTCTCTCACACCTGCTAAAGTCAGAAATTGCTGCATGATGGCCCAGCGACAAACCCAGCAGATCTCCAGCCCTGAGGAACACCAGGCAGCCTGCATCACCCCATCTTTAATCCAGTTGTCCTCACTCATGAACCAGAGCCCTAATGCAGTGCCCCAGAGCACCGTATGGTAGTGCCACTAGTTGAGGCTGGAATGACATCCACACAGTCATGGAGTGACACCAGGGTTCCTTACCTGCCTCTTTCTTGTGTTCAATCACACTTTAAAGACAGACATTTCAAATCCAGAAACTGAAGATACTACTGCTCATTTCTGCTCTCCATGAATGGAATTTGTCAACACCAGGAATATTTGAACCAACCTGGCTTGTTTTACATTTTAGCATGTTGGAAAAGGACTGTGTAATCTGTGCTGTGAATGCTGATCTAGGAGATAGTAAAACAATAACCTTTCAGCAAAGAAGCTTTAGTTACTAAGCTGCTCGAGGCATCTGCCAAATAAATGTGTCTCCACCCTGATTCTGTGTGCCAACACAGCACCTAACTTTTCTAGAAGATTCTCATTGCTCCAGGTCACTTGTCCCAATGCATTTGCTTTTGTAGTATAAAGCTTTTTGGTGTGTGACTGACTGTGCTGTGAGTCTCTGCAAAATATTTAGTCACTTTGCTTTTCTCTTCTAAGTTTCAGTGGGAGATGTTACAGCAAACACAGGATCCTTGGGTATCAAGAGGAAAACATGGAATGATGGTAAGAACCCCTGACTTTTTAAAGCATCTATACACTCCTGTTGAATGCGATGCCAGATTCTAGTTTCCAGTATTCAAACAGCTTAAAAAAACCAAAACCTGCAACTTAACACCAAGCACCAAACCAACATTCTTCTCTCACCCTCAACAGTCTGCAAAAGAGACTCCTGATAAAAATGTGGGTCTAAGAAAAACTGAAATTTCTTTATTTTAATCCTCATCCTTGGTATAAATGAGGTAAACATGAGGAAATACTTTGATTTATAAGAACCAAGTGCAAGGAAAAGACACAAAATATTTTAAAAAGATGATGTTGTAATTACCTGTGTTGCTCAGAGGAAAATAGGGACAATATCACAGTCGTGGCTGTGGTTTCCTCATATTATGATATGTGTCAGTAAATGAGAGATCACATGTTTTGACATGTAATGTCTAACATGCTGTACAAGAGAAAACATGTTAAAACAGCTATTCCAAAGAGAAGATATGGTATAGAATCACTGAGAGAGAAAGATTAAGGGATGGATAGAAATATGCAGCATGCAATCTGATATAGGAAAGCTCAGGAGCTTGTTTTTCTTCCTGGCAGAATTCATGCCTAAATAATCAAAAAGTCCAACAATGAGAGATGACAAACTTAGTTTTTAGGAGGCTCGCCCCTATTTTTAATACTAAAATGTTGTCTTTTCTACAGACAGATGAACACAAACAGATCTGAACACCACAACATTTCTGAATTTTCTGCACAGTACACCATCACAAACGGTACTACCAGAACTAACTCGATGTGATTAAATACACTTTCATCAATTGCTTATTAGATAAGCATGCCTTGCACAAGGCAGTAGTTAGGCAAAGCTGAAAGTTTCAAATATTGAGTGATTTTTACAAGGACTGCTTCATTCCTACCAGCTGTTATACAATGACCCCTTACACAACACCAGGCAACGCCTGCCAAAAGAGTGTAACAGAAGGACAGCGTTAGGAAAATCTAGCATGTGCTAAACTTCAGCGTCAGCGGTTCATTGACTTGTGCACTCTAACTACATACTTTGCTTTTGTCCACAGAGGTGTCACCTGTTCCACTTAAGAAAAGTGCTTCTGAAAACACCATACTCCACTTCCAAAAACTATTAACAGAGAGAGTGCACACAGTAACAGAAGGCAAAAAGTTACTGTTAGAAAGACTTTGTAAGCAGGAAGAAATACAAGACCTGAACAGAACACAGCTGTATGCTGATCCATCAGCCATACAACAGGTTGGTTTAATGAACTTTCTACAAAATGCATGCAAAGAGATTCTCTTAGATAGTAAGAAATTAAATTGACTTATTTATGAGTGTAGGTCACCTACATGCGTACACAGTTGCTCCCTTTAATATATTCACTTTCAACCATTTAAACTAAAACTAGGTATGAATTCCCACCATAACTCTTAACTATGAGCTTTTAGCAGTGACACCAGTTGGTCTAATGAAAGATATAACCTCTGCCTACATGCCTTGGCTCACCTACATGCTATAATTAACAGGATTAATTGAAAGAAAACAATACTTTAACCGATCAAAGAAAATATGTACAGTTACAATTTCATCCCATCATTTCTAATTACCATCTCTATGACCTTCCTAGCAAGTTAGTCCTCTGCAATTAACCAAGCAGTTGAAGCCATAATAGAACTTATTTTTGGTTAGGCAAGGCTGGTGGGGAAAACACAACACTTCATTCCTTTATCTGCATTTACCCTCCTTCTAGCCCTGCCACCTGCCCGTGCTGGGGTGATGGACCATCCCTGTCTGCCTGGTGACAGGGCAGCAATGGTGCTGGGCAGCAATGAATTGGAGAATTCAGTGAGCCAGAAAGAAAGGCCACAAAGTTGATGCCCACCTAGAAAGGGCAGGCACAGGTTCTGGTCCCTGTTCTGTAGTGGGTGAGAGTCTGCCTTGTCCAGTAACCACATGAAGTACAGAAAACACAGAAATAGTGCAGGGAACAATGACATGGTAAGTGACAAATGCCATGCCATAACTAACTGTTACTCTGCAAAATCCTACTAGCCACTACTTCATTTTGTGTGATTAAGTACTCTACAGCCTATACTGCCTGCAAGGCGTGCATTTCCAGGGTTTTCCTTTCATTGTATTCAAGCAGAACAACTCTTTCCTGGATCACAGTCATGCCTGGGCATAGACCTGCACAGCTCTGCCAAAGCTGGGGCAGTGATGGGCACACACAAGGGCACCAGTGAAGTCAAGTAGTCAAGTCCTTACTGCAGCAGCAAAAACTGCCAGTTTTATTTATACAGAGAGGCCTAAATCCCACTCAAGTCCCTCTTCACAAAATCTTATACAAAAATATTACTGGATATAGTGCTTTGTTTCCTGCTTTATGATTATTTTCTTGTTAATTCTTTTATGAAAGACATTACAAAGTTAAATAATTTCCACCAGGGTAGACTTTATCTGCCATTTGACTAGCATTTCTAAAACAATTCTGAGATGTCAGAGAAAGATCCCTAGAAAATCACATTTTTTTGATCATATTCACTTTTAGAGTGACATGGACATATAGTTGTTCCAGTGTATGCTTATTTACCACTTCTCACATTTGACATTGGTTTTGCAGTATAAACCTTGTTTGGCTTGTAATACAATTACCATCATTTGTTTAAAAATATTTCTTCTCTCTTTGCAATGAGTTGGTTCAAAAATACATCCTTGAACTTGCATCTGTTACATTAATTGCACACAGAATTTGTGTCTCTGGTAGGAGAACAAGGGATCTGTCCCTGCCATCACGGCACAGTTAGGTATCCTTCTAGAACATGCTGAGACAGCTGAAGACCTTGCCATTCCTAGCATACTCCTTCCACATGTGAACCAGAAAAATGTGTGATCCAACCCTAATTCACTCTAGTACATTTAAGCAGTTTAGTTCCATTTAAATTAACTTTTTTAAGTAACTGTACTGAAAAGAATATGGATGCACTTGCATGTTCTGCTCTACCTGCTCTGTTCCATGAGTGCAAGGCTGAAGTTGCATAAAGCCGCTGAAGCTGATTTGGTAACTCACTGCAACAAGAAGATCCCCTTTTCTCCATGCTCCTCTGAGCAATCTGATGCTTGCTGGATCCCCTATAAACAAATGCAGCTCAATAATCTGACACAAGACTAGCACACTTGAGAAAAAAAAAGGTAATGGTTTTCTGTGTGAGTTGAAGCAGCCCAGCAAGTTCTAGCTCCCTAACTTTGAGCAGCTCAAAGGTTGTCTGCCCTCGCAGAAGAAAGACAAACCTGAGGGAGTCAGTTAGCACTGCAAAGAAGACAAACTGCACTTAAAATTCTGAATGATGCACAAGGATTTCATTCTTTCTAAAACTTTCCTGTCATTCAGTACAATGTCCCCAAAAAACCTTTCTTTTCTTCCAGAAAATAAAAAAATAAAGGCTTACTCTATTCATTAAAATAAGCAGATATTTCAAGAAATATGTATCTGGCTTTAAATGCTGTTATTCAGAAGAGAACTGCACAAAAGCACTGAGGCAAAGGACTGCCTAAATTCTTAGGAGGTCAGAGCAGAGAATTGCAGAGCACACTTGCAATCTCTACTTGGAAACTGTTCATATCAACACTAGAGGGTAGACATGAAGCAAGAACTGACATTAAAAAAAAAGAACACAAATGGCTTTACAAATAAAAGGGTTGTTTTTTTTCTCAGAAGACTTTCCAGAGAGCAGGATTTACCTGACAAACAAATGTCCAAATAAGGTGGACTTCCCTTTGTGTGGGATTCCATTTCTATTATTCTTTATGGCTGCAAAGCATATAGCTTGCTTTTTGTAATTGCTTTGTCAGAAAGCCATCCCCTTCTTTCCTGCTGCTCACATTTAATTTTGGTCAAAGATGGTAAGAGACATCAAGTGTATGGTGTATTTGGCATCATCTAGTATTTATGTGGTATTCCCATTTACATAGGTAACAATTAAGTTACTTGAATATGTACGATGCTGAGATAGAGTCATCAAGACAACCTTTCTTCACTGCAGTTGTAGTTATAATTCCACATCACTTTTTGCTTAGAGACAAAATAACATGAATGTTGCACATTTAGAATTCTGGTTGTCTAGAGTTATGGTCTGTCTCCTTTTGACAGCATCTCCCGGGGTAGTGACAATGGGCTAAATCGAATGTTGGTAGAGTGAAGGATTTCTCAAAAAAAGTCCCTTCAAAAATAGCATTAGTTAATCCAACTCATCCTCCCAGTGCATTTTGATATCCACTTGAGCTTGTGCTGTGGCTCTGCTCTCATCGCAGCTTTACATTTATTACAGTCACACAATATTTAGTCTAGGCACACTTATGGACAAGTTAAGCGGAACTTGGGACACTATCTGACACATGCTAAGTGGTTATGTGTGAGAGCATTACTGAAAGACAGAAAAGGTTTTGGAGGAGAGGCCCTCCTAGACATAGATCCACAATATGGCTCCTTTTTAGCAGAAAGGCCAGACCAAGTTGTTTCCATGTAACTGCTCCTGGGAATCTTAATATAAATTACATCATGAAAATGATCAAGCTTAAAAATCAAAATCAACACCAAGCAATGATGCAGCAATCCTATAAAAAATGGAGATCTTTGCTCTTCTCCCTCAAATGAAGATACTGAAATTTTTGAGATGTGGCAGATAAATGGAGCAATCACTTCTCTGACCTGCATTAAAAAGTTCTATTCTTCTCTAAAGCACACTCATTCACTGAGGTGAATGGCTCACTTTACATGTCTTTGATAAGGCTGTTACACTGGGAAGTCCTCTGAATGCCCCATTTAAATTATTTCCTGTTAGACCAAGCTATATTTGGGGCAAATGCATGGAGAATGAGCTTCAGGAAGCAGAGATGCTTGCATTGTTGGTGGATCCACAAGCACTATCAGTATCACAGTCGACTTAAAAGACTCTCCCCTCCAGATTCTCACCCTTTGTTCCTTCTCCTGCAGCAAGGTCTTCTTTGTGTTGGCACAGCAGTCATGTGGCCAAGGGGTTAACCAACTCACAGACCTGATGTAAATTAAAACTAACCTAATAAAAAGCCCCTCCAAACAACTCTGCCTTTTTTTTTTTTTTTAAGTTCAAGTAAAGTAGTGTAAGAAACGGCAGAAAGAGCAGCCAGGACTGTTTATTTGAACTCAGCCACCTGGCATGAACCTCCTGTGCTGCGTACAACCCTCCCTCCGTTCATTAGGCTCAAGTGTCAGGAATGGGCAGCCAAGCCAACACAGTAATCCTGTGAAAATTACTGGAGAGCTGTATCATGCCTACCCGTGATACACCTTAGATGACTTCACTACAGTCAATAGGAAGAAAAACGAACAGTCTCACCCCATCTCTTTGGGTAGGTTAATGTGATGGAAAGTCTGTTGGCCACAATAAACATACTGGCTGTCTCTGAACCATCCTCTTGTGTATACATTTTAGCACCACTTCCCTCCTGGTTTTTCTGCTCCTTCTTATGTTATCTCACTCCAGTTGGTTACTCCACATCCAGAGATAAGAGCTGAGACCAAATTGCATTTGGTGTCGTGCACATCTAAGAGAGTTGAACTTGGTTAGAATGGAAATCTGGCTTATCTTCACTTTCCCAGCGTGCAGGAACCTGCGTCCCGCAGGAAGTTACGTAAAACAACGGAGCTATCTAACAGCTCAACGCAGCAAAAAGGTCTCCCGCTTCCTCTTTTCCTGTGGGAATAAGCTTTGTGGCATGTAATTAAACTGGGCTGTCAGCATCTAGCAGCACAGAATAACCTACAAATATAAACAAAGACAGAACTAAAAGATCAAGTATTACCATATCCACATTCAAATATTTCACCAGCACATACCAGCTGTATGCTGGTAAAACAGCATACAGACTCAATCGCTGGTCAGACAAACACCTTAGCATTTAGACAATTAAAACATCTAACTGCAGTTCTTGCATCTGGGGATGGGGGATCTGCTGAACCCATAATGGGTTCTTGAAATGAAATGAATGAGGTAAATACCTTGTGTACCAAATTATCAGGATCATCACCTGTAGTATATCCATGTTCCTCAAAAAATTCCCATCCAAATACTATCACAATTTCAAGTTTTTTGCTTGAAAGATTGACAGTGCAAGACAGGATGCCAGTAACCTGCTAACTAGCCTTTTATAAAAAATCTATCTTGTAGCCAAGAGGTTGTATATAAAATGGAGATAAGCACTTTCATTGTGCTATAGAGTGTAGATAGGATGGCTAATGGGAAGCAACCAGTCATTTTACTAGATTGAATGAGAAGTAAAAATTATTAACTTACATTGGTGATTATTTGGGTTTTGTTGCATGGGGTTTCATAGTGGACAGTGAAACAGGGAAGGTATCAAAAAAGCATGCTGGCCAAGCCTCCACTCTCCATTTACTTTGATTCCCATAACAAATTCCATCCATAGACCCAGCTGAGTTGGGACAAGGAAGATTCACTGACTTAATAGGACTTCCACCCGCACAGAAGAGGCTTTTTAGAGACCTTTTCTAAAAATCAGCGCAAAGCTGGATACACTCAGGTTTCAGTACACAGTATTACTGCCAGAAATATTTTACAGGGAATTTTGCAAAATGTTAACACAAATCACACTTGTTCCAAGATGAACTTCGCAAATTTGTCCTGGTCAAGGACTCAAATGACGTTTAATAGATTTGTAACTCAAAGTACTCCTCCTCCCTCTCTCACCGCCCCCAAGAAAGTCCTCTCCTTACCAATATCCTCTGACATTATTTTGGCATGTTGTCAGTGGATTTTAGAGTAACTTTGTTCCCTGGCTTACAAATTGTAAAGATGATTTAGAACATCCTCTTTTAAGCCTTGTTAATATTGAAGCCAGAGTATCAGCATTTAGCTTTAGCAGCTTAAAAGTTTCAAACATAATGAGAATACATTGCTAAAATA
>JAOXNH010000031.1:71370551-71381248 GCA_028566575.1 Bartramia longicauda
TGTGATTCTGTGACACTCTGCAGCCAACTCAAGAGGGCAATTCTATTAGCAGCAAAGCTAAAACTGAAGCTCCACGATGGTGGACGCAGAAGAGAAACAGAAGGCCAAATGTATTTTGCAGAGGACTTAACAGCCTCACATCGCTATTGTCAAAGTGTGATTTATTTTTTTTTTATTTCCACAGTAGTAAAAAAACTGTTAGTTTTCTGAAATACTCATTTAAGACACCAAATTAACCCGTCTATACTCCTTCATGCATCCATAACATGCCATTATTAACAATGACACAAAAGATCAAACATTTCTAAAAACCATTTCCATACGAATCTCTCGAGTTTTCTAGACAAAAGACAGCAAGCTTACTTTGAGTGTTCAGCAGTTTCTTCTGCATGAATTCTTTTTCTCTCATATAATTCATCAGACAAATATTTCATTATTAGTTCCTCCAGCAGTTCTGTAGTGCTGTATTTTCTGCTTGCAAGGTACTGTAAGCAATTTTTAAAAAATATATTAATATTTCTTTTCATATGTATTAACAAAAGGCTTGTGAAAAATGCAACTTTCTATTTAAAATCACGACACGTGAAATGTGTCATAAATTAGATTTAAAACCGTGAAAACTTACAGCTATGAAGTTCTTATGTTTCATTACTTAATATCTTTGAGCAACCTGCTCTAGTGGGAGGTGTCCCTGCCCATGGCAAGGGGCTTGGAACTCGATGATCTTTAAGGTCCCTTCCAACCCAAACCATTTTATGATCTAATGGTACTCTGTATTTGATAACCAGAATCTCTATTTTAGCTCTATTTTAGTTGTCTGACAACTTGAGTGTCTCAGTTTGTATTGCTATTGTCTACCAGAGACAGAATTAATTTCCCAGGTGATGCAGCCAGACAAATAAGGAAAGCGTACAGAAATCACACAGAGGCTTTACTGAATAGTTCCCAAAGTTTACAAACACACAGGATTTAAATTACCCCAGTAAAGCAGTTGGTCACAGAAACAGAAAACCCCTAAGACCCTGAGGCAAACCCAAGCAACTTGTATTGACAGTTTGTCTCAAGTTCTTCCTTTCTAGCAGCAATCCACAGCCCAAGTGAATCCAAGATGTTGGGTTTAAGTGAAACAAGCCTTTAAAAATGATACAATATTTGTATTTGTGAGCTCTACTGAGCAACGGTACCTCTTTCAAACTCTCCTTGCAGAGCGGACACTGAGGAGCGTGGTCTAAGCAGCGTTCCAAGCAACCTTTGCAAAAAGTGTGTCCACAAGGGGTTGTCACTGGCTCAAAGAATAGCCTGAAACAAAGTTAGAAGCAGTTAGATACCATGGCAAGCGTCTGTTTTGCTAAAAAAGTCAGTGATCAACCTCTTTAGTCATACTGTAACAAAGCAGAGACACTTAATCCCACGTCTCCTTACTCTGCTTCTCCCCTCCCCTGCAGTTTGTTTCCCTCTACCACCCCACCGCTTGCTTTTTTGTTTTCTGATGATTCTGGACACATTTCACAACACTCTAAATATCGAAACACTTATCCCAATGTACAAAGATTTTGGCCTCACTACACAGAGACTCAAAATCTGCAAAATTAAGTGATTCTTTGAGGAGCTAAGCTGTTTTAATAGCAATAGTCACATCACTATAGACAGGTCAGTACACACCATATGCTTTAAGGTCTGAGAACCAAGACGACTCAGTGCGACCTTTCAAATACATCAGCTACATTTAAGTAGGCCAACATTCTGAAGTATCCACATCACCTAGACAAACATGAAGTTCACAGGCAATGCTTCTAAGCATTAGCCTTCTCAAAATAGTAAATTAAATAGTTTTATTGACTGAAAAAGACCCTAACGTTTAACCACAAAAGATCCTGTCCTTTTTAGGTTATCCATTAACAATGCCAAGCTTAATTTAAAAGGCAGCTTGATTAAAATAATGCTGTATTATATAGCACTATAGCAAGTGACACATTTAAATAAGCATTTAACAGGCAGAATAGAGGAAGGCTGAAAATGATTGCCTGACAACAGAGGTCATCACAATTTATAAGCACCTCAGTTTGTATGTGTAACAGGTATGTGGCCAAGCATCTGTAATGGAAATATTGAATTACAGAGGAAATCTTACCTCATACACAGAGAGCACTCGAAATCAGATACATCAATCAAATCCCCTGGAATTGTTCCAAAAGGCAGCGTCATGTCCCTTTTTGTACTTTCTAAGGAAAAGCAAGACAAAACACTTCTTCAGAGAAAGGCACAAGACAGTAAATACTTTGAACTTCAAAGTAACTGATTGTTTACCTCCTTGCTTTTTGTGTTTGTTTCTTCCATCTTCACATACAACTGTATCCTGTTCTGAGAAGGAAAGCTTTCTTTTCAACAAAGCACCTTTTTCTTGGCCAGAGAGAAGGGGTTCGGAAGACACTCTCTTTAAACCATCTTCCTTGGCAAGGTCTTTCATTGAGTTAAGAGCGTGGGCAGACTGTGCACGATTCAAGCTTCCACTGACGGGCTCCGGTACCTCTGATCCTCCTAAACTCTGTAAAAGTGAGATGAAACTGAGCTGTACTTCAAAAGTAACACAAATCTAAGTACGTAAGACATGAACATGCAAAGATATATAAGCCAAACTGATACCCACAGTTAGTTGATTAGTTAACTAGAGGAATTTGGTAAGATAGTACCCAAATTTGCTTAGCATTAACAATATAAAAATCTTCACCTGCTTCAAAGAGAAGGGAAAAATGTACTCCTCTTTATTCTGCAGTCACTAATATCAAATCTCAGTACCTTCTAGGAAGTACTTCACTGGAATGAGGAGTCTAACACTCCAAATGAAAATACGTTACTCCCAAATCACAATTCTTTTCTTCCAATTTAGCCAATTACAGAGAGTCAGTATTTAGGCTGGGAAGTAAGTATGAAAAATAAAGATATCATAACGTCTGATGTTTGTGTATCAGCCAAAAAGAAAAGTTATCCTATAGTTTCTGTTACCTGCTGAGGACAGAGCGGTAAGTCGCAGTAAGACTCAGTCACCTCAGAACCAAGTATAAAAGGTTTATTTCGAATATGTGGTGAATTCCAAGCAGGTTCCTTCAGACTCTCTCCTAACTTCTCTGGTGACAGCACATCACGCAACGTCTAGGAAACAAACAGCTAAATGTTCATCATAATGAAAAAGGACACAGCTTTGATTATAAAACTACGTACCAAAAAAAAAGAATTTAAACTATATGAAGTTATCCTCACAAACAGCCTTGTTTAAACAGTAACTGAGAAAAAAAAAACAGAAGAGTTGAGAACAAGCAGAAACCTACATACCTACATTACTAAAAATAAATTTATCCAGAAATCTTTTCTACTACAAGTGAGCTCTTCACATAGAGTTAGACAATTCAGTATCATACAGCTTTTGCAATGTAAACCTTTATTATCCAACAAAAAACGTTGTGCTCTGGGCACATCAAAAGAGTTCAAACTTAGAATATTTAACTTGTGCCTGCCTTCTGGTTTTCTAGATTTCTATTTAGTAACTTCAAAAGCACGTGTACTTTGAAATGTGTACTTAAAACCTGTACATTAGGACTATCTCTTCAATGTAGTATGATATATCTTGAAAAATACATCTTAATATGCCACCTGAACCTTTTCTGTATGTATTGAAGATTTTCAGATGCTCAAAGTCTACCATAATGGGAGCTTTATAAAGGAATTAAGTCAAAGACCCAGTTTCATAAAGAAACTTACCCTTTCTACTTCTAGCTTGGCTGGAAGAAAGTCCTCATCAAGGGCTAAGCACTGTAGAAACAGTTGTAAGGCATCACCTACGAAGCCAGAGTCTTGCAGCACTTTTCCTTTCTGGAAGTAGACCTGAAAAACAGATACGGTGAAGACACTCCTAGAGTATGTAGAACTGCAGTATGCATCTTACAGGCGTTACAACAGAAACAGAACCCTCCATGACAAAAAGAGTGTAGCTCTTCAACAAACTCCAGCAGTGCACAGGGTGGATGATCTGTACACCTTATCTAACGTACATCCACTACAGCATTTGTGTGGGCTGGTGTTACTCTCCTTCCAGTTACTTGTTTCAGCTTACACCAGGGGTTAAAAACCTGACTAGTGCTGAATTCACAAAAGGCATTAATTTCCCCCTTCTGTGAGCCACTGGAGGGGAAGAAGAGGGACAAGCAATGCAAATGAATACATAACCTCATACAACAGCTTACAGGACACCCTTTTTGCCCTCTGTTTCATTAAAAGCCTGCAGGTGAATGGTAACTACACACAAACCCCCACACACAACCATGCATCCCTTACATACATCTTAATCTATACTCTTAACACAAACCAATGCACTTTTGGAATTGCTTCCTCCAACTATATTTTATTCTTGAACACTAGACAGCAGCTAGGAAAAAAAGAATAAATCTGTTTACTACTTTCTCTGAAAGAAAAAAGAAAAAGGAGGAGAGTACTGCATTTTTCTGAACCTATGTATATGACATTGCAACCAAGAAGTCCCTTATCCAACTTATCTCAAGTTTTAAGAATTGTATTTGGAGTAATATAAATACAAGTTAGATAAAAACAACAGTTATCTAACAAAAATAAGATAAAACAACATCTAGCTGTGTATGAGATTTTGAATAATGGGCCAGAAAACTGAATTTTAAAAAAAAGAATAAAAAAAATTAAAACCAGAGCGCAGTTTCTATGGAATGACTGGCAGTATTAACAGTGAAGTCTGTTAAACAAGGCTGTCAGACGAGGGCATGCATCATCTTTGATGGATTTGGGCAGTTTCATTAAAATGTGTCCTGAAGAAGGAAAATATGCTAATCCTCCTCTCACAGACAGTTTCTTTTCCTACAGAGATATGAACTGTTAGAGAAATCCATCAAACCAATCTCAGCTAAGTGAAGAGGGCTTCTTTCCAAATATACAGAAGAAGTAGACATTACTACTAAGGCTGGAGGGGGAAAAGCAGGATACTCTCTGAGTTTGCAGTAGCCACAGAACTGCTGAACGCTGGAGTTCCTGTTGAGTTTCTTTGAACTTTTTGAAGAAAAACTCTTCAAGCTAAATCAGCAAAGTGTCCTTCTCTTAATAAAAACTAACAATGAAACACATGCCAAACCCCAGCTGTTACAGGTTACATCACCGTAAACGATCCCAACTCCAAGCCTTGGGAGCCACTAAAAAAGGCCCCAAAGACACGCTTGCATTTTTTAGCCAATACTATTGCAAAAGAATTCATTGCTTCTGCTAAATATTTTTTGACTCTTTGGTAGCATCTGGAAAAGAAAACTGTGTTGTCCTATTTATACAGCAAACCATTTTACCAATAAAACTCAAAAACCATGATAGAAATGTTGACTGAACATAGAGCCAAGAATTCCAGTCCTGACTGGCAACAGCGACCTTCCATCTCATCTGATCTTCTCAAGGAACAGATAATGCTTCAAATGCTCTGACTTTGGGAAATACAGTCAAAGTGTAAACACTCCAGGGAAGCGCAGAGCTCTAAAAGGACTAACTTGTACCCAGCATAAGAAATCTCAAAACTCAGTTACATCACCCTACCTAACATAAAGGCCTCAGAAGTTCTGCTTTCAAGCAATTAAAGCTGGCTGCACAATTTCAGCCAACCACCCAGCCAAATAACAATAAGCCAAAGTTAAGTTTGTAAATATTTAATAACTTTTCTTAAGAGAAGACCTAAAATTGTTCTTATAAAGAAATAAAATAATCAATAACAAGCAACTACAGACAGCATAAAAGCACTTCATAACACTGCCCAAGAAGTCAGTGCCACTGCACTTAACCCTTCATCCAAGGACACCATCTCATGTTGTGGGAAGAAATAAAAATACCTGAAGTTTTTGATGAAGATTAAATTAACAGTGCCGAGTGGATTCGTTAATCAGTTCTAACCTGCCATACTCATCAGTAGCCTGTCTCATGTAAGTAACTATTTTAAGATACCTTTTAGCGTTCTGCATGTCTTAGGAGATAATGTTTAAGGTAGCTGACCTAAGCTCTTAACTTGATGCAAGTATAATTCAGAATCCATTGATTCTGAAGATAAATATAGATTTTGAAAAAAAAAAAGAAGACTTCGTATCAACTTACCTCTGGCCAATTTGGCATTTTAGAAATAACAAAATTTAGATCTTCTATGGCTGTTTTATATTCTTGGAGGCCAACGTATGACTCAGCTCTGTAAATTCTCAGCATCAAGTCACTGGAATCTGAAGACAAAAATAAAGTAACATTTTTAATAATTCAGAAATTTGTCATTTTTAATTAGATGTGCTTTCTAGTGGTATGCTGCAACCACACTTTTTCATACCATACTTTCAAAATTACTGGATTACATTCCCCCCCAATCCGCCAGTGTCTGGGTAATAAAAGTGGCAGTAATTTCAGGCTCATGTCTTTCAAGTTAAAGATCAAATTTTGGACCCTCTAACGTATCTTGCAGCAAGAAGATAATATATTTTAAAAGATCTAACGTTGAAGCTGACAGAATAAAGTATTGCTCAGTACTGCTGTGTCAACAGACATTGAGGACTAAGTAGACTTTAGCTTTACAGTACACTCACCCAAAATCACAGAAATTTGGGAATTCACCGCACTTGTATGAAGAAGTCTAAGTATTACAAAGTTTGCTTTCAAACGGTCAAGTTTTTCTTTAAACTGTCATTTGTTTGGATAATGCCTGACCCCTTTTAACCATGGCTGGAGACACAGACGCCGCTGTCGCAGCGGTACCCACTTGGTAAGTGCCAGCAACAGACTTTATCGCCACGAGGTCTGAAGAGAGACAGAGCCTTTAGCTCCAGCCAGCAGCTCTGCTGTAAGGAGCTGGGACTAGTGGAGCTTCTGCAACGGGAAAACATTACTACGTGTCCACTAAACACCAGTTCTCGTGTCCAACATGCAGCATTTTGCATAAAGCAGCCTCTTAAATGGGAAGCACACTCATCTCCATGCCCCTAAAACTATGGTTTTCGTAACACAACTGATTGCAGTTGTTGCTTGGAGAAAAATGCCAGCAAGCTGCTTTGTTCTTCATTATTTATTTTTTGTTACTACACCTGTGTTTTTAATTGAATGAGGCAAGTCGAACAATGGTCTACTACAATACTAAAATTAAATAGTTCTTTAAGTTTCTTTCAACAAGATTTCCTTGGGAGGGGGTCATTTCAATTTGCTATTCTATTTTAGCCTATTCTAAATGTCTAGTTTAAATTTTCATAATTTCCAGCATTAGCTTGTTTTACTGAGAGACTGGCCAGAGACTGGCCAATGTTCCTGTGTATTCTAACACACTGCTTTGTATTTAGATCCACAACACTAAGTGTAAAAAGATCTTAATGGAAAAGAGTTAAGAAAATCAAAACCAACACAAGATTTCGCAGCTGGAACTTGTGTCTTTCTGATTTGTCCTTCTTTTGAGTTGGCAGTTTCCCTTCAAATATAAATATTCCCAAACCTGGTGTTTGTTTTCTTATGTAACTTTAGACATAATAAAATATTTGTATTAACAGAAGTCTGGGAAATTGTCTAATTTAAACAGGCAATTCTGCAAGCAGGACTCTGAAGCCTGCTTTCCTGTGGCTTTGTGTTTTGTGTCTGTTACAGACCAGTGAGGTGGGAGCCCAGATCAAACTCTTCAGACCCTTTTTTTCCTGTTATATTTGACTCTTTGGTGTCCAGCAGAGTTAGTATCAAACCAAATTCTTTTCTTCAGAGGTAGCAGTAAGTGCAGGTCTTTGATAAGGTACCTATTTGCGCACAATGAGAGAGAACTCATCTTTTCCAGACTTTTAAGTGCACAAGATGACCTGAGGAACTTGGAGCCTTCCTTTCTGGAGGGAGGGCGAGGGGTAGTTTGAAGATAAAAATGTGAGTTCGAGTCTGCAGCAGGTGGACATTTAATCCATTTCATTTCCAGAGAGAAAAGCATGGTTATAATTAACTGGTACAACCAAAAAGCTGGGACCACAAATCTGCTGCTGGACGCTCACAAACACTGCAAATGAATGATCAATACATAAAATAAATTGAGTGTAAACACCTGGAAGGCCACAAGATATTAATTTACATGCCCAATTTTGCAACCATAATTTAATTTCTAGGCTTTGTAATTGTGAAAATACCATTTTGCAATGTTTCAGCATGTATATTAATGTTTGCCACCTAAAGGGAGGATGCAAAACTATTCCGAATCCTTAGACCAAAGACTAAACAGAGCAAAAACACAACCTGGGCTTGACTTTTCAATTTCAGCAATCCAATCGATTGTAAATACAGAAATCACTCGCTTCCAGCATACCCAAAGACAAAGGACCTTAAGAAAGAAGACACCAAGTACTTTCAGGGCAGAACTGTGTGTACCTACCAGCTGGTTCTGCATTAATAGGAAAGTATACAAAGGTGTACACACAAAAACCCACTCAATCCCATGGGGGTTTTTAGACTACTTCCAAAGCATCTGCTCCTGGCTACTGTCAGCATAACCATGCCAATAAATGGACCATCTCTGTCTGACTCTGCGTGCTTTTCACACGGGTCCTAAAAATATACCAAATTCTTCAAAATAAGAGGCACGCACATCACAGTCACTAGGCTGAAAAAATTTAGGGCACAGTATTTATTAATACAGTACTATAGGGTCACCCCAACAGTCAGGGGTCAGAACACACAAACCATGAGAAGAGGCTGAGAGAACTGAGCTTGTTTCGTGGAAAACAATTCCCGAAAGCCTTGGGAGAACCCAGCGGCCTACCAGAATCCATGAGGAAGCTCTCTAGAAGACTCTTTACTGATGTGCACTGGGTGAAAAGCAAGGGACAACAGTTATAAGCTGAAACAAGGGCAGTTCTCACTTGAAATAAGGAGCAAATTTTTCGCTGTGAGGATAATTAACCTTTGAGCAGGTTGCCCAGAGAGGCTGTGGAATCTTCATCCTTGCAGGTGGACTTAACCTTAAGCAAACTGCTCTGAACTCAGTGTTTATTCTGCTTTGAACAGGAGATTGATTGGTCAACACACCTCCTCCTCCAGGGCCACTCCAGCAGGAATGGGTCCCTGATTCCGACCAAACCCAAGCCTATTAGCTGTGTGTTTCAGGATACTTGATTAAAGACAAGCCGCGCTTGGATTTTAATCCAATAGACTTCCTTTAAATAAACTGTTTCATTTCAACCCCTGCAAGGAATATATTAACCAAACGCATGTTAACAACCCTCATGTTTTTCAAAAGTCACTTTTGCACCATGCCAAACAGTTCTCCTTCAGGATGCTTCAAGAAATGTAAGAAAGTTATGAAAAGATGCCTTTTGAGTAAAGGTTTAGTGCCAACGCCTTATTTAGGACATCTGATCTATGTCTATCACATTTTTTTAACTTTCTATCTGCATTAAAAAGAAACAGAGGTGAACCAGGAGTGATGAAACACTGAAAGTTATTTTCAACATGAATACCTTTCTTATGCAATGTCTTTTCCACCTCTAAGTGTTTTCAAGAACTCATGTTCTGGAGGAAGATAGAAAGTGTACCAGCAGCTATTAATTAGCTCTCTACTGGCCTGAAATCACCTTCAATTTGTAGCTGGGAGTCCAGAGCTCCAAACTGACATTTAATTGCAGGAGTAGCTTCACCAGAATGCTTGGAATATACTTGCAATATCGAGAGTTCTCAGGACTGGAGACACAGGAAACAGTCGTAAAAGGCTCTTAAACTGAGCTTCTAGCACGTGTACTAAATTTGAATAATAAAATTGTGGATAAGCATCTCAGCTGATAACTATTCTCAAGTTTTAAAGCCAAAATTTTAGGATGTAGCTTCACAATAAAAGGAATCAAAATTCTTTCCCCATAGGTATCTAAATGGTATTGCTAAATCCATAAAAGATTAACTGGAGCCTGTAGAATTAATTTCCTCTTTTATTCTTTAAAAGCAATCTTGGAACATAAAACCCAGTAAACCCTTTGTGGTAATTAACGGTGTCATCACTTTGTATCCTGAAGGCCACTGAGTTTTGACACGGTTTCTTTCTGGCTTGTACAAGCCAATGCTGTCATTTGGAACACAGAAAGAAAGGAAAAAAAATAAAAACCAACCCAAAACAACCATTCTGCTTCTTACAGCTCCAAGACTGAAAATAGATCAGCCACTTTCTCAGGTCACACCTATCCTGTTATCCTACGTTTTGGAATCACCCTGGCAAATAACGTCTCATTGAAGGACACAACTGAACTTTTTTAAATTAGGCTGCCAAAAGGCATAGAAAAAAACAACCCTATCTATATATATATATATGGGAGGTTTAATGCCACCTACACTGAAAACAGTTTATTCTGGAAGTAGATCTAATGTGTCTCCCCAGAGGAGATTGGAAGGATTAGACTTATGCAAGGTACCGGGCTGGGCTCTGTCTCTGGAGCAGAGAACTGCGGAGAGGCAATCCTGTAGAAATTCCTCAGTCTCCGAAGGGAAATAAAGCGGCCCAAAGTGGGAACCCCCCACAGGTGTCAAAATCCACAGCGGAGTGAAAACAAGAAAGGAATCCGCCAGCGGAGCCGCCCGGGTGTATCGGTCCCACCGGGAACCCGGCCGCGTCCCCGCTGCCGGGGGGTGCGGGACCCGCGGGGGGGGGGGGGGGTGTGCAGGACCGG
>JAOXNH010000031.1:71429966-71443778 GCA_028566575.1 Bartramia longicauda
GTACTGTGTGCGTGGAGCGTGGTACACGATGGTAGTAGAGAGGTGTGTGAGAGCACCGGTCTATTGAAATGGTGTCGGGGCCCTGTGTAAGGAGGAAGGAGCCAGCCCCGCTGTCATCTTGTCTGTGCTACATTTAGACTTATGTCCTTGGAAAAAATTGCCTCTGGACTGCACCTAAGCTTTGTCTTGGAATAGAATCATGGTATCGTTTTGGTTGGAGGAGACTTTTAAGATCAGCAGGTCCAACCATTAACGCAGCACTGCCAAGTCACCACTAAACCGTGTCCCTCAGCACCACATCTACAGTGGGATACCTCCAGGGAATACCTCCAGGGGTGGTGACTCAACCACGTCCCTGGACAGCCTCTTCCAATGCTTGACAACCCTTTCAGAGCTCAGATGCATGGAATACGTGTAATTGAGGGACTGAGATATTGGAAAGAGCTCAGAGCTTGCACTGTTTGATGATATAAATTAATTCCATGTACACCTCCGATTATCCATTATGCATATGTTTCAGCTGTGAGAAATATCTCTAGTCTTTTCTTTATCTGTGGGTGCAAGGACTGATTAAAAAGAACATCTGAGAAAGCAATAGATGAGACTAGGATATTCAAAGGAAAATGCATCTAGGGAATATTCAGAAAGATCAAAAGCTTGTTTTCTTCATAATGCTATGAGGCACTGGAAGTAAAACAATGAATTTTGCATCAAAGTACCACACTGTCTCATTGCAGTGTGAATAGAAACCAGTCTGACTTACAGCAAGGTTACTGAACTGCTGGCCTGTGAACTGCCTGGCCCGAAGGGTGAATTTCTCTCAGGTCTGTACAATTTTGATGCACTTATGCTGAGCATCTAGTTCTGCCAAACTACTCCAGGAAATGGTAATTTTGATTTTTAGAAGCCACAAAACTCATACCAAGCCACAGTTCTTAAAATGCTAGGCAGCCCTGATGTAGAAAATAAGCTGTTTCGTTATAAGCAATGTAGCAACTGCTTTTTCTTTTTAATGAAAATAATATAAAAATAATATAGAAACAGAATGCTGGACTATTTGGTATGTCAGGTCGTAATATGACAACTTGACGTAATATCAATCATATTATCCATTGACAACATCCAGTAACATTTATAGTATGTGCCTGTAATAGAATAAGATAAAAATAATAAATATAATCACGAAAGAAACAGGTTTTTTAACACAGCATTTTAATTGTATTTCGTAGGAAAAATTGAGGGTGTTCAGATTTGTTCTGAATTGGAATGAGGTCAGATTTTGAAATGCCTTTGTTTCCCATGTGTGAGAACCTGACAGAAACTGGGACCTAACACCATGAAGTGGCAATTTGAAGTGCTCCATTTTTAGGGGAACTTTGTGACTGATTAGACCTCGGACTAATTAGTAGATATTGTTTTCAAAAATCTAGAAAAGAAAGCTGTCACTTTGAGCTCCTGGAATTAGTTTCTGTAGGTGTGATGCATTTTGTACATCTTGGTAGTTAATCTACTCTTAAGTCAATCATATGTATGCATGTATAAATTTGTCTTTGATTACCTTTTATTCCCAATCGTAAATAATAGATGTACCATACATTGCTTTCTTTATTACTTTTGCACCTACTATCTGTACAGGAGAAACCACACTAAAGCTGAAGTTCTTAGGGAAGTCAGAATCCTGAACTCCTAGGCTGTAGTTACTTTGGACGTCTGTGTAGAGTACAAGAATATACATGATTAACTGAGCGTTATTCCGCTAAAACCTTCGGTTCTGACTGATTTACCTGATTAGCCTGTACAGGATTTTTCAAGGTTTGACCTTTCAGCTTCAGCTTAGGTAATTACATTGACAAAGATTGTTAGAGCTGCTACTGTGCAGTTTCCTTATTATAGACAGTCAGAATGAGCTGAGATTCGTGTTTACGTGCTTTCAAGTTCTGATTAAATGAAATGTAAATTTCAAAACATCGAGCCGGTATTTCAAGTTATAATTTCTCTCTGCCTGTAGCATGGGAAGATAACAGCATCTCAGTCTAGTGAAGTCCAGGCATGTCTTCTGGGCTTCTTTGCATTAGTTCATCAGCACACCTCTGCTGATCTTTTTATTGCTATTGCACTGAAAAAGCAACAACAGCCCCCAAAGAGACTCTGAGTGAAATATAGCTAATGGAATTGCAACTTGGAAATACTTCCACAGTATTTTATAAAAAAATGCCAGTGTGCTGAGGATTTATTAACTGTCACGTTGCCAACAGAGGAATTGCACCTTTTCCTCTCCTCCAAGCAGCATAAGCCAACCCTATGTCTTCATCTGACAAACCAGTGATGTGTTCAGGCTCTAAAATAATCTGTGGTGAATGTGTTCTACTTAACAAAGACAGCCGAGTGAAAAATTCTATTTTTTCAATCTCCAGATCCGCACTCTGTCTTTGTCCTTTGAATTCTTTTAGAGAAACATAAAGAACGTGGCAGTTAGTTAACAATTTGGAAGTGCATCAAGTACATCCATTTTTCATACAGAGCAAACTCTTGCCAGGAAAATTTAATAAAGTAATTTGCTGAAGCAGAACTATGTTGATAATGTTGGACGCACTCAGCATCTCTAGCCAGCATGCTACAATACTGCCAGCTAATTCTTTTTCTAGATAAACAGAGAATCTTAGACCTAAATGTTTAAGTGATTCATACGCGCTTACTTCTAACAGAACCAGCGTGTAGGAGATCATCACCTGGCAATTAAAAAGAAACTGATCCCTATGGTATCTTACAAAGCATCCTAGAAGATTTTCTGTTCGTATTCCCGTCGTTCCAGATTTTTAATTCGCAATGGCAAAACTGTGTTATAGAAAATTCCTGTCAAATAGAATTCTGTGGCAAATGCTTTATCATCAGATCATATTCATCATAAAACCAAAGGCTTTTTTCTGGAGAGGATGGTTCTGCCAAGTTGTTTTCTCAACTTGTTTAATTTTCAGTTTCTTTACAATGTTGCTGTTTTGAAAAGTGGTTTTGTTTAAACTATAATGAAAACTGATCAAGATTCAGAAGACCTGATGAAATTCTCAGTTTAAAATTTTGATTGAACTGATCCAATTGCCTATTTTTGAGACTTAGAAAAGAACAAAGAGGCAGGGATTTGATTTTTGTTCTTTACTTTTACATTTCTCATCCCATTGTCATTTGAGGGTTCATTTTAGCATCAAAAAGTAAGGAAGGAAGCTGCATCAAAACTGAGATAGGATTTAAAATAATATTGGAATATCTCAGTATACTTATGGGTAAAATCAGGATAAAAAAAATTATATAGCTATACATGTATTGTGATTGAAAAATAGGAATATGCAAAAGTAGAAGAATATAAGGGCTTTCAAGTATTTGTTCTTCTACCATATGTCTATGGGAGAAACCTACGCCAAGGAAATCACAAATGGTGATTTTATATTTTCCCTCTTGTGCAGGCACGCATAAAGCTCAGAACACAAGCCAATTGTAAATTAGACTTAGTTGAGGTAATGAATGGCTATTTATTTTTTAGAATTCACTAACACATAATAATCTGTGTATTCTTAATGAGCATTTTCATATAGCTTTTTGTCTTAAAAAGCTGTGGCAAACAAACTGTTTTCTTACAAACTTAACCCATGGTCTTTCAGGTAATTTGATGCATTTTTATGGCCCCCTTTCTTTTTTCTTGTAAGTGGTTCTCTTCCAAATGAGTTTTGCTATTATTACTGGAAGCTCTAATCCATTCGAGTACATTTAATTTTTATTGTGCAATTTATCTAGATAATCATGAGATGCTTTGGGTTGTAATCCTTCACATGCTGGGACAGCAGGCCAACAAGTATAGATCTTTTCTAGGGCAGGATGATGAGACAGATACGCACTCAAGCAAAACGAAGAGGAACAGCCTTAGAGAAACTCCCTGAGAGAAGCTGCTAAACCTCTGCTTTGTTCAGCTTTGCTCTCTCCTTTTTTGTCGGACTGTATGTACGTATGTGTATATGCATAATTAAATTGTGTCACGCTAATTATCCTAAAAGCCTTATCTTAGTGTTTTACAGCTCTAATCTTCACCTGTTTTAGGTTGGACGATAACTTGGTGAAATGCCTCGTAATGTGGCAGGTTGGTGGCTTAAAGTGCTCATTTGGTAACATTCAGACTATTCAAATATTTCCTTCCCAATAATCAAATAACCTTGATAGATTTAAGTAAGCTTTAAATAGCTCGTCAAGCTGGCAGCTTTAATTGCTCAGCAAGTAGCTGGGTAGACACGGAAGCCCACTGTGCGGGTTTGCAGAAAAGGCGGATTTCATTGACATAATTTCTCACCCCTTCAGCTGCCGGGAGGTGGTGGCACAGTGAGGTGAGCACTTGTTTGAGCAGCTGCCGCCAATAATGTGCTTGTCTGGATGCTGTGCGAGCTGCTGGAAGTTCTGTAATCGTATTACCCCAATATGAGCTTCTCTTTGGAGGTGAGGAAACCATCAAGCCTTAAACCTCGGCTCAGCTAGTATTCTATATGCTGCCACAAACAGGCTTGGGCCAGGCTAAATTCATTGCAGGAGTTGTTTAGAAAGGAAAAAAAAAAAGAGGCATGATATTTCCACCACATCCTTTCAGATCTGAAACAGGTTCAGAAACGAGTCTCAGTTGTGTCCATACAAGAGAAATTCAGAGCAGTGGCTCTAATCCACTATAAGGTGTTTGAATCTGGCTGTTGCCTGCTTCGCTGTCCTGGAACTATAACACATTTTCTGGCTCAGAGCTTGTGCCGAACACCCCTCCTTGGGAGACAAACTGGAACCAGCTCCATGTGCAAAGTCCTCCGGAACAGGGTTTGAGTCTTTTCCAGCCTCAGGAGCCCCAGTCTCATTCATGCTCTTTCAGAGCCCTTGTTCACTCCTCAGAAAGACATAGTAGTAAATAACTTCTCAGCTCAACTGCTTCCCTATCTAAGGAGCGGAAAATCTCAAAAAAAAAAAAGAATTTCCAGTCTGATAATAGTCCTTTTGGAAAGGCAAAGGCCCCTGAGGTTAATTGCAAACTGTGGTATGTTTAGAGTAAGAAAAAGAATTTGTCTTACTTACACGGTCCTGTTGTTCCATAGGTTTGAAAGAGGAGAGGAAATGGCTGAACTGCTTGCATTTGGTGATTATTCTGTAGTTGTGCCAGCAGACTCTAACTGGAACGAGAGCCATACTGTCGTAGGTGCCATAGTAGCTCACCTCCGCCTCCAAATGATCTTAATATCCAGACAAGAAAATCTAACAGGGTTAGAAAGAAGCAGATTTGGAGGTGAAATTACTTTCCTTAATTAATAGATCCAGATTTTCCCACTGAATTAAACTCTTCTTTCAACAGAGTAGCTGTATCTGCTCCCTTTATTTGACCAGCTATGTGTTTCTTGGGTAGTTAAGTGAAGTTTGGGGATGAAGTTTTTAGGTATCTTTGGGAGAGATATTGTTATAGAGGCCGGATTATGCAAAACAGAAAAGAAGATTTTTCCACTTTGCAAATGCCAATTAGCTTTTTCAGTGGCTTAGTGTAGGAGTTCAGCATGATTTCCGTATTTTGGAAATAAGTATTGCTGAGAGATTAGAACCAACATGGGTTACAAAAACCCAGGTATCATGTTCTAGAAATTATTGTCTTCCCTTCACAGTTTTGAGTTGACAGAGCATATCAGGAATGGTGTTATACAAGTGTTTCATTAAAGAAAATAGAATTGCAAATGCAACCTTCTTTTTTCTCGCTTGGCAAACTTGCTCATTTTTTAGTTTTGTTTTGATTTAAATATTTTTCTTCAGGAGCATGTCAGATGGAAATAAATGAGTCACCAGCGCTATGCTTTTCACTTAATTTCATGTCCACTCCATCTCAAGTTAAACCCACCCTGCCTGTGTTACTATTCATTCTCCAAAACCGCTACATTCATAACTTATGTTTCCCAAAGCGTAGCCAATGAAAGGAAGCTTTACAGCGTGAAATGCTTCTACGCTGATGTGAAAACATGAAATGAACTCAGAATTTCTGGCATAGATTGAATTTAAATATAACTCAGCATGATTGAAAATTTTCTCAGTGTCCTAGATCTGCACTTGAGGTTTCAATTTATACTAGGCGTGAGTAAGTGTTGTTAGCTGCATGAATAATGCATCATCTTCCTCAGCTCAGCTCGTTCCCTTCACATGTTTATTCATTTATGCTGTTTAAATGAACAGAAATGCTCGTATCAGTATTCACTGCTGTTCTGACAAGCTGCAGGATGGATCAGTTTCCTCAGGCTTAAAAAAAAAGCACAGAACTACTTACCCAGAGACCATCTTTTCAGATGATCATTGATATTTAGTTGTCAACTGTGTTCAGTGACAGAAGCCCCCTTTCATACTTCTATAACGTTATCTTGAATAAAATGCTGGTAAATGTGTATATATATATATATATATTTTGTAATATATTTCTGGTGTCAGGAATACTTATTGAAGAAGAGAGAAATAGTTTTACAACAGAACCCAAATATGCCCAGGGTTTGAGACCTGCAGATGTGTTTTTCCCTCAGACATTTAATAACCACAGTCAATCCCCACCTTTTCAGAGCTCCATAAACAAGGACTGGATCAACAAGAGGAGGAGACAGGGCTGAATTTGTCATGTTTCAGTGTTAGACGAGCTGCACGGGTCTATCTGTGTTAGTTCACAAAAATTAATTTGGGCAGAAAAGCAGCTCTATAGAGACTAATAGTATCTAATTTCAGATTAATAGAGACTAATTTTATCACTTCACAATCACTTTGCAGATCATTGGCGATTTATCATTCTATAGTTTAAATGTCACAAACGTAGTTTGTATATAATGTCATTCATTCAGACTCGCATAGGATACATAGTTGATTACTGTCTGTATGCAGCTAATTAGTGTATTCTTTTATATAATAAGGTTTAGTAATATTTGTTATTGTGCTCAAAGCATAAATTAAATCTGCAAAGGGAGCTTTTTAAAGACATTAGTGATAGGTACGTGCCACAGCTATCAGCTTCTCTATGGCTTTTTCCTCAATTTCTTACAGTCTTTAATGTATTTTCCTCATCCCAGCACTTGTGGTGTTTGTTATACTTTAGGTAGTAAGAAAGGCAAATAACTCACAAGAAATTCTGTGATAGAAAGGGAACTTGATTTGTACTACTTGAATCCAGGTTATTGCCTGGATACTACGGTGCCACTCATCATTTTTTTTCCCATAATTGTATCTTTGAAAATAATCTCTAAGTTAAGACTTAACAGCTATTGGAGTTATTAAAATGAAAAAGATGAGAAGAGTCTGCTGCTTATTTAATCTCACTCTCACTTCCCACTTTCTGTAACTGGTATCCCACAAAGACTGCTGGTTTTTTAGGGGGGAAAAAAAAAAGAACAAGAATTCAGCAAAGTTGGTTTTATGTTTATTTGTGGTGCTGGGTAGAATTTAGATTTGATGTATTATGGCAGATGGGGCCACTTTGCAAATTTTGCCATGGTGAAGTGAGACAAACGTAGAAAGTTTTAAAATTTAACCCAGAATGGAAATGTGAATAACTCTTTCTGTTTCTGAAGCAGAATTTCTTTGACATGACACAGCTAACTTCTGATAATATGGGACAATTTTTCCAAATAACAGCTCTGGATTAGCTTTATAAATTCTCTCTCCATCTTCCCGAGGCCCACGTAACATTCTTTAATCAGTTATAGAAACATAAGCAGCTGTTCCACATTTAGGTAACAGTAAGGCTACATGAAATGGTAAGGCAATGAGAGCTTTGAGCAGTGAGCTGTTGGGAACTGTTGCTCTCTGTCAGCTTAATGAGACTTTCTCAGAAATGAACAGATTTTCTACCAGTGCAGAATATAGATTTTTTCCGTCAACCCACTACAAATTGAAGTGCCAGGAATTTTCAGAGTAAAATGTATTTAACGTGCAAAAAGAAATGGCCCAATGGTCATTAAGGCTCATGTACCGTTCAGTGAAATGACCTTAAAGAATGGTAGATCCAGGAGCTAGAAATCCGTAAAAGCTTTCCCCTGTTTTTCATGTCTTGGCTTTCCTGTGTCAGTCAGCGTAGACTTTAGAACGCATTTCTGATGTTTTTCCTAGTTCTCCTCCGAGATGATCCAAAAGGGTCTGGTTAGACTAGTGTGGCAGCATTCTGCGTGGACTGGATCCCTGCACTTTGGAGATACTTCAAGGCATGGAGTTCAGGTGAGTTTTCTGGGTTACAGAAGAGCCACTGGGTGATGATAACTCCTAGTTGCTCTTTGCCAGAGTTGGATCCCCACCAAATGTTTGTAGAAAAGTCTGCTTCACTGAGCTGCCTACGTTAAAGTGCGCTGTTCGTTAGTCTCATTAGCGGTCTCAGACGTCGGAAGTGTTCCTTTGCTCCTTCCTTGCCACACGTGCTGCCTTTTTATTGGCATTGGCACTGGCACATGCTGCACAGTGTGGGGAAACGCAGCTGTCAGAGATAACTGGCAGTATAATAAATGGGAATTAACTGATGCTAAAATAGGAATGCTAGACAAGCAAATCCATGCAAATGAAGGAAGAACAGCCTTCATGAAATAGCAACAATGTGAAAATACAACTTCTTTCTAGCAAAAGGGTTCTTGTGTTTATTTACTCTGATGGAAACTTTTGGGAATGGAATTTATTTCTAGTAAATGAGGTGTTCAGCTACCCTGTTCTGCAGGTATATAGTCTTGTCAATGCTTTTAAAGCCAAGTTTCCCGTCTCTCCAAATTTATTAATCACATGAACATCTTTAGTTTTTCCCTAAGAGCACCCACCTGATACTCCTTCAAGTGTTTCTAGTCCTTAATGTGCCTTCTAGAGCCCACATATACGTGTGGTACTGGTGATCTGCATTCTTAAATGCCTCCACCTAGAACACCTGTCTCCATGGTGCCCACAGCATAGCTGAAAACATCATTACTTGCACCAGTGCCCATGTTCTCTCACCCACTGGATGCTGCTTTGTTACTGGGGAAGAACAGGAGCATGCAACAGTGATATCCAGCAAGGAAAGAGACTGTGACTATGTGTTCTCTCTCTCTATATATATATATATGATGATTTTTAACAGCTCATGTAGATGGTAATGTGTAAGTATGAGAACTCAAGCATGGCAGTAGCAGATACAATCATGTCTTAGCAATATTTAACTATGCAATACTTAAGGGAGAACAAATGAGATAACTGTGAGATAACTATGGTTAGTGACATTGGATAACTAACAATTTATGAAATAGCTGTGCAAATGGAAGTGGACGGCTGTAACATCAGCAGCATTAGTCTTTGAGCCATGAGCAGAATGGTGTTATGGTAGCAAATCCCTGAGTTGTTGCAATCCACTAAGGTCCTCAGTTGCCCTCAGAGCCCACACTCCTGGCATGAGATTCCCGGGGATGTCCCACCTGGTGTGTTGAGAGGTGGTTGTTCATCACTGTAACCATTGATTCTTGGATGCTGGAATCTTCAGCACTGATCCTCTTCTGCAGATCCTACCTTGGTACTCTTTAAGTTGTCTTTTTATACCCTCAAGGTGCCATGGCCTATGACCTTCTGTACTTCTCTGCCTACTCAGAAAGATTGTTCTTTACTTCTGTTGAGTCAGTTCAATCTACACACAAGCAACCACTGTGTCCTCTGGTCACTGTGTCCTCATCCTGCAACTGTTTCTCTGTGGTGCTGATTCCATGAAACCATCCCTCTGCCCCTACTCCACGGCTGTCTTAACTGCACCATTATTGCAATGTTTTCTTGTATTTTATTAATGGCCTACAATCGGCAATTTGCTAAATTGATTTATTTTAGTTCAGCATTTCCTCTGTGGTTTTGCAGATATGCTAAGGTCTCACACTTGTGACCAGCCATTTGGTTAGTCCTTGCCAGAAACCCAGTAGCCTGGAACCTGCCATTTGTTGTGTAAATGGATATTTATGGAGTTGGCCCTGGCTTGCAGCCAAGCACACACAGCCCCTCACTTACACACACGCACGCCAGTGTGGGGGGAAAACCAGAAAGATTCGGGGCGAGAAGACTTGTGGGTAGAAGTAAAGACAAGGAAATTGCTTACCAAGTACTGTCACGGACAAAACAGACATGACATGGGGAAGTTAACTTAATTTATTACCAATTAACATAAATATTTAATTCCTAATTCAGTTATTAGGAAACAAAAACCAGCCCTCAACCCAGGCACCTATTTCCTGAGCACACTTTTGACTTCTTCCCACTTCTCAATCATCATTGGACATCAGACCAAGTCTGTGATTGGTCTTTATGTAACTGAGGATCATCGTTTGGGATGATTAACTTCACGAGTTAATCCCAGACCAGGCTAGTGACAGCCTTTTCCTGTCATCTTCCTGGTACCTGATGGGCAGGAGGCAGAGCACAACTGAAAGAGGAAAGATCCACAAGTGTTTCATTGCCCTCATCATGAATTATTTTTCCTGTATATCAAGTCACAAGCCCACCGACTTTTGTCCTTTCACTGTGCATCTCTGAGAAAAGTCTGTTGTCTCCTCTAAAACCCCCATCAGGCAGTTGAGTGGAGCAATGACAGCTCCCTTTAGCTGGCTCTTCTTGAAGCTGAGCAAACACTGCTCTCTCTCTCTCTCTCCCTCCGTATGCCATGTGCTCCAGCCCCCTGACTCTTTTTGCTGGGCTCACTCCTGGTTGTCAATGTCTTGTCTTTACTAGGAATCCCAAATCGGGTGCGTTACTTCAGGTGCAGTCTTACAAGTGATGACTAGAGGAAGATAATTACGTCCCTTAACTTGCTGGCCATGCTCTTATAGCACAGTTATGGCATTAGCATTCACTGCTGCAAGGGCACAGCTGCTTATTTCTATTCAAGGCCTTGTCCACCAGGATGCCCAGGTCTTTTTCTCCCCCCGAGCTGTGTTACTGCATGAGATACTCCTCTCCAGGTGAGGAACTTTCCATTTGTCTTTGGTGAACTCCATGAGGTATTGCCAGACCCTTTCTCCAACCTGTCAAGATCCCTCTGAAAAGCAGCCAAAATTTCCCATGTACTGACTGCTCTCCTCACTTTCTCTTTCCAAACTGCTGCTTTGCTTTCTGCTTCTCCCCTAAATTATGGATTAATTTGTTAATTTATTGGTATAATACAATCAATACAATTGATATAATACAATCAAGATCCTGATTCAGCAAAACGTTTTACTTTACACTAATGTCACAAAGTAGTCACTTTTCATTGCACTTTTCTGTATGTTAATATCTTAAATTGACTTTAATTTTTTGCTGTCATGCTTTACACAGGATAGCATCGCGCCAAAGCAAAAATGTGATTAAACTGCTTATCTTTTTTGATCCAATTGAAGAAAAATGAGCTAAGATTACATAGGACAAAGAAAAAAATTCAGTTTTCAAATGTTTCTGTTTTAACAAATGATGGCAGCTAAAGGTGTAGATGTGAATATTTTGCAATCTTTTAATGTAACAGTAATAATTTGTAAACATTGGGTTATACGTTTCTTTTGTCAAGGCCCTTCAAGCATCCCTCAATTTTTAGCTTATACAGCTATATAATTTCTTATAATTTCTCAGAACAGGATGGGTTTGTTCTGTGCCAAGCACAAAAGGGCTCTTGATCTTAAATGGGCCCTTTGGATTCCATGGTAATCTAATCTATCAGGGAACAATAGCCCACGAGACTGTTAGGAGTATCAGCGAGGACATTTAGCAATGTCATTAATGTCAGTTAATGTTCATGTATCATATGAAAGGCCATTATTACTATGAAGTCAAAACCAGCAGTAGCAAGATGTTATTAAGCTTATAAAATTTACTTTGCTTTTGTGGGCTATGATTTTAATAACAGCGAGTTACTAGTTTACAATCTGGACTCTTCTGATAATATATTGAATAGTGACTTGGTAGAAGCGTGTGGGTGGGTGTCTAATGTCACTTCTGTTTATCTTTTCCATCACCAGTGACCTGCAAACTCCAAACATATAATCCTTTAGGGGATTCACATTTCAGTATGAAATAATTCCTGCTGTATGGAGTCACAATGATGCTTCCTTAGAGATTTCAGCATTCTTTTGCTGTCATAGTGGTAACATTTCTGATGGGGTTGAGAATGGTGGTAGTCTGCCTGGTTCTTATTATAAAGAACAGAAAGTCAGCAAAATTTCATTTCCTTAATAATAACAAAAAAAGAATTATTTCTTTTTGTTACTACCTCCTCTTCCAGTTTAGAGATTTAATGTGGCTTTATATAAAAATCAATCTCAATATAAATAAATAGGATGTAATCACAATTCTTCTAGGAGGAGTATAAGCTGAGAATAGACAGGGTGATACATGTAGCAGGAAACTCAACCTTGAAATTGCTTGAGTGTTTTTAGCACCTTTTGCACCACATAATTGACCTTTTTTTGGTCCAGAGAAGAGCGGAAGGAAATATCATATTTGTGCAACTGTCAGACTGCGTACCAAGACTGACCTACAGGGATTCCATGAGGTTTGCATGAGGTCTCTGCTCATGTCCTGTAGCTGTTGTCCAGCCTTCAGCTGGCAGCTCAGGATGGAGTCAACCAACCTGGGGAGGCTTGGCAGCAGGTAGAGTCGGAGACATCACCCACTCTCTGCTCTTTAAGGCTGTATCTTGTGTTGTAGGAACTGTCGATCAGAGAAAGGCAAAATGTAGTCCTTCTGCTGAAGTGAGCAGCCAAATGCGGTGCTGTTGGGATCTCATCCTGCGTGCTCTGTTTCTTCTTCTTTAGGCACGGGAAATCTCCAAGATCTTAGGGCACTGTGGTGGAAAATTCAATTTGAGATGAGCAGCGCAGCATTCATAAAGATCAGAAAAAGGAAGCTAATGATAATAAATAAGCAACAATGGTAAAAAAGTTGTCTATAAATAACAGTTAATCAAATATTGTTGTATATGCATGTCATTCTGTGTCCTTACTGTCACAAGCTGTTGATTCCATGACTGTGTCCCTATTTTAAGCTCTTGTCCACATCAAAATACTCTCAATATTGTTTAAAAGGCTCCAGCTGGGCTATCCAAAGCAGTTTGTGAGCTCAGGCTAAAACTCACTCACCTTACCTAAAAATTCATAAATTTTCCTACAACCTTCTTGTTGTTTTTCCAGGTGGGTAAATAAGTTCTGATATTGCTGAATTAACTGCCCAGGTGAGACACTTGAGCACTGCAGTGCAGAAGGCCATGGGAAGTCCCCATAGCGCAGGAACAGTGAGGTTACAACTATTTGCACAGGGACTTAAAATGGGGAATCTGTTTCCAGGGGAGGCAGATCCTGGGGCTCAGATGAAGGCGTGCTCCGTGGTGTGGACATAATCCTGACTCTAATCAGTGTCATCACACAGGGCTGAATTTCCTCATAGTCGATGGGTTTATACCATCTCTTTTTTTTGTGTGCTCTTGGTTTTGTAGCTCCTGGTATGCTGGCTTTAATCCTTAAAAGAGTTTTTCCTCCAACTTCCTTTCCAAGTTTTTCTCACATCTCTTTGCCCTCAAATCCTCCTTGAAGCACCACTTGTCCAGGGATCATGTCTTCTTGTGGGAGCTCACTCTGAGCTCTCTTTTTCAATAGCCAATATTCTGTTTCTGTTTTAAAGCATTCCCTTTTTTTTCCCCAAGCTTTGACTATTCTCTTTTGTGAGGAGAAAATGTAGTTAGTTGGAGAATACAACGTAAATACGTGGTACTGTAGACAGACCTGGATTTATGAGAAAAATCAGCTATTCGTGTGTACTTCTAGGTGATGGGATACC
>JAOXNH010000031.1:71452933-71467186 GCA_028566575.1 Bartramia longicauda
CAGCTAATCACATTAAACAGGAAAACCCAGTAAGGATGGGAGAAATGATGGTGGGTGGAGGAACCCTGCAATGCTGATCCGTGGAAACAGAGCATCCTGCATCGGCTAATTCCTTAAGACTGTCAAAGGAGAGCGGTTTCCCATTGACCCTGGCCCATGATGAAGTCCATGCAGAGGAATCAATCAAAAACTCTTTTCCTTGAAATCCATCCAGACTGAACAGAGTATGGGGCTTGCTGTGGGAAGCAGGGGGAGAGAATTTAGGGATTAAGCAAAATGAATGTTTTAAGATTACTGTAGGAATGTGTCACATTTCTTAAGGGCTGTTTAAGGGAAGGACTGAAGGCAGGAGACGGGAGTGATCAGGGTGGGCTGGAGACAAACAAATGTAGGAAAAGAGAGGGGAAAATGAGATAACAGAGTCTAGGCAAGTGGGTGGCTGCTTGGTGGACTTACCTGACTGAGCCCTGGACCTGATCACCTCAGTTTGTCCTGACTTCTTATTAATCTTATTTCTAACTGCCTTCTGTGTGTGGGCACTAGTGAACTTCAAGTTGGACCAGTGAGTGAGTAGAAGGAGGGGTCTCATTGTCTCTGGGGTCTGTAGGTCCAGATGCCAACAGCTCAGGGAGACTGGGGACCTGAAGACCAGCAGATGCACAGCGTGAGCATCTAGAGCTGGTGGCTGAAGAGACTTGTACTGTGCATGTAAGTGCTGATGAACTTCACAGAACCATAGATTCAGCTTCAATCCTGATCAGCAGCAGGGAGGATCAGGCTGCCTGTGCTGTCCACGTCTACGTGAGCACCATCTGTGCTTATTTAGGTGCTGGTGAGGGCACTGCTCTCTGGGGTCAGTTGTGTGCATGTAGT
The DNA here is from genome assembly GCA_028566575.1 of Bartramia longicauda. Taxonomy (NCBI): domain Eukaryota; kingdom Metazoa; phylum Chordata; class Aves; order Charadriiformes; family Scolopacidae; genus Bartramia; species Bartramia longicauda. Next base: position 71,453,807 of record JAOXNH010000031.1, read on the forward strand.
TTGTTTCTGCGTGTGTATGTGCATACTGGGGGCACACCTGGCCAGTAGCTGGACTTTGGGACATGGAACTGCAGCAGCATCCTCACATCTGTTGGGCTGGGGCAGGAGAAATCCCCTGAATCATGAAGCTCACTGGATTCAGCTACTTTTCACAGCAATCATTTCCGAATGGGTCTTTTCCTATTGTGTTTTCTTAAGGGTAGGTAATAGACTACTCAATAATATCACCAATGATCCAGAAATCAGTGCTGATGAAACTAGAATATATCACAATAATTGATATCAAAGAGTCTGAATTATTTTCTCCAGTGGGCTATTCAAGAAAAATAAATGTTTAATACAGATCTTATGTCTAGGTACAAACAGTACAGGCCTTCTCTAGAGCACAGCAGTGCGAAAAATAGTAACACTTAAAAAGGTGTAGTAGATGAGCAATACAATGAATGCTCCAGCTCTGATGCTGTGAAAAAGATGAGTGGAAGTTTTGAAATAGTAAAGTAGTAAGTAGGAATAGGAAGGTCCTATGACTTCTGCATGTGACATTTGTTACTTCCCACAGACGAGTGAGCGATTTGAATTTTGTATGAGTCTTAGTCATGAATGCTTCTTGCTGAGGAGCATTCATACCTAAGCACTCGCGTCTAGCCTGTCTTCCACCATCTTAATATTGCTGTCCTGTGTGTACTCCTAATATCCCTTTGCACTTGATCAACCACACATACGTTATTTTGTTTCTCTGCCACAAATTTTTGCTATTTCAGATGAGTTCAGGACAGTTTCAGAGTCAGGGACCCATGCAGTACTTGAGAAAGTTCAAGTGTGTGAAGTCAACAAGTCTACCTGACTGGTAAAGCGATTGTAAACTGATAATGGAATTATAGTGTTTAGACAGAAAAATATAGTGAGGCCCCAGAGAAGAAGTGCAGCAATTATTTGAAAATTAGAGAAAATGCCTTATAATGGTGTAATTAAGGGATATAAGATAACTGAAAGGTGACTTGATTATGGCACGTAAGTTCCAGGAAAATATCATCAGGTAGTAATACTCTCTTTCAGTCTGAAAAAGTAGCAACATCAAAAAAACAATAGCTGGGAACAAACCCCAAGCAAACCTGTAATCAGATGTAAAATTGGATTTTTACCAGTGTGGATGATAAACTATTGCAACAAACTGGATGTTTTATGAAGTATGAGATTTGGTGAAACACAAATAATAGTTAGAGAAGTAGATAGAATTATTTAGCCTGGGATGTCCAGGGGAATGTGATCAGATTACTTCTGGTGGTCCCTAAGCACTAAGTCATAATAGATTTTTTAAAGGTGTTTTGTGCTTCAGTTGAAAAATTATAATGGTCTCCACATCCAGGAAGGATGAAAACTGACAGGAAGCTAAAGAAAGCCAAGTTCCTGGTGAGGTAATATCTTTTGTTAAAAATGGGAAAGTACAGGTGTGTTTATACCTCAGCATTTTAGTGTATAGTCTAAAATATCCATTTTAGCTTCAAAATCTTGAAGTCTGAATCTAGAAACTACCTTTTCCCTCTTAAAAGATGATAAAAATTTCCATAAATAATTGACATATCTCTGCAGGTTATGCCACGTGGTAACTTTGGACATTTAAGTACTATGCACTTATTTAAGTTACTGTTCTGAGGTGTGTCTTGTGTTTCAAACACATTAAAATAAATAAGAAAACATTAAATATATATTTTTAATGGACTTGTGATTTTTCAGCTTGTGATTTTTGAACTAGTGTAGCCATGTTGGTTATTCCTACATGAAAAAGAATAAATTTGTGATTCTTGTTATTAAAATGTCTTACTCCAGCTGAGGCTTTTAGCCTAGAAATATCCAGTTCAAGACAAAGATTGCTACAGCAGCGAGATTGGCAGCTTTGATGGAATAGGTGGAGCTGGGTAGATAACAACGATGTTATTGTCATGGCATCATGCGGTTTGCTGGATCAAACAGGACACGGGACACTCCTGAATTATTTCCTGTTTGAACCTGTCCGTATCCTTGGAGGGGTGGGGGTAGGTGGGTGTGAAATCCAGTTATGAGGGTGGACTACAACCTACAGAGAAGCTAATGTGATGACTATCCAGCATTTCTTTGTGGCATTAAAAATTGGAGCATAAGCACTTTTGGGCCTAGACAGATGTATTATTGTCCTTCAACCATCCAGCCACCGTGTTACAGGGCCTACCAACCAGCTCTGTTTCTTGGGTCCTCTGTTCTAATCTTGGATGTACCTTTTGTGTGACCACTTACACAGGAGTTGGAAACCCAGGGGGTTTTCAGAAGATGGAAGGAGTCTAATAACCATTACACTCCCACTTAAACTAAAAGCAGTTCCCTTAACTTCAGAGTCTCCTCACTGTGAAACTTAAGGGCAAATCGTCATTGAACAGACAAGAAATGTCCTTGTTCTTCCAGGAGAACTTGTTTAGGAGAGCTGATTGAAAAAGCTAACCTTACATGAAACTCTTACGTTGAACAAGAGTTGACGATGGACTTAACGGTGACTTGCAAAGGATTTTGTTTTGAAATTGAGCTTGTTCCTTTTTAGGCAGGGGGCTTTTTAAGTTGAGAAAAGGAAATCGCGCTGTGAATGGCGTTACAAATTATGCTCTTTTTGAAGCAATCTAATCCGAGGTTGCTGGTACAGGCTCTTGGCTGGCTCAGCCATCATCAACTCTCGCACTTGAACGGAAGCCCAGGACTTGTAATGCTATAACAAAATAGCCATGATGTTCCGATGTTAAATGGATATTAGCTAACGCCCCCCCACCCCATCTCCGTTTTTCATCTCTTTCCTTTCCACTCTTGTGTCTTCATTATTTTCCCAACTGTTACAGTTCTTACAGGCTGAGCATGTTTTGTAGTTGTAATGCCAAAGGCAAATCCTGTGGTTTTTAGTACATTTTAGACCATTTTCAAAATGTTAAATGAACCTAATAAGGCATAATTCCCTCTTCACTTTGATGTCACTTTAAGGCATCTAAGTGTCAGATTTACTTGGTCTTCCCTTCCCTTTTGGGTGTTACATCCATACTCATTTTAAGCCTGTTTCCTCTTTTTTTCCTCACTCACTTCTTACAAACTACTGCAGAACCAAAAAATTGTTGAACGTTCAGAGCTAGTACTATTTATTCTTTGATTATTTTAAATGATAAATTCATATATAAAAGCATATTAGTGAGACCAAATTGTCTTTGAGTGTAAGTGTTGTCTAATTATTATTAGAGATTATGTTTCTGTTCTCTAATTATACTGGACTTGCCATGTCCTCTGTGTTGCACTAAAATCTGTCTCCTTTAAAGTCAAAAGCAGTTTGCATTTTACTTAAATGCAGGCAGGATCTAATTCATTAATTACTGAAAATTAAATATTTAAAAGTTAGTTTTCCCTGGGCATCTAGGACCCCTCAAAAACCTGAAGTGGAAAGTATATAACAGAACGAGCTCCGACTACAAAACAAGTTGTGGGTACTAGGATTTAGAAGTGCAAAATTCTCTCCTCCACTCGAATACTGCATGATAATCTAAAATAAAAGAAAAACTTGGACTCTTCCTGTTAGCGTATGGACTTCTAAAGAAAAGCAATGTAAAATAATTAGAAGATACATAGAAACTCAAAAATCTGAAACAACTTTCTTTATTAGCAGTACCTGAGTCACCCCAACACAGTATGGGGCATGAGATTAGTTTTGTAATGGGAAAGGACAGTTTCAGGAATTTTTGATAAGCCAAAATTCCCAGTAGAACAGTCCTGAATACTTGCAGAAGGGATTATTTCATTATGATCAGTAAGGTTTAAATTCTTTGACTTGTATAGATTCAAATTTCCACTTGATGGTAATTTTGTTCAAGTATTATCCAATTTATTTAAATTAATGTAAAGAATTAGTTGAATCTTGGCCTGTCAGAAGAAAATAAATATCACTAGCTACAATGTTTTAAACATTGAACCAAGTCTTCCTCAGCTAGGGTGAAAGAATGTTAGATTATCATTGCTGTTTAATTTCTTTACAACCATGTGACATAGAAATTTGCATATTAAACAAGAAGATGATAGATAACGCGCAATGACCTGTTAGTATTACATACTATGCTGATGTTTTAAGTGGCAATAATAAAATCAATGAGTAATTTTTTCTCATGTTAATGTATGAAAAGCCATTTCTTCTGCTGATCCACAGTCTTGTACCAATCACAGTTTATCCGGGTAAAAGAATTTTGTCTCTGCAAAGTACAGGTAGAAGATTTAAGAGACAAATCAGCTGGTCTTTGGCTTCCACAAAACGGTGGTTGCTCTGCCTCACACAGTGCTGGCAATCTGCACTGAAAGCTCCCTTTGCTTTTGCCAGATAATGCAAGCTTCCAAACTAAGATAATTGACAGTGCTTATTTATATTTGAAACAATTTCCAGCGTTGTTGTTCAGAACGCATTTTGAAATATTTTTGACCCCGGTGTAAGATTTGTGCAATCGGAGAGTAATTTCACCCAAATGTAAGTTGATTTAGAGAAATTTTCTAAGCCTGACAAGTGTTGAGAAAGTCCTGATCCCCAGATTCCAGCCTGGTCATGGAACCACTAGTTTTATGGAATCACAACCTCTGCCAGCCAAGGAGATAGGATGGGACTGAGTCATTTAAACTGGCATTTATTGCCAATGGTTGCAGTGTTTGGAAGTATTCTGTTCGTTAAATTTCTGTGATGTCTCCTTGGAAGTCTCTTGAAAATGAACCCATTCTTTCACCTGTTTGCAAAAATTGTACTTTACTCTGGGTTCTACTTGATGATTTCTGTATTTATTGATATCATCGATATTTTCACATATAAAAAAATAAAAATAGAGAATGCTTGGGGGTTTCAAGGCTTTGTTATGATTACTGAAGATTCTTGCGTACATCAATGCAAATGACAACTGAATTATTTTGCCAGCAGAGGAACTGAAGACAATTAAAGTGCTGTCAGCCGCAGTATTGGTGTGCAGTGGATAACTCTCTTGACATTTTTTGGTCATGGAACTCCAGGTCCACGTGCTAGCAGGTCAGCAGCAGCAACATTTATTCCTCCACAGCTCAAAACGTGTATTTGTGTAAATTGTACTAGGTGTTATGACAAAGGCAAAACGCCTGTGGGTCATATATGTAGTCTTTTTTATTGGAAAGTATATTCCTAACCTCACAGATGGACATAGGAGCAGTGGAAGCTCATATTCTAGCCCCGCTGTCCTCAGTGCAGTTCTCTCTGGCTGAGAGTGGGACAGGTGGGGATACAGGTGCTGAATGCCCAGGATGAGCTCGTGGGAATATCAGACATTAGGCCTTATTTCGTCTCAGGATTTGGGAGCCTAAGGGAACCATGTTGGTATAATGAGAACGAAGACCCTAGATAATTTTGAGGTGCTTGAATGTCTCTGTTCCAGAAGATTTATTTGTTTTTATCAAAGTAGGTACAATGTGCAATTTAGTTGATAATGACAGCATTGAGCCCTGAAATTAAGCAGCGCAGCTGAGGGAGAGCTATGAGGCAAAACATTTTTCATGACTGTCAGCACAGGCTTCAAAAACCTTCTCTCCCCTTGAAATCCTTTCAAGATTGCCCTCTAAATGGAAATTTTATATCACTCAGTATTTTCAAAACTCGTGTGGGAGAATCACAGTAATGTAAGAACCAGTAACTTTGAGACTGTTGTATTTTTAATTATTTTGCAAGAATCACCTTTTTCCCCTGGAAGGCACCAGTAATCATGATGCAGTCTCAAGAAATACATCCAAACATTTCTCAGTGCAAGAGTTGCAAATCACCTGCAACTCTGAGTCTAACGACTCATTTTCACAATGTTTTATTGTCTTCTTGTAATATCATTTCTGTTTTGCAGAACGCTGAAGATGATACCTCACGGAGGAGTTGTCCTCCAGTCACGTTAACAACCATTCCCACAGCTGCTTAGAAGGATTTTAATGGGAGGCGCTTATTCGCTAGGATGTCTCCCTCAATAAATTGTGATTCTGCCAAATGTACACGCAGGAAAATCTTCATGGACTTGAGCTGCTTCACTCGAACGGTGGCTGTCGTTCAACAGTTAGAGAGCTGAGATCATAACTTGTTCATCCTTTTAGATCCTTTAAGGTTGGTAGTTATTTCTTCAGTTTGGTAGTTATTTCTTCAGTTTGGTAGTTCTTCGTCTTCAAGGGATTTGAAGAGGAACGCAAAGTAAACCTCAACTTTCAAAGTTTAATTCTCCTCCTTCCTTAATGCTGTCAGCTATAAAAATCGACAAAATATTTGCTGGTGTGTTTTGACTTTTGAATATGTTTCCAGAATAGGAGTATTTTCCTCTTATCGCTAAGTGTGTCCTTGTGTCCACGCTGTAGGATTGCCGTGCGTTTATCGGGAGTGTTGCGTGACATCTCAGAGAAGCAGCGGGAAGGAACCTGCTGCCTCCTGCCCACTTCTTCCATGGAGGCGTTCTGAAGCCCGATACGGTATTTCATTTCAATGTGTGAGTTCCCTCACTTTGACTGGGAGGTTTTTCTTGGATCTGTGGGAGGAAACAGACATTTTGTGACATTCACATTTCTGCGAGAGAGGCCAAGAGAGCCTACGGTTTGTGTACAGTGAGTCTAGACACAACCTGAAATGGGACCCGCATCCCGTAAGGTAGCCTGAGGCCAATTTTTGTTTTAAAGCATGTATGTGTCAGAAACATGTGACATCAGGGATTTGGGATGAAACAATGCGTTGTTCAGCAGCAGGTTGGCATGCAGCGTGTCTGTGGAAGCGCTGCAGCTGAGATGACTGTCACAGGGGTACAGATGTTCTGCTTTGAGGGACGGCTCGTCTGGAGCAGAACAGATGCTTTGAGTTGGAGCAGAGCCTGAGCTGGCAGGCTCAGCTGGATGCTGGCTGGCTCCTTGCTGGTCAAACATCTCCTCAAAGCCAGGCATACTGGGAGGTGCAACACAGCGGCCCCCAGATGTCTCTGAACAAACTTATCCTGGCTCTAACTTGGAGTTTTAGCCAGAGTTCAGGGCTGGCCCTTGTAGACCTGCCAACAGTCTTCTACAGGGACAGCCCCAAGGCTCAGAGTGGGACAAGAACAAAGTGGCGGTGGTTCCCATACCCTTGGAAGGAAGGGAGATCACAATCTACTTTTTCTGTTCTTTGCTTTTTAGCTTAGAGAGTTACGTGTTAATGCACAGAACAGCTTGAAGCAGCACTGTGGCCCCAGTTGGTGTGCTTGGAAATATGAAGGAAGGATGCCCAAGTGACTCTGCAGCACTGGCTTTGTGCGTTACTCATGCACATCTCTGCCTCATCCCAACCTCCTCAAACTACCCAGGCAATTTCCTATGTAGGTAAGAAGTAAAAGATTATTAAAGAGGCAATAATACCACAGAGGTAAAGGGCTTGTGGGTTATATTGGTTGTGGATGAGGATAGAAGATAAAGTTTTTTATAACTAAAATATTTTAGAATAAATGTGTTCATTCTTTTTTAGCACAGTGTATTAAGTCTGAGGATGCAAAGTTGGCTTCTGTGTGCAGCTTGTGTAGGAGACCTTTTCTTCTCATGGATCTAGCCACTGAAATCAATGGCATTAGATGCTGTTGAGACCCCATTGCCATTGGGTTTCTTTACATTTTTGGAAACTAGATAAGGTACTAGATGAGCACTGAGGCTCTGTAATACATAGCTGTTATGCTTTTGCCTTGCTGCTCAGCTTCAGCACTGCCAAAGTTGCTTTCAGGACCTTCAATAAACCCCTAGGATATGTTATAAAAACTTTTATCAGAACCTGCTAGTAATTGCCAGACCATATCCAAAGAAAGAGAACCACAGGATTTCTTAAAATTAAAAGAGTGCACAGAGAGCAGGATGAAATACTGTAAAAAGCACATTTGGAATACTATCACGAACTTTGTGACACAAACCACAGCCAGACTGACATCTTTTTTACTATGTCATATTTTCATGAATAGAATATAATATGTAAATTTGGTCATTTATTGTACCTTTGAAAGCAAGGAGCCTGTTGCAGTCCCCACTGCTAGCAGGATTCCAGCAGATCCTCAGCTGCCAGAAAACAGGACCATATAGCTCATACCTGGGGTATGGTATAGATATGAAGACCTAGCTCCCTGTAGAGTTCAGTTTTCCACCAGTCAGCTGCAGAGTACTCGTTGCCTCCTGAATTTGTAACCTTTGCTTCTTTGCTCTCTAACTCTCTCAGTTCCAGAGGATTTTTGGGGTATAGCATGTTGAGGCCATAGCTGCACGTATCTAGCAATTGTCATGCTGCTTGTCAAGGAGTTATGGGTGTCTCTAGAAGGCTATCCTGCTCATTGCTTATATGCAAAGACCTCCTCACTGCTTCTCTCCTGTGAAAAATGCTCTAAATGCAGCAGATAGGTAGGCTATCAAGGAAAATTAGTCAGATTAGCAATTCTGTCTGCTTTGATTGAGACAGGGCAAAGAAATACTTGCTTGAATGGCAGATGATGTGTAAGATACGATTTCTTCTTTTGTTTAAGGAAATATAAATCTTAGATTCCCATCAGTGCATCAGTTCCAGGCTAGTCTCTTAAAAAGGTCTAAGGACTATCATTTGTTCTGCAGTAAATTACATACTTGTGTTCAAATCTACTGGACATTAGGGGAAAAAAAAAAACCCCAAACCAAAACAAAAAAGCAAAACGATTTGTCAGGAGTCAGTTTCTGCTCAAGACAACCTCGTCACAGTGGTTACAATTCTATTACTCTCCTGCATGCCAAATCAATCAGAAAAGCTTGAAAAAATAATCAAACATGCATTTTAGAAAGATTATTCTTTGTTTGAATTAGCCCGCAAGATCCTTTAAATAGCAAACCCCACATTAGGGTTTTTCTAAGCTGCTGTTCATGCAGCCCACTGACGTTAGATTTAAATAGGCTACACACAATAGCTTTTTATTTTTGTAAAGTACAATCAGACCAGTCAGAACCAGACAATATAATTAGCATTTCTTATTCCCTGGACAGTCCCAATAAGTCTGTTACTAACTTTGATAACATCATGGAGAATGACTCAGATACACTGGTAGATAATTTTCCATTGTAATTAGGTGCGTAATTTCTATCATGAAATAAGGGAGATAATTAAGGCCTCGTATTTTGTTTAAAATATTAAAATCTTGTTAACCCTTTCAGATGCTTTTACAGAAATGATAAAATGAGACTGAAGTGTAAGACTCTTAATTTCTGCATATCAATTATAAAAGGATGAATCTTTCATTAATGTGCTAAATTAAGTTTTAGGAGGAAGCTTATGTAGTGGGGGGACAGGAAATTTAGTCTAATGCTCTGGCAGGGAACAGTGTGAAATCGAAACAGAAGGCAGTGTCCCTTAATAAAGGGGCTTTGGCTAAGAATACAGGGGGGTTGCTTCCTTGAGGCAGATGTAGGTGTCATAGGGCTCCCCACTGAGAGCCTTGCTCTTTCAGACATTCATCTGTCTCATGGCACTAACAGTTTGGCATTTGCCAAAGCTCATCCATATGGTGAGATTTAAGCACATAAGGACAGCGTTCATAGAAGAGAGCACATGGATCTTGTCCTCAGCTAGCTACTAGAAGACAGGAATAATGGATTGTGTGGTTTTAGAAAAAAATTCTACCTTTCCCTAGGAGTTAGATTTCCAAATTTGAACTATTTAGCTTTTTATCCATACCTAATTTCCTGGAAAAGCCTAATCCCTTTATTTAAAAAATTCAGCCTCAGATTTAAGGATTCAATAAAGCTGATTTTCAGTGCTCTTCTTCCTCACAAGGAGCCAAAAAGAAAACACTGTAGCTATGTCTATAGTGCCTGCAGAGGTTCAGTGCAAAGTTACCTAGACTGGGATTTAAGTGAGCTTGCTCAAGTGTTGAATGTGGTCTGCCTGTGAGCGTGGATGTCTTTGGTAGGTAAATTAAACCCTGTGTATTGACATTCCGCTCAAGATGGTGGAAAAAAAAAAGCTTAGATACTGATGTCAGAGCCATTAGGGACTTGCAAATATATTGACAGGCAGAAAACCCAAAAACAAATTACTTGGATCCCAACAGCAAAGGCCATTCCTGAAAGTGCAATCTTTCGTGTTTGTGGTGGGAAGCAAGGGTTGAAAAAAGCAGTCTGAGACTGCAGGACAAGAGGTTGTCCCTCAGAAACCACCAGAGAGAAAGGTAGTTATAACAGAACTGTTCTGTCAGAGCCTAAAAATAGGCATTTTTATCTGCAGCTACAACTGAAGTTGCTGTTCTCTCCAGAAACATTGCTGAAAACTCCTAGAGGAATGTGGGAACTTGCTAGAGGATGAGAAAACTCACACACTGTTTCTCCTGTTTGTTTGTCATTGATGCCTTTATACTTGGTGAACATAGCTGTCTACAATGAAATTACTCATTCATCTGTAATAGCTTTGTAGGTGACATCTTTCTGATTAAACTACTTTGAATGACCAAAGAATGCAGTATTTCCCCATCTTTCCGTTCTTCACAAACAGAAAAGTTTGTTGGTCACATTTTTTTTTCTTCTTTCCAACAAAAGAATCAAATAAACTTGCCACATCAAGAGCAATGACAGCAAAGACTGCTCTTTAGGTCAGGCAGAAGCATCCTTCTTATGGCCAAGGAAAATTACCTCCTTGGTTATGGTTGTTATACTTCCTTTTTTTGATATGGTCCTTCCTAAGTGTATACGTATAACTTCCCTTTCTGTCTTGGCTGGAAGTCTGTGTAGGTTTTTCTTACAGAGCAGAGCCACCTCTTCTGGATCTCTGAAGAGGCATATTTTACAAAGGCATAGATTTTAGCTTATCTCAAAATTCTAAAAGGCTTATTTTTTGATCCGAGTGACGAATCAGTCAGAGATGGCAAAGAGGGCCTTCATAAATTACTGTAAATTATTTATGAAGCGCACGTTTTCATGGCATGTTAAAAATTCATATGAACATTAGATTTAAAATTTAAGTATCTGAACTAGCTGAAGCACTTCTTCAGGCTTGTAATCAGGCAGATATATAGCATTATACACAGCAAGGGAGACTTGGGACTTGTGTCCAGATCACCAGACGTAAGATGTATCCATCTCTCATTGACAAACAGTCTAAATTTGGTCCTTGGATAAACACCATGGTCTCTCCCTCTAATCATCCAAAGACAGAACATGTCAATAATATATGTTTGCTCTTAAACAGCCTGATTTTGCTTAACTTAAGCTAAATTTCTTTAGGCAGGCTTGGATTGGTAGCCAGTAACAACTTCTTCAACTAGAAAGTGCTACTGAATGTGAGTGGTGATAGCGGCATCTGACCCAACATTTGCTCTTTGCTGCCTTTCTGGGTTTGGAAGAGGTAAAAAACAGTACTCTTGCCCCTGATTGTCTCTTTTAATCAAATCACATAACTTTTTGGGGGTTATATTCATCTTACTTGACCATAGCCATCTGAACATTAAATATGTGCTGCAATTTAGTGGATAAACAGGAATAAAATAGGAATCTGTACAGTCCTACTTTTGTATAATAACAAAATATTGGCAAATAAACTGCTAAGGAAAGAGTTTGCTAGTAGTCTCTTAAATTCTTAAAAAATTAAAATTATTGACAGTGGAAGTAAACAGAATGCTCCATTCATCATTTAAAACTTTTACCAAGATGGCAAATCAAATATCTTTTGATTTGTGCTTATGGGATTTAATTTGCTAAAATCACTTCTCTGAAATTCCTGGACTGAGAAGGCTAATAAACTGAGATGCTTCAGTGTTGCCAAAAGGAACAGCTCTTTAAATGTTAGGCTTGAGAATTTGTGTGGGATGGAGAATAACTCATTGTCTTCATTGTATTTAAATTTGAAATTCTAGGGAGAGAGTCTTCTAATGTAGGGTGTTATAGTTTTGAAAGAACTGAGATAAAGGAAAATGAAAATATTTACAAATAAAACCTTCTTACATAAGAGAGAGAAAGCAATAACTGGTAGAAGTGTAAAGCAAATGTTTATATTTCAGATGTTCTCTGCCAGACTTTGTACAAAATATCAAATATTCAAAGATATTTTAACTAATCGTCTACCTGACTCCAGATGGGAAAGAGTTGCTCCTTGTTGTAGAAGTGAATATAATCATCACAAGTACGTGCGTAAGTGGAAAGGGATGCCCCCAGTTCTGTAGTACAGTTTTAAAGCTCATGGCTTGTCCTTGGCCACATGCTGATTTGAGGCATCTCCTGCTAAGAAGGGGCTGCTTGCATAAGAAGAAACTGCGGATGGAGCTATCAGATACTGCACCTTGGTTCTCTGAGAAGGTGCTCTGGTTGTCACGGGAATGGCAGTTCTCCTCTTGACTGATGATCTTGTGCTTTTTTGATGTTGTCTTCCTCTCCATGGAGCCTTCTTATCTCTGACAGGAAGCTCAGCTAGATGAGCACTTGCACTTTCATTTCCTTTGTGGAAGCAAGGGTAATCAGTGGAGCAGCACAACAGTGGCGTATTACTGACCAAAGTGGGACCTGGTGGATAAAACATCCAGGCAGTTAGAATTAAAATTTGCTAGCTGTGGCTTCCTTTATGAAGAAATTGGTTAGAAGGGCCTCTCCATGGGTGAACATCTTGTCCCCGTCTCTCCTTATCTTTCAGTGTCCTACAGCAGCGGCAGCTTTGGATTGAGAATTTACAGTCTGCTCTCTGGAGATCAGCGATCTCCTATCAGGACAGTGGTCACTAAGAGTGGAGAGTGTTGCATGAAGAACATGCCCACCACCATCCTGAGGGCTTGTTCGCATGATCTTCCTCTACAAGAGAACCATTTTCTTGCAAGCCTCCTGAATAAGGTCACCCATGCTCCTGGAAAGTTTTTAGAGACTTTAGGCTATGCTTAAAAGATGTGACACACCGTACCTTCCTGCCATAGAGCTGAATTCAGCTGCTACCTCCTAGGGTAGCAGGCCTTTTGAGCTGAGGTGTCCACTGAACTCATCTCCAGTCTCCGATAGGAAGTTGGGCTTCAAGGGCAGAGCTAATGAGACAAGGCAGGATTGTGGGACTGCTGCCTCTTGCTGTACCCTTCGTACTACTCATATCCTTGAAAAGTGATTCAGATGCTTAGGTGATGAGTACGGGTTGAGTGAGAGTGTCTTTAGAAGAGAAAAATACAGTGAAATGAACAAATGAGACACATATGCAAAGCAAAACCTTTTTATTTGTAACAATACAGAACAGAAACTAGGCAAAATATCGTGACTTTTGGAGAAGAGCACTGAAAATTTCTGATGAATATTTGTTTCTATTCTTATAATATGGTATACATATGGTACAAAGCAAACTGTGCAGTAATGCAAGAGAACTACCAGTCCTGC
>JAOXNH010000031.1:71490992-71501445 GCA_028566575.1 Bartramia longicauda
TGCTATGGCCTTGTCTTCCCTGCATGTTGAGTTTATATCTTGATTTTCTATTGCACCTCCAGCCTTTTTAGGGGTTTCCAGACCCTAGTGTGTTTGATTTGTGTTATGACTTCAGTGCTATGCAGCACGTCCTTGCAAACAAGATGTTCCTTTGCACCGCTGGATTTTCCTCACTGTTTAGACTAATAAAATGCTTTTATGTAGCAAATGTAATAAAAATACACAATAAATTATGCACCTGCCTTATCCTATCAGAGAAGACCATTCTTTGAAGATGTTGTGGGTCATAATCAAAAGATAATATATAATTCTCCTGCTGCTGTGGGGCAGTACCCCAAAAATACTTGATTGCTGTTATTTTTAATATGTATTTTCTTTTATATGCTTGCTCCATTTTCCTGAATAATGTCAGGAAATATCCTATGGCATACACTCATTCAACAGCCAGCTTCACATGATATTTCTCAGCCAAAATTTTATGTCACCTCAATAGAAGTCATTTGAAGCCCAGCTGAAATTCTTTGAGGCTCTATCAGCAGGCATCACAGTGGTTGCCCTAAGCTTAAGATCACCCTGTTACAGCTTCAGCTGAAATAATTTAAAGGCATGTAATACATGTGGAGAGGAGGTAGATGCTTACAGTTGCCCATAAGAATATTCCCACCAAGGCACACAAGGTACCTCCTTTTTTGAGGTTTAATAAAATCTCCAGGAATCTGACTATTGTGGTTATTTATGGTATGTATTTTGGAAGGAAGGCTGCCCAGTGGCACCAAGATTTTCAAAACGAGATGTTCAGTTGATAAATTCCTTTTCTGTTTAATACTACCTTTTATTAAATATATTATTGTTTGCTAGCTTTACATGAAGCATGGTAATGGTAGCAGAATATAGTATCATTTTGTCTACTTGCCTTGTTATTGTCCATTCATCAAAATAAATTACAATATTATGGCTATTGTTGATAGCTTCATGAAGGAATCCACCTCCTGATGACTCATTTAAAAGTGCATCTCCTGCAAATGTAGATTTTTAGAGTACTGAGAGCGTTGCCATTATTTAGCTTCATTCCAGAGAGGGCCCTATACTTCCAAAAATTCACGGTGATTAAAGAGCACTCCACCAAAAGCCATGTATTAAGTAACTGAATCTTCCACATTAAGGCACGTTTGACTTAATGTGTTCTTTCTTTGAACATAGTAACTAATACTTTCTACTAATTTTAATTCTTATACTTTCTAACATGCAGAGCTTCTTGTTTTATTGCATATATTCCTTGAACTGTATGAACAATATTAATCTTTTCCGTTTCTTTCAAGTGTTACTTCAAAGAACAGTGCTTGCTTTTTCTTTAGAAATATGCTCTTTTTTTTTCACCACTGAAGTGTTGTGCTGTTCTCCAGCAGTTCCTGGGCTGTCTCTCTAGATAATGGTGCACATTAACATCAACGAGAGCAGCCGCGCTGCAAGAAGCAGTGATGTTTCTAAAGATAACTCCAGGCCTTTAAATTGAATTACCAACCCTGAGATGGTTCTCTTTGCCAAGCTGCTACCCCGTTGCTTGGCTGTCAACTTGCAGAAATTACTCTTCACTACTGACCCATAACTGCAGTGAATGTTTCCTAATCTAACTTTGAAAAGTGCCTGTTATGCATACGGTATTGAAGAACACTCTGAAAGATTTCAATTTAGTACAGCACAGTCCTTGAGAAGACATACTTTTAGGTGGAAGAAATTCTGGGGCAATTCATTACATTTATGTTCATTACAGTGCCTTGGCACAAAGGCAGGAAGAGGACGTGCCTGCGACACGGCAGGAATTTCTGTGATTCACCGTTATTTTCAAGTCTGTATCTGAAGTTAAAATTGTCCTCTCTGACCTGTGTCAGTGACAGCTGTGCTTTGGGACTTGGAGAGAAACGGGATGAGGGGACCCTCATCTCTGGATGATGGGACCCTCATCCCCTGGAGAGGGACCGCGTGGGGTTCAGCAAACACCGGGGAAGTATTTGGAAGAGAGATGTATTCCAGGTGGCTAAAAAGACTAAACACACTGGCTTCAGGAAAAGCCCTGAACAGAAAGTGGTTGGAAGGGTATTGAGGAAAAGGGTCATAATGTTTACCTTCTTTTTACTCTTTCTTGGGCACCCATTTATGCTCATGAAGCAGCATGGTTGGGTTTTTGCTCTAAGATATGCAGTCGTGCCTGCAGAGGATCACTCCTTCCTTCTCCTACCTGGGCTTACCCTTCTTCCCCTCAAAAATATACATAACCTGCTGTTACACAGGGCTGTGTAATGAGTGTTTTTATGGGTGGTGTTGGTGCTGTTACACTCCTAACGGTGTGAACCTGTAACTTCAAACAGTGCAAATGAACCCTGCAGCAGTCAGGCCAGCAGGGGCAACCGCTCTCATTTTGTTTTATGGGAAACCTTAGAATTAGGAAAGCTTGCCCATTATTTTCCCTGCTAGGGGAGGGGTAGCGACTGTTTGGAACGTGCAGCTTCTGATAGAGTATTCTTTTCTTTAGGTTGTGGAACTGGCAAGTATCTCAGTGTCAACAGTCAGGTGTATAATCTCGGCTGTGATTACTGCGGACCACTGGTAGAGATCGCATGGAAGAAAGATGGTGAGGTTCTGGTATGTGACAACCTGAACCTTCCCTTCAGGGACCAGTGCTTCAATGCAGTCATTTCCATTGGAGGTAAGACAAAAAACAGGCATTCTGGCCCGCAGCAAATACACATTTTTTTTTTGATCCTTTTCTTTCCATGTGCCTTCATTTCAGTTAAATTTGTTTTGAAACAATTCCCTTAGAATCACAGAAGATATTACTGAAATTAATGTAGCAAACATGAAAAAAAACCCACCACATTTAATTCCATAGCACAGAGGCGCTGTTGACCAGGGAAGTATTTGGATCATTTGTTTGTTTATATGTGGTCTTGTTCACCCTGAGGAGAAAAGATTTCCTTCCAGCATGCATTTTAAACAAGTAAAAACTAATATAAACATGGCTGCTCGCAGCTTAAACAGATTAGGTAGTTAAGATAAACCCTTGGTTCCTCCTTAGGATCTGTTTTGACCAGCAAATGCACTGAAATGAAAACTTGCTTTCTCTATGGCAGGACTTGAATCATGTTAACTATTATGTGTTATGAGTACAAATTTCTCTTAGAATACTCATGAAAGAAGAACTTAGTGCCGTACAAGTGCCTGTTGTCTCAAATGGGTGAAGCATCTCAGCATCTTAACTCCTCTAACCTCTCATTTTGAAAATATTACTCCTAATTTGAGAAGTACCAACTGGAAGAGGACAGATGAGGAACAGTTTGAGTACCCAGTTACAGTCTACATTTTTAGCTCTACTCTTGCTTGAACTTCTTCCAGGCTGTTTCACTCTATCAGCAGAAATGTAAAGCGTGATAATTATTACTGGTAACAAGCAACAAACTACTTGAACTATGATAGAAATATATTTTAAAATATAGTTTTCACATATGCAGGGTAAAAGAAAGGGTGACTAATATGCAAGCAGTATCTATATTACTCTGCTTTCATGTTGGCTGGTGAACCAGTGAGCCCTATCCACATTTCAGGTCTTGCAGCATAATTTCAGTGCTATCAGATGAGCTGACTTTGAAGGATAGCATACCTCTCTCAGGGTTTTATGAATTATAAGCCTGACAAGATTAAAAGTTCATGTGGTATTTCTGTACGTTTAACAATGATGGATTTTAATTCCTCTTGAATACAGACATGGTTTGCCCGTGTTCATCTAATTCTAAATAAGGTGTTTTACATTCCATTCCAGAGAATGACCACTATATATGTACCTAGTCAAATACTCTCCTTGGCTTTGCTAGCATGATCCAATTTATAGGATTTGTATTTCTGCAGAACCACCAGAGTGACCATGTAATTGTCACTATGAAGAATATTTATTTAACCCATTAGATAAATTGCTTAGATAGAGATTGCACAGATTTCTGTGAATCTGTTGGTTGGACTCAATGATCTCAAAGGTCCCTTCCAAACAAGAAGATTCTGTGATTCTGTGATTCTGTGATTCTGTTGGTTGATTGACACTTCTTTCTGGTGAACTAAACTGGAAAAGGGTAGATTTAGATCAGATATCAGGAAGAAATTTTTCACTCTGAGGGCAGTGAAGCACTGGAACAGGTTGCCCAGGGAACGTGTGGATGCCCCATCCCTGGAGGTGTTCAAGACCAGGCAGGATGGGGCTTTGAGCAACCTGCTCTAGTGGAGGTGTCCCTGCCCATGGCAGGGGGATTGGAACTGAATGATCTTTAAGGTCCCTTCCAACTCAAACCATTTTATGATTCTGTGAAGCTCACATGCTTACACTGTCTCTGTCAGTTTTGATATTACTTTGCAGGAGATTCTGTGGTGATGTATGGCCAAACTCCAGGATGAAATAAAATAACCGTTCCTTTCTCCTCATCTTGTTGAAGAAATTGGAATAGTAATATTTTTTTTTTTTCAAAGTTGTGAAAATATTGATAAGAGTTAGGAGTACTTGGAAATAAACACTGACCATATAGACCAGGGAGCTCTTCTCAGGGTTTGCTATCTTGTGTTCTCAGCTGCTTGTGAGGGCCTAGTTACTATCAACTGCCAAGAATGCTTTTCTTGGCTTGTGGTAAAAAAGCTACATTTTTTTCCCCTTGGTAATTGAATCACTGTTTTGAATAAAGTCAGTGCTCGTTGGACAGCCTTGTCATAACTGCAGTGTTGAAATAACACTGTTTCTACATGTAGAATCGGCTACTGTCAAGTGGCACATCTAAAGATAATCTAATATTTCTGAAGGAATGGAGATGTCTTCAGCTAAGAACATATATTATTACTATTTGTTGTTTTATGAGTAGATTGAATGTTTTGCATGTAGAAATGGCTGGCTCCACGTCCACTTGAAACAGATTATGGAATCAGTCCTCTTTACGTCATTGATTTGAGTCAAATCTTGTACTGATAATACATATAGGACAGTATGACCAGCACGACCAATCTCAGTACAAGTTAGTGTTTTTGAGAATTCAGAGAGCAAAAGCTGCCCTACCTGGTCACTCTGTTAAAATTGGTTCCTTCAGGTAAGTAGGAAGACATAAACAGTGTGGAAATTTTGAAACATAGCTTCCTTTCACATTGCAGTGAAATTTGTTCTGGAAAGCAAATTCAAATGTAGTGATTGCTAGCCTTATATTTTACTTTGACAGTTTATTTTTTAATAGCATTACAGAATGTAACAAAAAAATCACCATTCTCAGACATACAGATGTAGACTGAGATACTTTCTTTTCATTTTTTTTTCCCTCCAAACCAAACATTCTATAAAGGCAACACCTTTCTACGAAATTAATGCAATGGAAAATATTTCTGTATAAACTCTCACTAGGTCTTTTGAAAGTGCACTGCTACAAAAATACAGAGTATCTTTTTACTGATATAACTGCTTTTTGGCTGGATTTGCTACGTGGTGAAAAGATTTTCTGTTTCCACTAAGATAAGTCTGAAATGTGTCCCAAATCTGAAGTCAAACTTAATCTTATCTAATTCACCTAAAAGCCAGGCGTGTAAGTGAAAGCCAGCCATGCTATGATCTTTTATGGGTGACGTAGAGAAACCGAAACCTCCAGTTTATATAGCTGAGTTATTTTGAATTCCTATTTTGAAATGCAATTAATTTCTTTCTTTGGGATTTACCTTTTTTTAATCCATTGAACGGAAGTGTGAAAGAGACTGTTCTGGGGTAAATTTGCCCTGTTGTACCAATAAATTCAGCAGTGTTGCTGGCTTGCAGTGAGTGATATTTGTGATACGGCGACCAAAGCGATTAAACCCGTAGAACAGGCTGAAGATGAAAATGCCGTGTCCTTACTAATATTCAATACATAATGCCTTTCCTTTTTCCACAGTGATCCATCATTTCTCAACTAAACAAAGAAGAATCAAAGCAATAAAGGAAATGGCAAGGGTATTGGTACCCGGAGGCCAGATGATGATTTATGTTTGGGCCATGGAACAAAAGAATCGTCGCTTTGAGAAACAAGATGTGTTTGTTCCTTGGAACAAGGCCTTGTGCTCGCGGCATTTTTCGGAATCGAATCAATCCGGAGATAAGGGTGAGTTCGTGCAGGCTGTAAAAAGCAGAGACATACACCCTGCTCAGCTCCTCATCTCGGACTGCAGCTACCCAGCCAGTCTGCAGCCAGAAACGCATCCAAACCATTCCCGCACCACGGACCACTGCTTATCCAGAGCCTGCTGCATGAAAATTTCCGATGAAGAAAACAGATTTTACAGTGCTCTGGGAAGATCTTTCCGCTCGTGGTTTTTCTCCAGGTCTCTCGATGAATCAGCCCTCAGAAAGCAAGCTGAGAAAATGAAGCCTCTGAAGAACGCCGGGGAATGGGCAAACAGTTCTCTGCCCCTTCAGCATTCGCGCCACTGCAGCTTGGATCTGGGTCACCACGGGGCACTGCTAAAAGAACAAAGTTTGGAGGACGATGATGTGTTTGTGGAAAGCCTGCCTCTTAAAAAACCACAGTGGTCACCAGCCATAGACGCACTGAAGGATTTAAGTTTAAACGGAGGACACCAAGGTGTAGCTCGGGGCAAGAGTGAAGAAGCTCCATTTATGAATGGCCCCGTGGAGGACAGGGACTACGGCTGTGGGTGTAATAAGGATGGTGCTGGTAAGTCTAACGCCACCAAGTTTTTCAAAAGAACTTCAACAACTGACTCCACTGACTCTGCTTTGGATTCAGCAGTGTCCGTTGGGGACCAGACGGATGCCACGTTGGATCCAAAAGCCTTCATGCGTTATTACCATGTTTTTCGGGAAGGGGAGCTGTGCTCCCTGGTAGAGGAGAACGTGCCTGAGCTTCAGATACTCTCTTCCTGCTACGACCATGGAAACTGGTGCATTATTGCAGAGAAAAGAGGAACGTAGCTGGAAAGAGAACAAAGAAGAGTTCAGTGACTGAGGATTTTACGCTGCTCCCTGCGTTCCTGTGGTTGTGCGGTGTGACGTGGAATTTCAGTCTCATGTAGTCGTGTGCCATTCATTTCTGAGTTGTTATCTCTCTAATGCAAGGTCTGTATATAGGAATGTAAGTGGTAAACAATATTTATGTTTTGTTAAACTTTTATGAAGTTAAAAACGGAGAGTTTTATACTGCTTTTAGCAAATAATTGTGTTTTTAAAGATACTTTTCTATTGAAAAATAAAACCTTTTTATAAGACAAGGATCAGGGCATCTTTTGTGAGAAATACCTTCTCAGTAGGAAGTTTAGGCTTTGTTCTTCAAACGCTGAAAATGTGTCACGTTACTGCCTGTTCCTGAAGCCCTATAAATAGAGGCTCAGGCACATTGGGAAACGTACTTGACTGTTCACTGGTGGAGCGCGTGCGGCAGGACTGGGAGCAGGCATGGTCCCAGTGCTACTTAGTTTGGAATAGAGTTGTTAATGGGCAAAAGCTGTGTACAAAACAAGCTCTGCAGATTCTGACGTTT
This sequence comes from Bartramia longicauda, assembly GCA_028566575.1. NCBI lineage: Eukaryota > Metazoa > Chordata > Aves > Charadriiformes > Scolopacidae > Bartramia > Bartramia longicauda. The sequence continues at coordinate 71,498,534 of JAOXNH010000031.1, forward strand.
GAGGTTTGTATTTGGGAGCAAATGACTGAACAAATTTTGAACAATACGTTGGACTTCTATTTTAGAAAGAATCAGATTTGTGTCTCAGGTGGAGGTTAGGTTTTATATGTTGGCTCTCACAAATACTTTATCTTAATTTCCTTTGCAGTAGTTTTTCATTGGTTATGTGTAGATAAAAGTCAAAGGTATTTGTGAGGGTATCAGTATTATGTAAAGGTTACAAAATATCAAGTATTTGAGATACATATATCTTTTTGATAAGCTAAGATAAAATTAATAAAATTCCAGTGCATATCTGGTCAGCTGTCATATTTGCTCTCCTCATTCACTGGCATGAGAATATATATTAAATGGTATGTTAAATAACACAGATAGGAAGAAGATACAAGTCCAGTTTATATATAAAATACAAATTCCTGCCTTCTACAGTTTAAATGAATCTTTTGAGACCTAAATGATAATAGATTGATTAAAGAACTTTCCCATTCCATGTAAGATATAAATTTGGCTGAACATGTTGCCCAGTCATCATCCAGTTGTACTGGATTGTAGCAGTTACTTTCATGTAGTTATTTACACCCAGTTCTTTACTCCCTCTTCAGTGGGAGTCTCGTGATGTGAAGTTATATCTGCTGTGGATTAAATCCACCTGGCTTTTGAAGATCAGCAGTGATACTGTAATTGTTACCAACTGAAACAGGGCTGGGCTGGGCTAATTGCCTCGTTAGCACAAAGCTTCTCCATTTTTTAGGCTTTATTTACAGTCAGTGGTTTTAGCATAGGGTACATCTTCAGCTGGTGTGATTTTGTCACCTTTCATGGAGCTCCAGAGATCAACTCTTTTGATACAGCAGTTTTAGAGACCCACGTAATTAAGATATCATCTGCTCTATTAGTGAGCAAAGAACTTTGATTACAAAGCAACAGGAGTGAAATATCAAACTTTTCCAGACTGTGCTGTGTAAGTAGATGGATTTGGGGTTGTTCAGTAGAAAGCCCTGATGGTGCTGAGTAATTTTCAATGTAGCTGCCCAGGAGAATTCCCACGTGGTAGTGTATTACAGATTGATCTATTGGAGCGATGCCTGTAGAACCATCATCTTTGTCTTCCTCGCAGTTTGCTATCCTTGTACTTTGTCCTCCCTGGGTCTGTACTGCTTGCACTCCCCACTGCCTTTTGAAAATAAAAGCGTGGTTGAAGAACCACGCATCTGAGACTTCTGAAATATTATTCCACTCTAAATACTACTTTCGGTACGGCCTGGGGCGGTGGTCCTCTGACCCTTACCTGAGAAAGCTGGCGATATTCCCTGCACTGCTGGGTCCAGCTGCATCCCTAAGCTCCGGTTCTAAAAGCACAGGGCAAAAATGCCCATGCTGGTATATTGCAGAGCCAGCACGGATTGTGCTGAGCTCCGCATCCCATCTGCAACGCGCTCATGTTGGACTGGTGAGGCCTGCCTCATTTGTTGGGAATTTCTGGCAGAGCCTGAGGATTTCACAAGAAAACCCAATTGCTTCCAGATAAGGTATGTTGGTTGATATTCAACATCTCTGGAATTTGGGCTGTATTAGGGAGGGGGTAATTGATTATCATCCTATATCCAATTTTGAAAGTTTGTCCCTACGTTCCAGCATGGAGAAACTCTGTTACACTTATATAAAAATATTTATAAAATGTTATTAATCTAAACTGACAGCTGGGTTCGGTTAACTGGGAGATGGAACATTATAATTTAGTTATCTGCACTTCTGCAGTCTATCTGTGGAGTATTTGGTGTGTAGTCAAGCAGGCTGATGGAATTTGGGGTAAAATTAGAAAGAAAAGGCTTCCGTTCTCTTTACAACAGAGATTTACTGTCCTTGTAAGAGGCTGAATCCATGTCTCGGGCTCTAGTGAAAACATCCTGCTCTATCAGCTGGATGAAAAGACCTGTCAGCTCAAAGCCACTGAGGTACTTTAAGCTGTTTGTGTGTTTGTAGACTTTCTGTGCGTTGTTTGGTTTGAGGTTGTTGCCCGGGGATGCTTTTCACAATTATTTATTTCTGTATTGGGTTTTCTCTTATTTTGAGCTGATGCCATTAAGCTGCGTTACGTATAAGTTCGGATTGTTATAAACTCCTGGAGAAAGGAAAAGGAAGGTTTGGTAAACTGCTTTCTTTGCAAATATTCAGTCTTCTTCTGAGGACATACAATCACCATGTAACATAATTCTTATGGACTGAGGATCAGTCAGCTGAGGTCATGAATGTGAGGTCGTGCAGACCTCAATTCTTTGTTCCTGTAGGCAGTCTCCCATCTATTTATAGAGGCTGCCTAGGTCTGTAGCAGCTTTATCATTTCATAAGAAGCCTGATTACCTCACTCGGAGCATGGTGAATGTCTCTCTTGATTGGTTTCTCTTTTGATGAGGCCCATCTTAGGCAAAATGTAATTTCCAGAAGAATCCATGTGATCCCAATCTTTACTAGCTTACAGACATACTTAATGTGCTCAGAGAAGTGTGTATACTATTGAAAAGTCTATAGTCGATGAATGAATAAATAAATAAAACACAGTTGTCCTCGCATGCTAAGACTCTCAGCAGTGTCCAGACTACAAGATCTGACTGTTATAAAGTAAAAGGTAAAAAAGTTCTTGTATTTATTTCTGACAGATGGGCAGTAGTCTCACCCCAGTTATGCCAGTAACAAACCTGCTCCTGACTGCCATGGGCTAGGATTGCTCCTAAGCTCCTCATCTGGCTTTGAGTGGCACAAGAAGTCTTGATTACAAGAGAAAAGATGTCCTGGTTTTTTAGGATTTAATTTACTAGTGTCATTGTCAGTTTGAACTGGCTAAACAAAAGCTGCTTCCTTATCCCTCTTAGATCCAAATGGACAATTTCAATTAAAATGATACAATTGAACAG
>JAOXNH010000031.1:71521256-71532750 GCA_028566575.1 Bartramia longicauda
GTCCTATCTTTATGCTTTTAACAGGCTTATCTCATCATATAATGGAAAAATTATGTAGTTCAATTATTTAATTTAATTTAATTATTTAATTTAATTATTTTAATTAATTAATTAATTTTGCTCCCTGGAATACATACATAAATGCACTGGCACTTTTGACACTTCGCCTTTTGAATATTTGATTTTTGGAATAGAAATATTCTTTAATTCACTGAGAATTTTGTTCCTAAGGGATACTACTTTTTTTTAATGTTATAAAACCCTAAGAAATGTCTGCGTGGGTCAGGAAGAACTGTGATGTTCAGACCCACCATATCAACTTTTATTACTTGAGCTAATGAGGTGACTAGTAGAAGACTGGTACCTGGAGAAGAATATACAATGCTTCTGCTGTAGGGCTTTTTCTTCTCCTTGGAACAAAAAAGAATTGAGAGTACAGAATAATGGATTTGAGTCCCAGCATGATAGGGAAATCATGCTTATCAGTTGTAGATCTTTCTGGGCTTTGAGTAAATGTTAGAAAACCCAAAAGACTCTCCTAGTTGTCTGGTAACCTCCCCATGCTGATCTTCATACTTCTTGGCTCATAGTGGGAGGCAGGCACAGCATCTCCTCATTTAAATGAATGTCCACTTCTATAAACATAAGCAAACCGCACTCCACAACCTCCAGTGTAATTCTTAGAGAAAGACTTGGTCATTAGCAACTTCCAAGATAATTGAGTGACTTAATTGTAACTTTATTTTTGACACTATAATGTTTCTTACTCAGCAAGGCAACGCTACCCAACACTTACAGGTGAAAACTGCTGGCCTTTAAGTCCTGCAATTTTGTCAAATAATGAAGAGAGGGTCTTCATGATGCTTCATGGAAGATAGTGCAGGAATGATTCCAGGATTTGAGTCTATGCAGTTTTAAATGACTTACCGTCTTGCTGCTTCTCAGGGAGAGATTGTCCCACAGCCTCAAAGGCCTCTCGCTGTATGGAAAAATGCCTTTTCCTTTCCTTCTGCCTCAAATTTTCCATTAACAAATTCTTAGCCCAACTTGTACTCCCACTCAGATAGTTTGAACTCTTCTCCCATGTTTTTATGACCTTCCAGCACTAATAGACATTTACTAGAGCCCTCTTGTCTAGCAGCCAGATTATGTGTATTGAATCTTTCTGTATTGCCGTACCCCTTCAGTGTCTTAATCTCTTTTGATGGATTTTTTTTTTTCTTCTTTGAATTCTTTCCCATCCTTCACTGCTTTTTTACTGTCCCTGGACTCAGCTTGGAAGTACAGGAAAATATAGCAGGATAGTGCAGGGGGTGGGGAGGGAAGTGAGCAAGCCTCAAGTGCCTGAGGTGATAGTGCTCAGCACGAAAGAAGCGTGGATGCAGAAGTTGCATGTTAGCATCAGTATTAAGAACATTACTTCACCTTCACCTCCGGTGCCACGCTAGTCATCATTTTAGACACTGATACCTTTCCCTGCTTGTGAAATAAGCTAGCTCTGGGATGACAGATGAGAAATAGCTGAAAGTATGTTTTCAGAAATCTTTAGTATTTCCTTGTACAGTCAATGGCTGTATTGACAAGTTATGGTATAACACAGGCAAAGGAATTAGCATTTTGTCTTTGTAAATTTAATGCATTGCTCCATTAAAACAGCATCTTGATTTCATTCCTTATGATTGTAGCACACTGCTGCCAGCGCTCAGCAGATCTGTGTATAATATTTAATTTTCTTATGTCTTAAGTGGAAATAACTACCTTTATTATGCAGCCTAAGTCATGGATAGTGTTTTCATATCAACTTTCTCCTGCCACAGACTACTGTGGATATATTTCAGGTCCTGCTCTTTTCAAGGTCTTGTACCAGGCTGCAGAGGGACTGTTTCGCATCATTTGAGGCTCATTTTCCCAGATTGTCCATGTGCGTTATTGACATTGCCTTCTGGCCTTTATGATGAAGGCCACTGATTATTTACAGCTTCATAAATCGCTAATTGTGGAGTGCGTTACTCGAGGCATGACAGCAAAACGTGCCTTTTTCCATGTGTATTTGTTAGAAAGCAGACTGGACCTGTGCTGCACCGGGGATGCTGTGTAGACACTTGGCCATACCAGCACCCTGCCAGAACTGAAGGCCGTGCTCCCCTGTGGCAACCATGGCTTAAAGCAATAGAGCATCTGAGCAAGAGCCAGTGCCACCATCAGCGACGCTGGACAAGAAACAGAGACATAGAAACTTGAACTCTGTTGTCCAACTACAGCATGGACTTTCTGGCATGGAACGTGCCAAGAAAACAAACATTCAGGAGCTTGAGGCTCTTTAGAAGAGTCAAAAGTAACTCATGCTTTAGAAATATTTAGGAAAACGCTGATTTGATAGTAACCTAAATGCACTTTAAACAAAATGCAGAGTAAATCCTTGAAGTGCCTGAAGAGTCTGCCATTTATCAGCGTGCTTAAAAATACAAACAAAACCATCATTACAGAGAAAAATAAATTAGTTCTAACTCTGCTTGCTCCAAGGGCACAAACCTGTTAGGTTTTGTTTTTTTTTTTTTAATTGTACAGTTGTTTTCTTTTTAGTATTGACTTGGGGAGAAAGAAGATCCTCTTAAGAGCCAAACAAATGACAGTCCCTTATGAGAAAGTCTCTCTAAAGGGTTTTTTGACGTGTGAGAACTAGTACCACGACAGCAAGAGTTTTTCTTTTGCCAGGCTGTGAAGCAGCATCTCTCACTGCACCCGGGGGCACGCAGCGGGGAGTGATAGTGATCAGGATGTGGGGATGCTCAGGCGGAGAAAGAAGGCGACGATGTTGGTAACCGAAAGGCAGCAGGCCTCCTTCCAGCTGCTCTGTCAGACAAGACCCACAAATCAGAGTCCTCTTTCAGATGCCCAAATTATATTGCTGTTGGCGAAGACTTTAAAAACTTTTTGAAGTTGCTTGAATTAACAGCTGTCTTTGGCTTCGTTTTTCACCTTAGTCAGTTGTTTGTATATCCTCCTGGCCTTCTCTTTGGCTCCCTTTCACTGCTGCGTGTGCTTTAACTTTCTCCAATTACTTTCACACTTGCATTTTTTAAAGGAAACCTGTGACTCCACAACTCGTCACACCCTCATTCTCCTCCCAGAAAATAGGAAAGTGGTGAACTATTTTTCAGCATTGCATACAGCTGCTGAACTAGTAGAAGTTTGCTTTGCTCCCTGTTAAATTCAAGTGCACCTTTCCAAAAGACAGCAGCAAAATGGAGGTTTCTTCTTAAAGACTGGGGGATGTTTCTGTCCAGCTGTCTGCCATCGTGAAGGCTTGTCTTCCAAAACTTTTGAAATTGCTTTGGTACCTGCCTTTAAAAATGCTAAACATATTGGCCTGGGAGATGGCAGGGGGAGTTACGCAGTAGGTAGTAGGATGTAAGGAACCAGTGGTAAGAAAAATGCCTCCTCTGGGCCCAGGAGCAGAAAGAAGAATGCAGAAGAAAATAAAACCCAGTATGCTTCTCCAATTTTAAACATTTAATAGTGCACTTATTGAGTATATTCTGTACAGACATCTATAGCAAGTTAAACATCTTCCTTTCTCTCATGTAGATCATAGTCATGTAAAGCACATTTACAATAGAAAACATACTTGAGGTACAAAAACCCAAAAAGAATATCTGAGGTATAAATACAGGTATATTTTAAATAATCTTTATCATGCTTTATCTATGTTTGACAGTACACTGTGGGCAAGTATACATGTTTACAATAGAATGGTATGTACAACATACAATTTTACAAATTCAAAAGTGTTTGATGTAGAAGAATATACAAGGTTTTCCTACTCATGAGGAACATTGTTACTGGAAGTACTACATTATTTGCCATAATAAAAAAAAATCTTCATCAAAAAGCTTAAAATAATACTGACAATGGTAACAAAGTCTCAGTCAAAATTCCATCTTGCAACTCATTCATACCCTAGCCACAAAATACATTTATCACTTAATACTGCACCTTGAAAGCAAATCTTTACCTTTACAGTAAAACCTACAGAAAAACACCTTTCCAGAGGACCTCAAGACTTCCTACAGTTCATACAAGTTGATTCTCAAGGTGGGGAGAATATCCCAAAGGGTTTAAAATCCAACAAAACCCAAGACAAAACCCCACCCTCCTCTCTGCCCCCACATATAACCCTCTAAACTAGCTCACATGCAGGTTCTGTTCGTGGTAACGTGCAGCTTTTAGGAAAACTGGCAAAGGAGGGAGGGAAAGGGAGAGAGCCCGTGCGACTCCTCCTAGTCACCTCACCCAACCTGCTGCTGCCGGAGTCCTGCCACCTCCCAGCAGGGCAACTCCAGTGTTGACTTTTTCCTCTTGAGCCATTAGAACACAGTAAAATATATAAAAGCTCATTAAAACACGTGTAGTTAACACAGGTAGGAGTAAAAGCAACAAACATTTTTTGGCAAATTAACAACTGACATTACTGGCTCTCTTCACCATTGCATAAACGTTTCATTTCTAAGCTGCTACGTTGCTCAAAAATATATTTACTTAGAATTGCTATAGAATTGCTAATCACTCCTAAAAGATCGTCTGGCTAAGGAGTGAACCCTAATCCGAGCAAGCCTCTTGTAACATCTGCTTAGGGTTTTTAACAAGGTTAGAGCTGAGGAAAATGCAGAACTGGCACATGGGAAGGATGGCTACTCCTGGTCCACAGGGGAGTCCCATTCTGGGTTGAACTGTATCCAGCGTACTAAAATCCACTCTGGTTGCCTATCAGTGTACCAGACACATTTCAAGTTCGACTTCTGCTATCCTTTCAACCATTAAACACACTCATTCACACTTTAATCTCTGTGCAAACCTTTCTCTGCTTATCTCAGTGAGAACACACATTGAAGAGTACCAACTATTCCAGTGGATACACCAGTCCCTCAACGCACTACAAATAAAATGACATGGGTATGTACATAGAGCTAAGTATTTCACATGGGAATGATGAGCCTTCACCATATTTCATAATATATTTTGCATTTAAAGAATTTTGCTTCTCAGAAGCAATTCAAACCAGCTAATAGTACAATATTTTTCTTTTTTTTTTTCTTTTTGCACAGTCCTCCTATGTATTCCAGTCGAGGCCTACACTATAGACCTTACACAGACAGGAAGCAGCTTTAAAGTGTATGGTATGGCCACAGTCCTATAGTAATGCTCACAGTCAAGTTCTCATGCTGTCATCCCTTCATGACAAGACTTGCAGATGGCACGCTGGTCTGGCCTGCAGCGGACGAGCCTCAGTTTTAGATAATGTCTACGTTGCTGAGGTCTGGAGCGCATGGCTGTTCCTCTTCAGTAGTCACCTGGATTTTACTTCCTTGCCCTCAGGACTCTGATGAGTGAAAGAGTCTCGTATCTTAACGACTTCCAATGCACACAAGTGTCCAAAAGACTTGGCGTACCAGTCTGGCATGTGGCCCCTAACGAGTGGAGAAAAAAAAGTGGTGATGAAATAGGCAGCAGAACCTTTACATGCATTTTCTTACTCAGAATCAAATGCATATCCAGCTGGTTAAAAGCCCGAGTAGGAAATCTCCTTATTACTGCCTATTGCTTAGCTTCAACTTGCTATTATATAGACTTGCTCAAAACCAAGTTTCCTGCTGTGAGGAAAAGTTACAAGAAGTTTTGTGACAACTCGGTCCTGTTTACTAACTTAATATTAACATTAAAATGTCCTTGCATTCAAATACATCTGTCAGAGGAAAGGCTGGGATTATATACCAGTAGCTACGGTGGAGCCCACGCTGGAGGCTTCCAGTGCAATGAACCACACTGGCTGATAGGTGTGCACTGAGGCCAATTTCCTGTGACAGCTGAGAGACCTGTGTGAATGCCTTTGAGAAGTACATACTACTGGCCAAGCTAAAGCCTGTTGAACTGTCTAAATTCTGTGCTGACCACACGGAAACTATACAAGAAAAGTTACGACCCCAGAAAGACAAAGTGGCAATTCGTACCTTAAATCAATTCTGCACATGTAGGTAAGTTTAGATTTTCCTGACCCGCAGGGCTCAATCAGATACCTAGACAGGAGCACATTGACTCTAACGCCTGCCACCGGAGCACGGTCATGGTCCACTGAGGTTGCTAAAAGCACACAAGCTCCTTTGGGGAAGTTTGTCCTCCATGTTCTAAGAAGAAAAAAAACCAAAGTCTTATCTTTGGCAAAAAGTAATTCAAACGTCTAATAAGACTTCAAATCATACACAAGCAGGTATTTACCTATAAAACTTACATTCTACAGAAACTGCAGGCAAGGTTGCTGTATGTGTAGGGTACAAACACCATCGCCTATCAAAGTCTTACCTTAAGACTACGAAGTCCCTGGCTGGGTGAGGTGCCATGCTGTTCTGGACATACTGATATATATCCGTCTGGCTATCCAAGGGTTCAATTACTTTTGAATCTATGAGATCTTCATCCCAAAGATGCTGCTCTTTAAGTAAACGATTTAAAACGTCTTCTGGCGTAGCTGGGATTTCAATGGTAGTTTTCCATAACCGGAGTGGGGGACCTTCGCACACCTGGGGAAAATCAGCACAAAGTCCTCAGTTTTACTCTTCTTTATACTTTCTTTTCCTTTCCATTTTAGTGTTGGCTCAATACAGCAAATTAAATACATATACAAATACATGTATATATTGTATTAAGCTTGTAAGCTCAGGCTAAGGTTGTCTTCCTAACAGCTAACGGCATCTGCACGCTGAATTCCAATTTATTTTTAAGCTACAGTTACCTTCTCCAGTATGGGCTGCTATTAAATTATGATGCCACAGAAAAATACAATGATTTTTTTTCCTTAAATCTATCTGCAAAGTAAAGGTGTGCACTGAACCTTCTGTAATACCCCATGTCAAAAGCCTGCTTGTATTAGAGAAGATGAGCTAAAATCCCGAGCTGTGGAGTGAGCGACAGGGTCCATACCTTCTTGTAGGCCAGCTCTGCTTGCTCTGAGGTGGAGCAGCTGACCCAGCCTTTAAACTTCTCCTTCATCTCTTTGAGCAAGTCGTCCACGCAGTCCTGGAGGTAGCAGTGGTAGTCGGAAGGCTCGGTGGTGCTGCTGCCGCCCCGGAGCTCCTCCAGGCTGAGGGGACGCAGGTCCTGCTCCGTGTACGAGTTCCGGCCCCTGCTCATTTCTTCGGGTATCTGAGGGGTGACAAGGGTGAAAATCATCATCTTGCAGCTCTCCCCCCAAATCACAGAGTTAGCCTAGCAGCTTGACAGCCACGGAAAGATGGGTACACTAGTTTTGCAAATGGTGGGATGCATATATGTCAGCTCAAGTACTCAAAATGCCAAAATTAAGTTTGTGAGTTTCATTTAACTCAAATGAGTCTTTTTTTTTTTTTTTTATGGAGTGTCTTATTTTTTTCCATGGAGTATCTCTTTTTGCTACATAACTCAATACAGCACGGTTTATCCCGTGGACTGAACAAAGGAGGGGTCAGTTGTCAGCTGTAAGAAAAGAGACAGGCATCTCTTCAGTTGGGGGCTCTGGAAGGATTCGATGACAGTGAGGAAAACCAGGACCCAAGACTTGTTTGGTTCTCCATCCCAGGCCCTAGAGGGAGCACGCTTTAGTTCCTACAGACCCTTCAAGACAGACCCTTCCTACAGACAGACGGTCTGACACTGTCATGTTCCAGGATGCTTTTGTGCCCTAGTCTTGTTAACTCTTGGGAATTTAAGTATAAAACAAGAACTGAAATTCCTGGAAATAGCTTCTTGCTTTGTAATTAGAGCTAAAGTTCACAGATCCTCACGGATGCACAATAAGAGCTTGAAAACATGTTTCACATGCAGTTTGGATGCAATAAAAATGTCCCAAACCCCACAACTGCCTCATGACTTCTGAGTGCCAGAGCCAACAAAACAACTATCTTTTCTTCTGGCACCACTTCCAAATCACGTATGCACCCAGATCAGGATGAAAAGTTTTTTAAAAAGCTATTTATCATGTATTAAACTTTACTAAAATAAAGAGATGTTCCTAGCTTTCCATTACACAGCAGATCTAAGAGATGTTGGCCAATACTCCACCCATCAGTTTTGCAAACAGGTGTTTTACCTGAAAGAGCTTCTTGCATTCAGCGATCATATGAGCTAGTCCTTGGGTTGCAGCCAGATTTTCATTTAGGTCTTTCTGATCGGGTTTTCCCAGGCTTGGTTTTCTTTGCATTACCCTTCACAGGGGAAAAGAGCACACACACACACACCAATCCAGTTATTTAATGCAGAGCAAGAGAGACGCCTGGTAAGAAAACAGCAGGATTCCCAAATCTGCTGGTGATGCAGAGCACTGCTGCCTGGGACCAAATCCTGGTATGGTCTTAACGACGTTTCTCACTACTCTCTCTACACTTTTCTTTGCCATCCCCCCGTTTCTTCCTTCTTATGAACTTGATTATGTTTTAACAAATCTCTAACAGAAGGTAGGATCCCATAACTGTTCTACACCCGGTGTCCTTGGAGGTGTCCGAGGTGATCACAACTGGAAGGGTCAACCCTAGACCGTGCCTGTTGCACATCACTGCCAGCCATGGTGCGGGACCAGTAGCAACGAGCCCTGCTCCCCAGACACCTACCTTGGGGAAGAATTCTCTCTTTTGAGAGTGTTTAAGTGGAAGAGGGAAGGTGCTAAGCAGACGGCCAGGTTTGTTGGTGTCATCTGGTTTTCCTTCACTGCAGCTGTGACATCACTCAGAAAATAGAGAAGAATCTGGAGGACCTCCCTGTTCTCGTCGGGTAGAAGCATAATGGCAGCCTTGATAGCCTGGAGACGCTGATCCTTTGGCACATCTGCATAATATTAGTAATTCTCTCATCAGCCCATTGATTTTCCACACACACAGCATGAATACATCCCAAAGCAAACTCTGGCTTCAAATATTTGACTCGAGTTTGAAGTGATTTCCTTCAGGATGCATACCATTCGTAGGAAACATGAAGGAATTTTTTTTTTTAACCCACTAGTTTAACTACCCTCAGCTATTTCCTGCCTCACAAGAAATGCAAGCAAGAAGAAGTTGTGCCTAGGCCAGAGTTAATTTTAGATTTAATTTCAACAGCTACATGCTCCCGCAGATGCACTAAAATGACAGAAGCCTGGAGTCAGGCAGTGAACAAGAAAACAGTCCAGCCAATTTAGAAATTCTTTGGCTTTCAAAGAAATTCAAAACATGAACACATTTCAGAATAGGTGAATTAATTAAATAAATTGGCTGGCAAACCTTTTCAACAATGATGTCATAAAATATCCAGAAAGTGCTTTACCAAACACAGAGGGTTGCTTTATTGAGCAGATCATTCAAAGTCATGCGGTGGAAAAAGAAAGTCAACGCTGTGAAGCCCCATACCATTAAACAGCTCCTTGGTTACTAACAACAAACAGCCATTGGAAAAATTTGACGTGTGTCTTTACATAAGGCCCTCTCCTCCAAACTTGAAGGGAACAAAAAATGAAATAAGCCAGGCCAGATCTGCTTCGTATAAAGGGATTTTCAACGAGCTACCTCTGAAGACAACATCAGAGACAGAGTCCTGGAGCATTTGTATCATCATTAGCACCACACCACCCTCGCTGCGTGTCTCATAAATATCTGGTTAGCACCATGTGTGTTAATTGGTATTTGCTTTGGGCTTCAGCAACTTCGTAAGGCTAGCAGGCGAGTTTGGAAAGCAATTTCAAGCAAAAATCCACTGTTTTTCACACTCTGCCCTCAGTCAGCTCAAAGCACATCTATGCCACGTGCGGACAATTCCAGCGCGCAGCCTGGCGCGTAACCCTAAAGCAAAGGGAAATTTTGTCCTTTGCAGGGAAGCAAAATTTACAGCTGCTTTAAGGCTCTTTGCTTTACACAGAGAGAATACTTCCCGACCATCTCTGCGGACTCCTCAGACCTACCGCCTGTGAAAGGAAAGGAACAGATACTTCTGCAATGCTCTGTCAAACCTTTTCTGGCACTAAACCCCCAGAGAGTTGCTGTTTAATATGCACGGAAGCTTAGAGTCTGATTAAATGTTCTCCATAAATCTTCTTGGGAATCCAAACACACGGGCAGAAAAATGTGTGCACTGAAATAACAGTATGTATGTTTTTATTTTAAACTGTCCCTTCCACCTGAAGGGACAGTTTGAAGGAAGTTCCTGTAACCTTTTTGTGACCATCATCATAAGGAAGGCACAAAATACAGCAAGGGCTCAAAGGTGGCGTTTTTGCAGGTAAGTTCTATTCTAGCTGTGCTACCATGGGGAGGTTACATGGGGAGAGAGCTACGGTGGTGTTAGGGAGAGAAACCACAGGATCAGCGAGGTGCCCATAGCGCATCAATCAGTTTGGAACCCCAGGAATACTTCAAAAAGCTTTGGAGTTCTGGTCACCAAAGACAAATTCAACTTTGGCCATTTTATAAAGTAAATGCATTCCCAATGAAACAATGTTGAAGAAAACGTTTGAAAGATAATGTGATTTTTGAAAAGATCCAGCACAAAATTACCATCTATGCAGAACTCAATTTATCTAGCTCCACAAAATGTCTCCCTTGCTGGAGTTGAACCTGCCATCTCAGAAAGATTAATTATTTCTTTTCATCTGCATTGATAAACTCCATTTTTGATGCAATTTATTCTAAGTGCTTTCTGTTTAACTATCAGTAAAGTAGCTATCAGTCAGCAAAAGCTCTCAACTTAAAGGTTGTTTTCAAAAACTGTGGTGAAGGATAGAAGAACATGAATTATAAGAAAACGGAAAAATTTTTGGCATCCTTGCTCTTACAAAAAAATCTCAGTAATTTAGTGGATTTCAATCCCCTCGAAAGCCCCAAACTCTGTTTGTGTAGTGTTTGCACAGCTCCCCTACCCAGCCACATCAGACGTGGCTTATTTTCAAACCGTAATACCTAGTATCCTCAGAGAAGAGAGGAAACTTTATAGCAAGTGATGGAGGATTTATATGTGTTCCGAAACTACAGGGAAAGATGAAATGAAAAGAACTTGTACTATAAGCTGTTATACAACTGGAACACCAAAAATCAGTTCCTTATGAAGCAGCCTGAAGAAAGGCAAAGACCAACATGTGCAATGTGTAGTGCCCAGAGGAGTAGTATTAGAAAGTTCCACCCTTGCTAACACCAACAACCATTTGCCCTCTAGCCATAGAAATCTCAGTACTTACATTGGTATATCTGTAAGAAGGTCTCGGAGAGTTTGTTGGTCATGAGAGGCTCAGGGAGATCACGGAAGAATTGCTTTAACATGTCTGCCACATCGTAAGCAGACTGGCCTTCGTAGTTGACGCTGTCCGTTGAACTCTCATTCATTTGACGCAAAGCCTGAATTCTTGATTTGACTCCAGACTTCCTAAACAGTCCAACCTAAATATATATGAAAAGGTTGTTCAGCCTGGAGAAGAGAAGGCTCCAGGGAGACCTCACAGCAGCCTTCC
>JAOXNH010000031.1:71546658-71565301 GCA_028566575.1 Bartramia longicauda
CTATGCGAAAGGAGATTAAATAGGATTTCCATCGTGGTTTGCTATGTGTTTTGTACTTAGCAACAACCTTTCGGGTAAGCATGTTTCAGTACTTAGTTTCCTCAGCGCCTTATGCAGCCAGTTATCCTCTGGAGATAAATTCTCAGTCATTAATCTACATAAAGTCTTATGAAACCAAGGCCAGCCGTACCGTGCGCAGTCACTACATGAAGCATCCCAGCAAATTAAAGTCATCGCTCTTACACTTTTAACCCTACACTTCATGATAAGATCACTAAATGACATTTCTTAACCATCTATCTTCTACTGTTACCAAGTGCCATATGTTATCTCTGTAACACAAGTCTCAACCCACTTTTCACTTAAAATTTTTCAGGAAAATCCTTAATGGGCTGGCTATTGATACCTTTTCCATTTAGAAAGGAATTTGGCAAAACGTTTACTAATAAGCTGTTTTAAAGTTACATTAGTTTTCCTGCTTCCATTAATAAGATTATTAAACGATAAATTACAGTACCGTTCAGATGTAAACTATCATTTAAAATGCTTCAATCTTAAAAAAAAATCCTGTCACTGCAATTTCTACATTCTTTTAAAAAATGATTTCTTCCCATGCAATAATTAGAACAAGGTAATTAGAACTGCTGGCAGAACACTGTTTTTTAGAGGCAAAAGCAGACTCTCAGTGTTACCATCCACTGCATACAGTGTGTATTTAGCTCTGTGCTAAAAATGCAAGTTATTCCAAAAGTATTCCGATTTTCAGTCAAGAAACAGTGACAGACTTAAGGCTGTGAAGCAGCTTTAAGTCTTTTACTGAGTAAAACCCTTTACTGTTTACACACTGATCATGGCATGAGTCAAAATAAACCCAGGCTCAGGCAGAAACGCAGCATTCCAAACCATGTGCCTTCTCCATGTTTTTAACGAGCTTTACAAAATTAAACAAGGAGATGTGGGGGGAAAAAAAAGAAATCTAAAGGTGGAAATGTTGTGATAATGTCTAACACAGATGGTAAAGGGCCAAATTCAGAGATCTGAGATGATTAACTGAATTACTTCAGTTTTATTCTGAGGTGGGATCTGAGCGGTTCTGGGGAAACAAAAGCTTAAGTTTTAAAGTTATCTCTAAAAGATAACTCTGATATATACACCACAGGCTTCAGAATGATATAGGTCAACCTTCAGAATCTTTGTCTCAAACTACAGTAAGACCCTTGGATTTTTAACACATATTACACAGAAAACAACTTGAAGAAGAAAGCGAAGAGGTTATTTTACAATTAGCAGACTTATGAAAAACTTCCGAGTTTCACGAAGCATCTATATACCCACCTCATTTTGGCTTGCTTACCTTTACTAGAAGGCTTACAATATAACTGTTCATTCTTGGGGTACAGATCTTTTTACTGTCTACATTCAGAAAAAGTGCTAACTACTTTTATCGACCACACGAGCAGGAAATCTCAAAGAGATATGGAGGGCATATTCCTACTTGCACCAGTGAGAAACAATCCTCTACCTTTTTTTTTTCCCCATATAAATAAATAATCCCAGGTTAAAAAGTATTCTCGCAGGCGAGCACTAGGTCCAAAATATGCTGGCTTGACTGCATCTTGTTTTCCTGGCAAGGGAAGACCATGCTTCTGGGAACCAGCATTTATTCACATTGCTGTACTTTCTGTTCGATGACTTCACAAGTTCCACGGCACACAAATAAGCACACCGGTGCAGCACACTGTAACACCGATGGAAGAGGTGCCCTACACTTGACTAGGGCACGTCTTGAGCGTGATTTTAACATTAATGGGATTTTTTTCCCTCCCGGTGACGGGACAACAAATCTGTTTTCGTAGTTTGAAAATCTTGTAAATATTTCTGAAGAACTTTACATTCCAGCCCCTCTCTTTCCCTTCCAAGTATGGCAGTGATGGCATGAGAACACTATAAACTTAAAGCCTTTCTTATAAGGGTTTTGTAATTCATTAGAATTACTGACATTTAGAGTTGCAGACATCATGCATGCAGTATCCAGAAGCATTCATTTTGCAGACAATTTGGAAAACTGCCATAATGGAGGACAGAGGCAGAAAAACCGCACTCGTTTCTAGGTCACAGGAGATAGGAAAACTTCAGGCATTTTTTGCCATTTAAGATTGTGGACTCACACTAGAGGAGGCAACTGATGGATGGGTCAGTGTCAGATGGGGCCACTGTAACTTCTCTGATGATAAAACTGGTACTGCTGAGGCTGTAGTTCTGTAAAACAGGCTGCTTGCACACCAAGAAGTCTTGTGCCCTCTTTTTCTAGATCTACCCATCCCTTCTCCTGCCCCGGCAGCTGGCTGTGGGGTCCTGCCCCATCCTTTACACCTATTCTGAACTTCATTATGCTTTCCCATGGGCTGATTTAATTTATTAACCCACAAGGAACTATCCAGACTGTTTTTTCAGGGTGAGTGAGTTGAACTGGTTTGTGGAAGGAGCCCCTAAACAACAAAGGTATGTACTGGGAGCTCATGGCATACTGATTGTGGATAATAAAAAGGTCTCAAGCAAGTAGTTATTTAACGGTACCTAACTCAGTTGAGGCTATGCTTTTCCCAGGTTATACTTCCCATGACACAGGAAGAGTTTTGTTTCAAAATGCAGTGTGATTATTTTTTCACCTACCTGCACAAGGCCTCAATTGCATCTCTGTCCAGAAAATCATGCTCTCGCTTCACTAGGGCGATGTCAATCGGAAAAAGGAGATCTGTAGGAACAGAGACAGATGAGGAGTGAAAACGACTCTTATTCCCATCGGTGAGTTATTTCAAAACAACCATCTGCTTTGAGTAGAGCTCACCACGATGCCATTGACTGGCACTTCTTGGGTAAACACACGTTCCCATCTCCAATGCCAGAGATGCTTCCTTTCCATGTACAAGTTTTTGATAACTGAAAATTCATATGCAAAATGGGGGAAAAATGAGCAAAGCAGAGATGAAACAACGGGAGAGGGAAAGAGGCAAGTGTGAGCTCCCTATCCGACATCAGAAGCTGAAAGTGATTCAGGCTAGCTTTGGTTAAAATAAATAGATATTCTCCATCAAAGTACTGATATCTCAGATTAAAGAAGAAAGGTCAGTAAAACCCAAATCTCTGGAAAAGAATGAAAACCAGAATCTCCTTGGCTGTTACTCCGGCTATTTAAAAGTTTGACACTGTTACAACATTAATGAGATATGGACTGGAATGAAAGCAAGCCAAGCTGCCTGGAGCCCATGCTGCCTCCTTTCCTTAGGAGATTATTTAGATAAACAACTGGGAGAGTGAGGGGGAGGAAACAATGTTGGCAGAGAGCTGAAAATTTACTACAGCTCTGCAGCAGCAACCAGGTATATATTATTTACTGTCCTCCACAGATTCCTGACTGTCATACAGGTCCTGCTCCGGCATTCCTTGCACAGCCAAAACTCCCACCAAAGCCACTGGGTGTTCAGGGCACATCAGCGATACGAGAACACACTCTGAATGTACTGCAGCACTTGCATACAACCTTCCCACTCCAAGTGACTGTCTAGAAAATATTTTTTATAAAAATTTTACTCTACAGAGACTAGGAAAGAGTGAGCCAAAATGAAGAAAAGAATAGGATTTTTGTTAATTTTTGGAAAGGTAATTAATATTCTGGCTTTTTTTTCTTTAATACCAATAGAAAACTCTCGAATGAACTAGTTGTCCTAAAAAATATGACATATTCTGTGAAATGCAAGAAATTCTAGCTTTTCTACAGAAAACCGTGGTTTTAGCAAAGCGACTGACAAAGGTTCATTAATTAATCTCCATTTTAAATGCATATAGCATGCAAACACTCCGTATCAGTGACTTCTCAGAACTCTTGTACTATACCCAATTGATCTAAAGGTCTCACCTTCATTATTTTAAGCCCAAGGTGGAAATAAAGGGGTTTGGCACGTTCAAGTGGCATTTTTCACCACTCCTGATGTAAGTTTTTCCTCTGAGAAAGTCACAACTTTAGAGTGCCCACAAGAGAGCACACGGGAGAACTTAAGTGACAGAGGCGACTTGGAAAAAGTTGATAGTCTGCACGAGTAATTTTTATTTTTTTTCTTTTTAGTTCTTATTTTATGCTGCTGCTGCTGGTTTTGTTGTTGCTGCTGCCACTGGGGGGAAAGGAGGGCTACAAAGGACAATGGTATATTGTTTTTCCATAAGGACAGCTGTCCTTTCAATGGGTATGGTTGGCCTTGCTCTCACCTCTGTGGTCCTTTTGATGTTAGACAGGACATGGTCCAACATTAGAAACTTTATATACGTTCAGAGTCTTTAGGTAGGGCAATGGTAACCATAAGGTAGGACGTTTTCTGAACGCAAGTAATTTCTTAGGAGATTTACAAGCCCATATATTTGGCTGGGAGTCTTGTCCCCACTTTTAACAAAGACTGGAAGTACAGTCCCAGCTCTGTCTGCATCCCAAGAAAATCTTAGCATCTCCATTGGCACAAAAAAAAAAAAAAAAGGAAGAGAAATAATAAAAGGAAATTTAATTTCAGAACAGGCGAAGAAAAGTTTCGCCAAGTGCTGCTTTTGAAAGTGCTATTATCATCTCATATTGCCAATGCAGCTGCAAATCAAAGCTCAACGGGATCATTTTTCAAGAAGGTCAGCTCAGCATTTGCTGTAATTTCCAACAGTTATTCACTGTAAATAATGGGCTTTCTATGCTCGTTCTTACAAGTAGCAGCTGGAGTTTGTTTTATAAAAAAGAAGAGGCATATAAGAGTGCATAATAATTTCATGACAATGCAAGCAACTTTAAGTGGTGGTGGTGGTGAAGTTCTGAACAATAATATACCTATACAAAAAGGGCCTCTAGGATGTCACACTTTAAAAAAAACTTCTATATGTTACTCTGCATGAGAACTGCGTGGCAAAGCTGCAAGTTCCTAGTAGGTCAGAGAGACAGGGTTATCAAGCATTGGAACAGGCTGCCCAGGGAAGTGGTGGAATCACCATCCCTGGAGGTATTTAAAAGATGGGTAGACGTGGTAGAGGGACATGATTTGGTGGTGGACTTGGCAGTGTTAGGTTGATGGTTGGACTCGATGATCTTAAAGGTCCCTTCCACCCTAGACAATGCTATGATTCTACGATGGTTTTGCTTGAGCAAAACCTTTGTAAAAGTGGACACTCAAAGTGAATCCATCCCACAGAAGGACAAATATGGTGAGTGCAGGAGTCAGCTCGCCCTTCAAGGAGCTGCCGCACATCTGTGCAACGATGGCTTGCATGTTCTTTTTTCCCTTCATAGTGGCCCTGTGTCTAACAGCAAGTCAAACTGTTAGGAAAAACCACGCAGGACTTTAAGGTCCCTTCCAACTCTAACCGTTCTATGATTTTATGATTCTATGACTTGGGAATCACGCGGTGTGCAGATGCATCCATGCATACACAGAATTTCCTACCTCTGCTCCATTAGGAGAGCTGGCCAGAGGAGCTGGACACAGCCTCTGTGTTTCTCTAAAACTGGGCTCATAGCAGTGGATGATTCCCTTTACAAAAATATGGTCCATTTGTGTTTTAACTACAGGGAATATACCATGGCGCTAACATACGATTTGTGCTATGAGGGTATTTGTAAGATTCAGACTAAAACAGAAACCTGGAACAAATTTAAACTCCAAGAAAGTTTCAGAGCCTCATTGGATTGGGTACATCTATGCGTGTCATGGGTAGCAGAGAGCAGCCCAGACCCTAAAAGTCATCTTATGTGCTGGCACTTCAGTTGTGCCCCTGAGCTTTACTCATTGGTGAATATTACATCTTATTGCCAAAAATTGCCAAGGGAGGATCGACTTGCAAGCTCATGTGTCTTACCTTCATAAAGCTGCGCGTACTGCGGGAACCCGGCAGCCCGCAGCCAGTCACAAGCTTCCTTGGCCTCGATTTCTGGAAGAGGACAGAAACAAGATACCCTCCGATTAGTGACCTGCAAAGCAATAACTTCCTCCCCACCACTTCTACTACTCCAATTACAAAGTAAGCATGGAGATATTCAGCAGCTTTGAAGTGAGACACAAGTTTGCTTATCCCAGTTTGCTTTTCTTCTCATGATCAAACATATTTTAGATTCTGGAAAGTCACTAGCATTCATCCATGATTTATCAACAGCTCATCATTTTAATAGTTAAGAGAAATAAAAAAAACAACTGATAAAAACTGCAGGAGTTATGGATTGCTCCACACAGGTTTTGTTAACATCAGAGAAACCACCACCGCCACCAACTTGAGCTGCATTTGTTCAACAAATCTTACGATCCTCTTGGCACAACTGTTTTGTCTTGACAGAAATTCCTAGCAGAGCTTGTAATACTGTGTGCTTTAACATCTTGTAGACGGTACTGACAGACCCAAGCCCAAGAACAACTGACACACTGTCCTGCAGCTCACTCCAGTGCATATTTACTACCCAACAAGGGCCGAGTTTCACTGGAGGTCTTCATGGCATTTATATTACAGGAAATCCAGCTAACTTTCCCTCACATCACCCAAAACACCATGCCGCAAAATTAAATTCTTCACATACATATACCTGAGACTGAAAGAAAGGAAACATTCTGAACATGGGTTATATTAGGCTGTGAATAAATTATACAAAAATTCATTTGTTACCTAATGCAAGCAGAAATAAAGAAAAAGTAATCTTATTAGCTCAAACTAGGAATAAAAGGTATTTAGGGTATTCTCCAACTGTTCAGGAAATGGATAGGGCTAATTTTGTTCTAAAAATTCAAAAAAGTTCTACTGGGAATTTAGCTCCCTGCTTAGAACTGATCAGACAGCGAGCAATCAGAAACTCTTAAAGTTCATCTGGCTTTGATTATATTCACTCTTCTTGATGGACCAGAAAAGAAAAGCTTCATTATGTACAACTCAGTAGACAATTTTGCCACCTACTTGGAGAGGATACTAGCGCTACCTGCTGCAGGAACCACGGGCAAAGAGTTTTGCTCAGAATTGCTCAGAATACAAGTTACTGCATAAGGGCAGTGAAGAGCCAGGCATAACACAAGTAAAATAGCCAAGATTTTGGCATGTTGTGAAATATTCCTACTGAGATACAGGTACACAGTTAAAATTGGATGAAACGGCAAGCACCTTTTGACATCTCCAAAATGACAGCAATCCCCCTCTAATTTTCCAAGTAGTTACAACAGGGTTAAAATATTTGTGCTTCGCCAGCCTGCTTTGCTGAGATACATTACCCAAACCAAGGGGTTAAGGTGAGCCAAAGCACAACATTCCAGATAAATAAACAGCTAAAAATCCACTCTCCCTGAAGTCAGGACAAGCAGGCATTTGTGTAACTTGTGTTTGCTTCACCTTTGGGTTATGGGACCACATGAGAACAAGCACGTACAGACATATTGACTTAGCTACTCATTAAGAAAAAGCATTCTTCAATTCCAATTGCTGGTGATTGTAAAGTTTTGCTTAAAGTAGTGTTTTAATTTTGGTAAGGAAATCCATGGGAAAGTTAATAAAGGGAAAAAAAAAGAGAACCTAAAATATATTTTAAACTTGTACTGCTAAAGCAAGAACAAACAACATTACTATCTCAGAAGCAATGAAAATACTAAAGAAAAATATTGTAATTAATTTTTTAATAGTTAATTAGTTCAAATAAAATTAACTATCTTATAGGTCACATCCTGCATAACTGTTTGGATTGAATGAGAATTTTACTTAATTTAAAAATGAAAAAAAAAAAAAGATGCCTGATAACGAGTATTTACCTAAAAACGCACATAGATGCTTGTAGTGAAAAAAGTGTCAGATTCCTTACCACTACAGTGGCTCTTAAATGTGTTTAAATATTTGTTCACAGGTCCTTTATGAAGCACCCCAGGTGTATGACCTGTAAAATATTTCTAGAGCTAGAAAATTATGAATATGCATTTATCAGATTTTTTTTTAAGGTTCTCTACAGCAGCTTTGTGTATCTTTTCTGCAAATATATACGCAAGTTCTATGGAAGTAATATTTTATGGGCATCCAGGTGTCAGGTGCCTTTGGGATTTTCAGAGCGTATTTGCTTTCAAAATACCTTTGAGAATCCCCCAAGAAGCCTATGTAGGCATCGGAACACCTGAGTTACTCCTGGCTGGCCACAAGAATTGCAGAGAATAATAAAACACCAGTGCACCTGTCCGTGGACTAGGTTAGGCAAACACCTAGGGCTGGGCACACCACAGCACCAAGGGTTTAAAAACAGTATTTTCCCCATTCCCATCACAAACATTTTGGGAAAGCCATAGCTCTAGTTTCTGGCTCCTGTTGCAAGTCCTAGGAAGGGTGAGGGGTTTGGAGAACTGTCTTGAAGAAGGGGCCAGGGAGTCCTCTGAGGCCAGGGCTCTCTCCCAGTCACCTCCATCCACCCAAAGCCTGGGTCAGAAAGGGATGTGTCAGGAATATGGGTGACAGAGCAGAGGCAGCACCTAAAAAAGCAGCTCCATTTGTTCCACTCCAGTTGGCCAAACCCAGGATTGCTCCTGGACTGCAACGATGCGCTATGACCAAATGAACAGGAAGGTCGTTTCCAACCCAGCTTCCCCACCTCAACCCTGCTGGTTGAGCCAGAGCAGCCAGAGTATGAACAAAACTCTATGTATGTGAAATTCAGGCAGATCAAAATATAGCCAGAGGGAGAATCCAGCCTGGGGTGCACTGAATAGGCTGCACAGAAAGCTGAGTACACAGAACAAGCTTCCTCACGTAAGAGATGCAAACTTAAACAGCTGAAAGCTTCCATAGGTAAAAAGTTCATTACCACAACTTAACTAGAATCTGCCTTTGAGAATAAAATACATTAGTTAAACCTGAGGTTCTGGCCAAATCATTTAAACTACGCTGGAGGAGAAAGCTCATTCCCACACTTCCCAAATATCAGCTTTTCTTCCAGCTCAGCAGCATCAGCCCTGAGACTCTTGGTTTACCAGCTGCCATGGCTTCATATCCAGGTGGACATGGGAACACGTGCTAGTCCTTGTCATCTGGATCAATGGCAACCGGGATAATAAGAGACAAAAGAGAGAAGAACAGAGCTTCCACAGTCAGATTTTTCCACTACTTTAGAAAGTTTTAGAAGGGAGAGGGCACCCAGAAGCCTGTTCAGTCTCCCAGGGGACCTGGGTTACACATCATCACCCAAGCCATGAACTCGCTCCTGAGCACAGCATCTGCTTGGCTGGGGCCAGCCGAGAGCCACAGGGAGCAGAGGGAGCTCGCAGAGAAACTATATGCCGCTTTCCAACCCATGTCAGGGAAGCCCTACTTCAGCCCTAATTAATCTGCCATGATATGCAAAGCAATTTCCCACTGCGAACATCCTTCCGACGAAGACCTGGCAGCTGAGCTGACAGAAGCTGCTGCGGGCAAAGGACTGGCCTCACTCCCTCCTCCCCGCTCCATCCCCGCGGTGCCACTTCCTTTCCGAATCAAACATCCTCGCCAGTTAAAACCTTTACAATAAACTACAATTCCGTACACATTCCAGGCAAGAAATGTATGTGCGGCTTTTCAGATGTGTGTCCTGTGCCCTCCCCCAGCAGCAGGAGGTTCTTGTACGCAAGAAAGAAACCGTGCTATTATTCCTACATGTCCTGATATACAAGAAATTCTCTCAGAAAGTAAAAAGAAAAAAAAAAAAGAAAAAAACCCAACCCAAAACAAAATTAAAAAAAACCCAAAAAGGATTACAATGAAGTCTTTATTCTTCATGTCGTGTAAGCAAACAGCAGGCAAATGTGTTAAAGAGGAAACAGGAAATTTTTATTGGAAGCAGCTTTATTTGTTAGTCCGTTTCACAAAGCAGGCCTCCATGCTCAAATCAAGGGTAGGAGTTCCTTTTGTGTAGGGTTGGGAACCATTAGTCCTTATTTACCCACTTCCTGGGGGGTTAGGACGACCCAATTCTTCCCCAAACTGGTAAGTGAAAATGGAAACTTCTAACTTCCTTTTTGTTTAACTTTGGTTAATCCTGGTTCCTGGCCCTGCAAGTTTGCAGGTTTGAAATGTTAGAGCAAATATATCTCAAGTCACATCTTCTTTGACACAGCAATTGCAGAAAGGAGAACTCTAAGATGTCTATAGCCTTTTGCTGGATGATACCTTCCTTCCTACAGAAAGCAAAACCCGCAGAGTTTGATGCCACGATAATGCCCTTTGAGACAAAAATCATCGTAACAGTCTAGTTAGGAGCAGTAAGATCTAGTAAAATCTTAGAAGGGTTTATTATTTTCATTTCCTTGTTCTTCCTTGCTTTTGGCTTCTATGAAATAACACACAACCCGCTCTTTCAGGGTCTTCAGGACAAGGTGCAAAGCAGATGGATCTTTGTACAGTCACGTATCGGCTCCATTTTCACCTAAGTGCTAAACATCGTACGAGCAGTTCTTCCAGGCAGATGGTTTCCTCTTGCCTCAGCTCAGACACCTTTATAGCCATATTAGCACCTCCACACATCAGTTCTACTCCTCTCACCTTTTGTCTCTGTTAAGAGATCAGATTGTAAAAATCTGTCGTGAGACTGGTCAAATCAACGCTGTTAAAAGCAAATTTCAGCAAAAACGGGCTTCATTGCTGAAGGCCCACCCAATGCCATACCTAACAACCAGTTTGTTTAGGGTTCTTCTTGGTCTTAATTTTTTTTGACCAGGTCATTTTAGTTTAGAAATTCACTATTTTCCTTTCCCAGACAAAAAAAAAAAAAAAAAAAGTAAAAATTGAATAAAAAATAACCTTCCTAAATCAGCTTGCAGGAGATAGTCTCTGCCACAGGTTGCAGACAGTCTGACTTCTCACTGTGAATGCTACGGATGAACTCGACTGCTCCTCACTGCAACGCATAAAAATACCTGCATTTTTCTGAGGCACAGGTGGAGCAACAAAAAGGATTCTTCCCCATCCAGGACTGATGGTCCAGTTTAATGGCTGCAAAAGGGCTTGCATGCTCTCAAGTTTGTCCTTTTTTTTTCTGTCTGGATGAGAAACTGCCTGTTGCCATACATGTTCCTCTGAAATTTCTGGTGCCTTACAAAATTTGTGTTCAACTCCAAAACGCTGTTCTGAGCTATAAAGAAGCTTGAGATCATTTAGGATCGTATTTTTTTAAGACCAGCTGTGGTATATATGAGAAATATTCTTCTCTGGATCGAATTCCACTGCTGAAGTACAAGCAATCATTTTTCCAAATGCTTGAATTACATCCCTGACATGTGAACTGTGGTCCCAACGCTAGACTTGATCCCGCTATTCCAACCACTCCATCTCTAGATACATGAACACGGATGTGAAATCTGAGACAAACCAGGGGGGAAAAAAACCAGCACTATGGCAGCTGTCTACAAATGAGCAGGCCAGGCACCAAAAATGATAAATCAGTTCTGTGTAATGTCATATGCCTGCAGCCCTTTAAAGTTGGGACAGTATGACTTCCTAAGAGTTAGCCTGCTATGTGTCCATGGCCTCAGATGGTTTTCACTTTGAAGATATGCGACTGTAGCTTGAAAATAATTAAATTCCTTTTCATAAGTCTGTTTTTTCTCAAGCCTATATAGTTAAATATTCCTTAGGCAGTGTCATTACCTTAGTCCTCCACACCTTTCAAGAAAGCAGCACAGAGCAAGGACTAAAGAACGAATGCAATTAATGAAGAACACCATTTTAAAAGGATAATGCCCTTAAAACATACACTGAAACTTGGTGAGTTTGTCAATAAACATTCAACCACTAAAAGCTAGAGAATTCTGAAAATCCCATTAAAAGCTCTTGCCAAATTTCTCACACAGCTGGAATCTCTTCTTATTCTAAGAGACCGATCTAATCTTATACTGCTATCCTAAAATACCAGTCTGACACATTCAGCCCATGAAGGACTCATTTCTGGGTGAACCAGAGAGTCCGAGAGAATAAGACACTGCTTTTGAACTGATGGCAAGCTCGCAGGTTTTGAAGTGAAAGGTAAGCACCTTCCCGAGAGGGTCCCTCTTCTCCTTTCACCTCTAAAGCCTAACGTACATTTTGCAATAGCAGCTGCCTATTTTGATGTGCTCCTGTGTCTCACTGTGCTTCAGACTACCTTCCACAGTCAAATGATACACGTTGTGATCTCCGCTTAATGCTGGATGCCTCAACAGTCAATTCAAGCAGATATGGATGCACACACAATTTTAAGACAATATTTCTTACCAAAAACCCTCTGGGGGAAAACACCCCACAAGTTCTTGAAAGAAACCATATATGACACCAAATATATATATTGCTTTCTATTGATAAAAACCCTAGAAAGAGGTGCTGGTGGGGGTTGTTACTCAAACATTTCTCAACTATGTGATGATGACCAAAGAAACACTCTCCTTGTGTTCCACTGGCTTTGGGTTAAACATGGGAATGGCTTTTTCAAGTTCTGGAGCCTTGCAGCGAGACAGTAACTATGCTGCTGATGTTATGTATAAACCACAGGACACTGGGAGAAGAAGCAGAGTATGTTTGGAATTTGTGTGGGAACAGATGAAGAAGAAGTAAGGAAACAGATGTTTAAGATCATATATTGATATTTTCTCTGAAAAAAATCAGGAAGCTTGAACACAGTTGGCTTTTTTTTTTCCTTTTTTTTCCAGCAGAGCTTTTGGAAGGAGCAAATGGCTTACTTCCACTGGTTTTTAAGTTTGTTTATCTCCTTAATGATGAAAGTTGAATTAAAAAAAAATATATACAAAAATATATATACACGTAACTGGTTTCCAAAACATCCACATAGGTGTATGTTGGCTGTACGTAATGTCCCTCGCTACTAACTGTACCAGGTTACACAATATGGCAGCTTTAATTGCTCACCAATCCTCTTGGCTAGCACAGGAAACACAATACTGCTTTTGTGAACCAAAACCTAATTACCTTGAATCTCCTTTTCATAGTCCTCAGCACACTGAAATAACTTCAAAAGTTTTTCAGCTCAAAACTTAGCAAGAAGAAACAGCATTTGACGAAAACGTTTAAAATGTTTAGCGACTGAGCCAACAGTTGCTGAAATCAACGGGAGCCTCCACAAATTTCAGAGGAATTAAAGCCCTTCCTAACATGGATCCATGCCTCTCTAAAACCCAACAAGATTTTTTTTTTTAGGAATAAGGGTGATCTGTTTCACAGTTCACCTCATTATTTTTACCCCAGAAAATACTTAAAATGAGACTTCTGCTTTCTCTGAGTCCAGTTATGCTGTGAGCCCCATCCCAAGCATGGGGAGCATCCCACCTACCTGGAAGAGGTCCTCCCCTGTTTCATGAGGACTTGGAACAACTGTTATGCTCAGAAAAGCATCAAAGCAGCACCATTTCAGGATTTGATACAGGAATAAAGAATATTCCCCACGTCTCCATCGAGCACTTTCCCTAAACAGTCTGTAACAGATTGCAATTACTGCTTATTTTCACACTATTACTTATGTTTCTAATTGCCCAAAGTCAGCTGCGTTGCTTCCGGATTTGCTGAAGACTGTGGGAAAGCACGTTGTAGGACACATAAGAGCCACCACAACTCCTGGTTTACATTGTAAATCATAATTTATTCCTAAATAGTTTTGTCATTTTGAGCATATGCGGGAGGATTGAGAAAGAAATTTAGAAAACAACGCAATATAAAGTTGAAAACTAACTTTGTTTAAACAGAAAACCAAAGCTTCATGTGGCAGTTTTCCTGCCAAAGAACAATTCTTTTTATAGATTAAAGATGGTCTTCTCCCATTCATCTATGAACCGTCTTAAAAACGAAGAGGAACAAGATGTCAAGTGACTTAAGAAAACCTTAAGAAATAATTGGGCACGTGGGTTATTTATCTGGCCTGATTAACACAGGGTGGTCTTGGAGGAGGATTATTTGGGGCAGAGAAAGCAGTTAGTCAAATCCTCTGAAGGAGGTCATGTTGACAGATTCCAGAGTGAGAAACGAATCCTCCTCCAAAGACTGGGAAACAGAAGATGGCTTTAACCTTCTCTTCCCTCAGAAATGACTTGGTTAGAGTGACCTTTGAGAACACACTGGAGGGCAAACATTAACCATTGCTACTCCCAAGCCCAGCGCTAATACTCGCCCATCGCACCCTGCCTACAAGCTAATAAAATGCAAAGCTCAAACCAAAGGCTCATTGAGCTACAGAAGGAGGTACGAGTGAGTAGGTCCAGCGTGACTGGCACGTCACCTAAAAATGCCTGAAGTCTGGGTTACCTGTTCAGATCTAAGAAATAATAACGGTATGAGAGCTGATCTGAGCTGTATCAACAGTTTATACAGAGGAAAGTAGATTTTATACAGGCAGTTACTTCTTCTAGCTTGTGAAGCCTCAACCTCAAAACCATCTGCACACGTAGGAAGAACCATATGGAAGGAGTACCTTTGCATCGTTACCCATTCAGTGCCTACCTCATGGATGACCCAGTCCCCGTGTGGATGATACAACACCAGAGACAAAATACCAGTGGCAGTGAAACAGCCCAGCATAAAGCTGGTGGTGTCCCAGCCTGTTTCCCTACATCAAAACTAAAGATGCAAACAGGGATTTTCCCAAAGCAAGCAATACCATGAATTTTTAATCTCCAGATATTACAGACAGTGACAGTATTCTGCCTGCAATACCGCATGCTTGAAAATGCTTTTCCTCGGCACCTGATCCAATGGTCACACCTCACACCTTTAACTTTGTGGGTAAGAGAATGGTCTGGATACAGCAGAGCCATGGCAGCACTGCAAAAGAAAGCAGAGGGATGATGTACGGAAAGAAAAAGGGAAGTTAAACCGGATCATGAAGCTTTACCCTAGAAAGTTTCTTGTATCTTCTACTGCACAGCCAGAGACACACAGAGAGCAGAGGGAAGGGTGGCCAGCAGAGCATCCTATTCCGTGGAGTCACAGAAAGATCATCCCCAAAATGCAAGAATACGAGGCGCTGTATTTTTCTTGATCCTGAATCTTCAGCAAATGACAAGAATAGGTTGGGGAAGCTCAAACTGTGTCCATCGCTGCCCTCAGCAAATGGCTTCCATGCATCTCCTCAGGAGGCCTTCTTTGCACAGACTGAGATGAGCATTTGAACGGACAGTTTTAGATAAATATAAAATAAATATATTCAAAATAAAAAATCCAAGTCTAAGGAATTCTGCACCTTTGCATTGTTACACATTCAGTGCTTACCTCACGGATGCCCCTACCATAAGTGGGTCATCATATATTGTGTCTTCATTATAAGAGAGGCTGGATAACATTTTTCCTGATCCAGTCTCATCTAGCACAGTCCTTCTCAAGGAAAACAAACACTTGTCAATATTTGAAAGAACGCTCATCCTAACAAATAACAATGCTTAGCACGTGCTCTTCTAAAGGCGCCAAAGTACTTCAGAAAGGTGTGCAGTTATCACCTGTAACTTTCAGATAACGAAACTCCGTGAATTAAAGCTAGCAGGTTAAGTCATTCTTGACCTTTACTGCTGCCAGTCGTGTCAATGGTACAGGGTACTAACAGACCTTCCGATTTCAAGGGCATGCTGGGGGGGATAGGGAAGTACCCAGCATCAGGAAACATGGCAGAGCAAGTGTCCAGTGAAAAGCACCAGAAAGCTCCAACCACAGCCCAGTCCTGTGTGCCTTTCATGAGACTTGCTCACCACTGGAGTAAGACAAACTTAGGGTTTTTTTCCTTAAAACAGAAGGGGGGAAAGTGGAAGAGAAAATAAAAAGGAAAAAAGAAAAAACTTGGAAAAAACTTAGGAAACCAAAAAAACCACACAAGACGATCTTGATACCCTGCACCAGCCAGAATTACCGATAGCACAGGTAAAAGCAAGAAATATGCCTGGAATTGCTGAAATTACCAGAATTACCGGCTACCTACACTCACTATATCACTAGAGAGGATACAGTATTTTACAATTCATTCGCACCGAAATTCCAAGGATCAGACTGCCAGCAGAACGATATGACACCCAACGAAGATATATAAGTTAGACAGGGGCATCATCTCTTTTTCTTACTGGAGATCAAACCAGCAGGCTTTCTGTGTGTACAGCCGATCACTTGATGGCTGTATTTCTATAACATGCACAGGAAGGAAGGGGAAACATCTGAAGTTATTTTTATTTCCCCAAGTCTTCTGGCTATACTGTATGAATGCTAGGGTGGGTCTGGCATTGTCTGAAACGTGTCAGGGTCCTTTTGCATAGCCTCATTTCCTTCTTCCTGTTGCTAGGAAGGATAGTTAAGCATGAAAAGCTCTTGTTTACAGTACAGGACCATCCTGTTAAGCACATGAGCTCTCTTCCTCCATCTCCTTTTAACCAGCCAAGGGTGCAGTTGTGTTTATGCTGAAGCCCACAGCAAAACTCCAATCGGTGGGGAACTGGAAGAGATGTCTGAATCTCTGAAGAAGCCCAAACATAACATACCGTGGTATTCTCACCAGAAAAAAACTTTATCATGCAAGCTGCATCTCTAAATATTTGCAGAACTCATAAATTCACATGCCTCAAACAAACCATTGCCTAGAACGTGATGAATTAGAAAAACCCGAAAAGTAAAACCAAGTCACTTCTCATCTCCTTCTAGGAATCCTAATAGATAAACATTCCAGATTAGTACATAAGAACAACCGCAGTACCTTTATCCTGGTCCCACTAGAGGCAAAATACACAGGGTACTTGTGAGTTTCCACAACCAGCATGGGTCTTTCTCTCTGGCCCAGCAAAGGCCACTGCAGAACTGTCTGGGAAGACCCTGCCCGAAGAATTAAAAATCCTAGACTGAATCTGTTCCACTGAGATTCAAAACCCAAATAAAAGCATGACAAGATATATTCTTGCTCATAACTACCACTTAGAAATAGCATTTAACAATAGCTCCCTGGTGTTTAAAACAATGCATCCACACTTCCTTTTGATAAAAAAAAAACCCTCAATTAACAAACCAACTTCTTTTAAAAGAAGATAAAGCGATCAGGAAGTCTTAGAGGTTACAAAAGGTAGCTCCAAATGCTTTGATTCCTACGAACTTGCAGATGAAAGGAATCTTCTCTAAACAGTATCTACCTCTTCTTTTGCATACCCCATATTCCACAATCAGAGAATCTCAGCCCCAATCAGGATCCCACAGGCAAACCGAAGGAGCAACCTAAAACCATTTGCTACAGAGACACGGATCCCACTTCCTGGCCGCCTTAGCCTTTCTCCTTTTTGTTGCTTCTACCGGGAGATGCGGATCAGGATGCCCACAGGACATCGATAAGGATACCCGGAAGACAAGATAGCAGCTGTGGAACCAACAGAGGCACCTAATGCCAACGGCGTGCGCTGTCGGCCAGCAGCAGCACGGTTGCCAGGCGGATGCTGAATCCGTCTGGCACTGAACTGTTGATAGATTCATACTCAGAGGCTCGTATGAAATCTGCTTGTCTGTTAATCACACTGAAGCTCCCTACTAACAGCCTCAAAACTTAACCGGACTCAGGGCACCGTTACTGATTGGCTGCTGGGAATTTCTCGATGGGGGCAGAGCAATTCAAACAGACCACACTCACTCACTCCTGAAAAAAAATAATAAATAAAATACAAGCATCTATAATTGATGGCTGAGGCAAAAATCACATTCTCCAGTCTTTCAATTCACGTGGGTTCAGTAGTATGACACGTCAGGCAGAACCTTCCGACCTAGCTAATTACATTGCCTAAATGTAGTTATTTCTTCCAGTGAAAGATTTTAGCAAAGAGAACTGGGGGAGGGGGGTGAAGAAAGAAAGAAAAAAAGATTGTTGTGCCCATAGTGAAGTGCCCTTGGCTGGCAATAGTGCTGGTTGGGCTAATGGCAACACATCGCTCCACAGCTTCACAGTTATGGTGGAACTAAGTCATTGGTGGGTCTCCGCAAAAACTGGGGGGGTGACAGGGAGGTACAACTGCCCGGCTGGAAAAGAGCATCGCTCCTCTCTGCCTGGAGAAGGGGGCGGCGGGGGGGGGACGGGACGCGGGCTGGCGGGAGGTGCCGCTCCTCCAGCGGGATCAAAGCCCCCGGGGTGACAGCAGGGCTGGCCACCGCTGGAGGGGGGGAGAGCCACCGGGCTCCTGGAGGCCACCGGGCTAATTAGGGAGAACTTCAAAAGGAACGTGACGTCTCCCGGCCCGCAAGCACTCCCGGGGAAATAAAACAAGAAATTAAAATAAAAGAAAAAAAAAACCCAATGAAACACCAAAAAAGAGATGGCCACGGTGCCCTGCGTAGAGGGAGACCGCATCCCTCGCCCCGCTCCGCGCCCGCGGCCCCTCCGCGCCTTCTCTCCCGCCAGTGTTAACCCTTTCGGCGCTCCCCAGCCGGGAATGCCATCCCGGGGTCCCCCCCCGCTCCCCTCTCATCTAGGGCTTTGCAGCCCCGCCAGCACGGACGGCGGCGAAAGACCCGCGGCCGGGGACGCATCGCACCGCGGGACGCGCAGCCGCCACCGCTTTCCCTCCCTCCCTCCCTCCTCCAACGGGGCAGAGCCCGAGCTTACGTGTGAGGATCATGGTGTCTCCGCGATGCAGCCTTCCTCCCTGCCTTCCTC
>JAOXNH010000031.1:71566691-71579555 GCA_028566575.1 Bartramia longicauda
GAGAAACTGTTTCTCCAATAAGTATCCTCAAAAGGAAGGTAAAAAAAAAAAAATAAAAAATCCAGAGCATGTAGGAAAGCATGCTGGTACTGAGGTGTTTCCATCAGAGTGATAACGCTGGAACCAGAAGACCACCGTGTGTCAAGTTAATACCCTCAGTAAAAAGCAGGGTTTATTCCTGTAAACACGGACTGCCTGGGCTGCTTCCTGGACCAAGCCTGCATCTCCGTATGGGAAGCTTTTGTATAGGACCCACAGGAAGCTTTTGAAGAGGGAGAGAATGGAGTTTTACTCTGCAGAAAAAAAAATGGGAAGGGTTTGGAGGACTCACAGTGTGAAAGGGAAGCAAAAAAAGGTAGGAATGAGAGGAGGAGACGTGTGGCAGTGAATTAAGATATGAAGTGAGAAGGTGGTGTGATAGATGCAAATCAAGAATTTGAAGTTGGAGAGTTTTGCCTGAGGCTTCTGAAAGGGGTGAGTGACAAGATCGGTGAATACTCCACAAACATGGCCCAGACACAGGAGACGGGAAGCTCTCGGTAGTTAAATCAAGGGTTATCAGTCTCACCTCTACTACTTTGTAAAATAGCGAATGAATGATGCTGATGATAAAACGCCATGTTTGTGCTTTAGTTCAGCTCTCCTGTTCTGCTTGCAAAGCTAATTGGCTCCCACAGCAAAGGAGGAATCTCTGTCCTCATTTAGTCTTTGTGGATTCCCTCTGCAATGTCAGAACCAGTGACTTTTGTGATGGAGCAGTCTGTCTGCTGGGATCGTGGCTAAATAGATGCCGGAGGATTATCACTGACCTGGATTAGATTCTTGCTGGTAATCTGAAAGAGAAAGGCTTTGATTCTAGTTTGTTATCAACCCTTGAAGACATGCAGTCTCTCTGGCTTGCATTTTAACTTGGAATTCTATAGGGCTGCTTCAGCAGGCGTATGTTGGGAGCTGAAAAGCAGGGCACCAGTCCTGCATTCGCTGTAAAACGTGCTCAGAGGAGCATTCCACCTGAGGCATGGGTGTTCGGCAGCCTGCGACCGCCCCAATCACTCATCCGGCTTTAAAGGGCATTGTGAAAGCAGCAGAGCTTTGGCCTTTAATATTTTTATTTCTTTATCTCTC
Organism: Bartramia longicauda; assembly: GCA_028566575.1. Classification (NCBI taxonomy): domain Eukaryota; kingdom Metazoa; phylum Chordata; class Aves; order Charadriiformes; family Scolopacidae; genus Bartramia; species Bartramia longicauda. The sequence continues at coordinate 71,567,817 of JAOXNH010000031.1, forward strand.
TGGCTATTCACAGGGCAGGCAGATGCCTGACGGAGACACAGGATTTCGGGAGCAGCCGGCCTAAGAGGATTGTTTCTGTGGAGTACTGTTATCCTTAATGCAATCAAGGAGCTCTCCCTGGATGGTAAAGTGATTGTAAAGGGTTGCCCGACAGGCACAATTATTCACTTTAAAAGGTGAATTCTCCTTCTGTTGTAACTGCATAAGGGAGTGATTCGCAGGACGGGCATCTAATAATAAGGACTTGATTGTCCTCTGTTTTCCCTCCCAGGCCCAAATGCCTTAATGGTTAACTGTGCCCTTCTCATCCCTTTTCCTCGAAATAGTGCAGCACACAGAGAAGTCCCGATTCGTAATTAGTCAACTGACCTGCTGGTACAAACCCAGGATTGTCAGACACATGATTGCAATTCTAAACGCTAGTATTAATATCCTCTTAGCAACAGCATGATAGATTATAGAGCGGTTTCAGCCCGAGTTTCCAGGCCTCTGGCTCTAGGCTTGGATTCCTTCTCGACTTGGGTATTTGTGTGCAGCATTTCCACAGTCCAAAGGACCTTCATCTTCCAACCATTGTCAGCGAAATAATTAAGTTTGCATTTTCTAGCACTTGACTTTACTGAAAAGTGATTATTTTAAGGAGTCTGTAATTGTTAGTGCCTCTTGACAAAGAGTGTTTGCACTAACACTTCTCAGAGATAAGCAGTAGTAAGAGCGCATTGCTTTCAGAGAAGGAAAGCCATTGTTTCACCCACTGGAGAATCACAAAATGAAGGAAAGCATCTTTCCAAAGTGCTTTTTAACAAAGTACATAGTAAAGTCATTATATTGCATAAACATAGGCCTCGCTCTACTGCTTGTAATTGATGGGCTCTCTGCTCTAGAAAACTTCCCTTAGAAATAAACAGTATTAAGAATACGACTTGCATTTGATCCCAGGCAACATTTAGGTTTGTTTTTTTTTCTTTTCTTTAACAGTAAATAATAAAGAAAATTAACTTTGCCTTATTCTTTGCGGTACATATAACTGACTATTTTAAAAGGAGGGATAAGTGAGCTCTATACTTATGTCTGCTTTTGAATGATGCCATGAGTTCAACAGTTCAGACTGAAAATGAAATTACCAGGTTCACACTTCACTTAAGAAAAGCTCTATTACAGGGATGAACAACAGGATAAGAAATAAAAATTGGTCATATAGTTTGACAAAGTAACAATTAGTTAAAATATAAGTACAGATAAATTGAAATAGGAGGAGAAGAGAAAATAAATATTTTTATTCCATTTTAAACACAGAAGGTAAGCTCCTTAGTTTACATGGAATATCATTGTTTTATAGAAATTGGTGGAGATGTAGAATATCTCTTCCCTATTGTGTTTAAGATGCTGACACAGGTGTCAATTTATTTTTTGAAGGCTGCAGAAGTTTCTGCTGTTAATGGTTCTGCCTTCCTTTCAGTTAAAAGCTATATTTTTACATTAAAAAAAGTGATTCACCTTTGGAAAAATAACCAACTGAATTTAATTTTCAAGAAAGTAGGGAAAGCATGTCCGTGTAAACTAAACCTTATTTAGAAGAAGTGCTAGAGGAGGGTAGTTAGAATTTCTAACTTGCGATGAAGGCTCAGAGATGATCCAGAGTAAATAGACAGCTTGTGGCGTGCAGAAAAAAACCTCCTTCCTTTTACTCCAAAAATTCAGAATAACTGTTATAAAGACAGCATCCGCAGTTGATCGTTCCTTCAGAACAAGGAATCTGAACCTGGAATTATCAGGAGTGAGACCTCTGGATGCGTGTGGTGGAAGCGGTTGTGTCAGCGAGACCTGGTGGATATGCAGGTCACAGGGGACCAACTCTAAAGGACACTGTGACAAAAGTCTGGCCCTGCCAGGGCACCATCCCGGTGGCAGCTGCCTTGGTGGCTGTATGGCAGCAGAGCTCCATGGCACCAGGAGTCATCTCCAGCCCCCCTCCGCTCTTTGTGGGTCATTGGAATGGCCGCAGCGGTGCCAGATTCCCACTCCTGCTTCTCTTCCTCTGCATTTACAAGTCACGGCGTGCAATGAAGTGGGAGAGGAAGACAGCACAAAGGATGCTTTTACTCAAAATATATATATTACAGAACGATCAAAAGATGTGCAGCTTGAAGATGGTGTATAATGGGGGCAGGAGATATATCTCAGCATTGGGATAGAAGAGGGTTTTTTGAGACCAATGCTCTTGTTTTCACTCTGTGATCATGTGGCAGCAGCTATATCATTACTAAATCAAACAGCTCTTCCCTCCTCTGCTTTAAGCAAATAGATTTTACCTTCCACCTTCAAAAACCATGTTTCTAAAGCATTCTAATGGTAAGATGTGTTTAAAAAAAAAAATCTCATTCTGTCTTCACGCATGACCTCCAGTCTGATGAAGGAAAAAGGTCAGCTTTCACAGAGGGACAACAGTAACCTTCATTAAAACAAGATGTAAGATGCAAGTTGCCCACTAAAGGAGATGAAAACTGAAAGACTGGTGCCTTAAACATGTCAAAACAGTGGTTAAAAATTGCTTTATGAAGCAGCTGTGTTGTTATAATACACATGAGACAGCAGACTTTTCAGCACGATACCCTGGGACAGACCGTGTCAGCCATGCTGTGCCCAGCTGGGGTTAAAAGGAGTAGAAGGGAAGGAGAGAAAGTTTTTATTATTATTATAGTAACTTAAAAAAATTATGAACAATGAAAAATTTCCTTCTAAGAACAAAGTTTTTCTTACTTCTGTCTTGTGTGATCCAAGGCTTTTTAGTTAAATGAAATCTATATTCATTAAACTTATTTCCTCTGGAGGAAATAGGCACACGCATCCACCTGGACCAGTTGACCCATTATGTGAAAGACTGCTGCTGTTTTAGCCTTGGGGAATCTCCAGGACTCAGGAAATCATTTTAAACCCACGACTCAATAAAGCACGATAACTATGGCAACTGGAACACATACACTGTGATGGCTAATTTCACCTCGCCATTCATCAGGGGAGGGACTGGCTTGATACTACAGCCTGGAGAGCAGCTATTGTTAATGTAATGTGAAGCTACAGGGACAGGGAAGAAGGAAAACACATGTTAATAAGCCCGGTGAACAAAGTCAGGCCTGGTGGAAGTCAGGACAGATTCATAATCCTTGTCGGTCCTGTTCTTGACAGAGCACTGGACTGACACTCGAAATATCTCCAGTCTTGTCCTCTTTTAACTTATTGTGCAGCCTTGCTCTACCCGTTTCCCTTCTCATACTTAATTTTTACCTAGATGAAACAGGGAGAATAGTACATGCCTCTTTTGAAAGCCCTTGACATGTACTGTGGGAAGTGCTGTATGAGATTATTACGCCCATGCTGTGCCTAACAAAAAATCCTCTTGCAGGATGCCAGTTTGACTGCATCTTTTATTGTCCAAGCCCATGCTCTTGCTTATTGTAACTGAAAAACAGCTTACAGCAGCAATTATCTCGTGTTTTACCAGGAGGTGAGGTAGATGTCTACACGCAGTTACTTACTTAAGGGCACCTTAAGGAACTTGCTGGAGTGTCAACACCCGTAATGATGTCTGAGGAAAGACGAGAGAAGTGGAGGGGGAAGCTAGCTGTCTTGCCAGCAAGAACAAACCGAGTCGGAGAAGATTTATTAGGTGTATATTACCCAGATAAATGTGATCCTGACTTGAATGAGAGCCAGCAATAGCAAGGGGAGAGGGTCAGGCAGAAAGAAGTGGCTGTTTGGCCTTCGTCAACAGATTGGAGACCTGACGGGGATTAGGAGGAGTAACAGAATTGTTGGGGTGTTCATTCGTCACCCTAAAATTTAGGATTATGAACTCTAAATGGATGGCCAGTTTAGCTGAAAAATGCTTCCTCCTCCTCCATGCTACATTTCTCTTTCCATGCCAGCACGTTATGGAGAGCGAGAGCACCGTATGATATTATTTGTGAACACGATACAATACATAGAAGTGACTGACAGGTTAATAGGAGCTTGCATGTTTTAAAAACAAAGACACATATTCTGTTACATGACCACAAGAAAAAGAAACACGGAAAGCGGTTAGTTTGCTTTCATATTTCAACACTGTCACATTATGAAGGGCTACCTTTTTATTTTTTTTTGACTCTGCTATACTTGTTTGTTGGTTTTCCTTGTGGCATTCACCAAATCACAAATTAGTCGAGCCTCTGTTAACTTATCTGTTAAGCACATAAAATTCTTTCTTTGTTGCAGTTCTGTAAAAGGTGAAACTCTAAAGCAGAAAATACAATTGCTAATAGGAGACATGACAGCCTATAAAAAAGAGGGTGTACCCCTCTTAATGGAAAAAGTAGTAAGAAAATTGTAATTCATGGGTATCCTCAGTCAGAATGGGTTGCTTAAATTATCAAATGAATAGTTGAACGATTTATTGAGGTGAAAGGTTATTTTCATGTCACATCACGTGTTTCTAGCTTAAGGGGATTCAACATCTATGACTTTGTCATCTGTGTGGTAGTCCTTCAATGTGACATGTCAGTCTCTTGTCACATATTTCATCCATCTATGAGAAACTCTCAGGAATCGAAATCACTGCCACTGAAACCTATTTTAAGGCCTGTTTTTACCTTGGGGTTTGTTTTTTTTTGCTGAGACTTTCACTTCCTATATATCCATCAACCCAGATGTGCCAAGGTAGACAACTTGTCTCTGGTTTGACATTCAAATAATATAAAGTTGAGCTATTTGTCACAAATTGGGGTTGAGGCACCATTTCTAACCAGATTTAATCAGTGGAGTGAAGCTGTTTGGTGGAACCTCGGGGCAGGCAGACCTGCTGGCTCATAGCATTGGGGCCAGACACTGAAAGTGAGGTGGAAACTGACTTTAAATCACATTCTGGTGGCCAGGAGGTCTGTGCTGACACCTGTGATGGTTAGGTCCCAGCAGGCAGTGAGGTTCACCTCCAGCTAACTGTAGCTGTGAGAAGGTTAGACATTTGGTATAATTAGGCTGCTTCTGTTAGTTCAGAGTGACAGGACTCTGGGAAGGTAATGTGCCCACTGGCTTTGGAAGGGCAGGTACGTGCCACCTGAGTCCTGATGCATCCCTGTGGGGAGTGCTCTGCGAATGAGTGGTGAGCAGGGTGCCCAGGCACAGTGTGGTCCTACCCCATCAGATGCTTTTCGAAAGATTGCAAACAGTGCTTCATCCTTATACAATGATGACGACGATGATGTCTCTCACATGGGGCCTCAAGCAATGTTGTTGGTAATAATCTCCTGAGTGTGGCAGGTAGAGCTGAGGGATGGGAATCCGTCATCTGACTTCGTCTCTTGACTAGAAATCCAGAGCAAGGTGTTTTAAGACAAGATGCTCTGAGTTATTCCATTGCAGTTGTCTTGATTACAGAAGTAGAAGTATGGTGAAGGCAACGGATTTGCGTTGGACCCACACTAGCGAAGCAGATTGTAATCTGACCCACAGGAATTTGGTGAGAAGAAACCCAAGACAGAGCTACAAAGCTAAATGTTCTGACTCGCACATTGTGCTCTAACTGCTATAAAATCCTCCTGTGTTCCCCCTGGAGCACTTTCTGGGGGAGAAAAGGCAAAGAAGCTGTTAAATATAGCTCTTGCTGTGAAACAGTGAAATCTGAAACAACGCTAGGTTGAAAAGGCAGGGGAAATGTGAATCCAGCAGGTGCCGTTCCATCAGTCCTGGGCAAGCAAAGGATGCAGACAGCAGAAAAGCTAGTAAACTTTCCACAATTTCATTTTTGGGGGGGGGGATTAGGGGGTCCTGGCAATGGAGCCCTTGGGCAGATTGTGATATAGTATTGTGTTAGAATAACTTGAGAAATGTGTGTTTGTTTTACACAGCAGACTGCATTGTGGAGATGCTGCCTGACTCGAAACCCTAGTTAGAGCCGTGCCAGTCTGAGCAGCACGTGGGGATGTCCCTGAGCACTGGGACAGAGTGGTCCATATTGCTGAATACTTAAAGTGGTTGATGGCATCAGTTGGAGGGGGCCATCGAGCTCTCTTCCATGTGGTTCTTGGGTGTGTTTTACTGTGCACCAGGGACTTGTTTTACCACATTACCACGGCCCAGGGACCGTTCCTGGCAGACCACTTGCCAGTCTGTTTTGGAAGGCAGGAGGTTTTAATGGCACAGGTGCAGACTGTTCCGTGGCAGTTGGCCTCGGTCCCAGGTGGCTCTCTTGAGCACGTTTGTTTATTAGCGTAGGTGTCACCACCGTAGCTATGTTAACTTGATGCTGTGCCGTGGCTGATCAGCACACCAGAGCAACCCAAGCACAGCATGACGCTGGTGTAGCTACATGGCCTGTGTGATTCAGAGATGTATCTTGGTTGTGCTTCTTACCTAAAGAAGCAGGTTTAGAGTGGTTTTATATACCATACTGAGAAACTTCAAGTTGTGCTAGCAGCTCCTTTCTGGTGTTCAGTGGGCTGTTTCCCTTTCTTGGGTATTTTGAGGCTCTGTATTACTAATCAGCAATGAGTAGTGCACGCTGGTCTTGGAGGATGGCTGAGGATCGTTTGTGCTCTTGATGGTCTTACGCTCTCCGATAACGTACTGTCCAGTTCCTTCAACAGTGCTAATGGGAATCGAGGTCCCACATTTATCTCAAGCTTCTACATTCCTGTTTTAATGTTTCTTGACATGTTCACAGCTCCTCTTTGCTGGTGGGCTAACCGTTAAGCACAAATTCTTTGCAGACTGATGTGTCTTTTGACTGAGCGATGAGCCCTCCTTTTCAGTACCTCCCACTGCTTCAATACCCTTGTTGATCATTTTTTTCCTCATTATGTGCCTATAAAGGGAACAGTCCTCCATTTGTTCAGTTTTGTCCTGAATGTCTCTTTCCTTTTATCTATAATGTAATATCTATCAGAGGAAATAGCTTGCTGCAAGGGCCATGTAATTGGCCTGGAACCTCTGAGCCCCAGTATGGCCACAGCCTGTCACCATTAAAGCTCGTGAGCGCTTTAGTCTTGAGTTATCTTAATGGGATCCCTTTTTCAAGGGATCTGATAGAAGCTGATACTCAGAATGCTTAAAACAGGGATGGAAATAAAGGCAAGGAACGAAGTTGCTTGATGTCCAGAGAGTCTACATGACCCAGGAGATGTTTATTTCAGTACTTAATTTTTCTAATACGTTAGACAAAGGGAATGTTTGTTGTGTACAGTAGTTTAAAAAGCTTAAAAGACTTATGGAAACTTCAGAATTTAGTATCCTAAATAGCTGATACTACGGGGAAAAAAAATGTATTTTGCAAGCCACTTACCACCGCATGTCATGTATCTGAATGGTTCGTGCTAATGTTTTGAAAATATTAAGGTTTTTACTAACACTGTTGTTTCTTTTCTTAAGGACTAGATTCAGGACAAAGAAATTCTAAGAAAGGAAGGAGTCGGAGGGAAGACAAAAGGTGATTCAGATTGGCCCTGAGAGCAGACAGAGAAGCTCACATTCATCCCATTTGATTTTAGATGTGTAGCTGAGGGTCCTACATTAGGAATGTGGTTTCTGTAGGCTTCATCTCTAAACAACAGCAAGGAAGAGACATGCTTCAGACATTTATTGGCAATAGAGGGAGGGAGCTTAGGGAGGGTACAGTCCTCATTTCAGCATCTGAGGTTGACATAAGCCTTTGAGCTTAATTATCCTTTTTTTTTTTTAATTCTGTGTATGTCAGTTATGCAACAAATATGAATTAAATATTAGCTTGAACCATATTAGAATTACAAAAAAACCCCAATACAATTCTAAAGCCTATTAAAATGTGTCTGTGCAATTAGTCTCCAAGCACACCGTTCTCTCCTCCTTTCTCACTCCTCGTCTTTTTATTTTTCCTCTTGTCTCATTTTTCATGTCCTGCCTGTACATAGGCTGCCACTTCCTCGGTTCAGGACTCATTAATTCTCCATGTCCTATAGTGTGCCTGCAGCACTTTGGGATAATAAAATAACAGTGTGAAGTAATAGCAAGCTGCTTCTGCTTGCAGTAAGCAAAAGGCAAAATGTTGCCTGGCCTCTGTCTGAAGTGCAAGCAGCACAGACTCATATTGAATTAGCCGCCAACTGCTGAACGCAGATCGATTGAAGGACAGCCCCGGGCTGTTTCCAAACAGAAGCGCAGGCTAAATGAAGCCTTGCTTGGGATGCTTGGAGGCAGCTGGATGTATATTGCTTGCCTCTGGGCTTGTGAAGAGCGACACACGTTACGCAGTTTTCACACCCTTCCAAATATACGTGGTGCCAAAAATGATAACCAACGTGACTTGCTGCTGAAAATACCGTGCAATTTTGTGGCCCGCACAGCACTACTCAGCCAGACCCTGCTCTCGCTTCCCCTGGGTCCCTGCCCAAGTGACCGTGGCGTGTACATGGCCCAGCAAGTAGGAAGGAGGTCTCCTCCTCTGTTCATACCATTACTGCCTCTGCCTTTCCCAGATACAGAATCACAGAATCTTCTAGGTTGGAAGGGACCTTCAAGATCATCTTGTCCAACCATCAACCAACTGACAAAAATAAACACCCACAAAACAACAAAATGCAACACCATCACTAAACCATGTCTCCCAGCACCATGTCAACCTGTCCCTTGAACACTTCCAGGGATGGTGCCTCATCCACCTCCCTGGGCAGCCCATTCAATGTCTGATAGCCCTTTCAGTGAAAAAATTTTTCCTAATATCCACCCTGAACCTCCCCTGGTTCTTGAGGCCGTTTCCTCTTCTCCTGTCACCTGTGACTTGGGAGAAGAGACAGATCCCCACCTCTCTACCCCCTCCTGTCACGTTACCTGCTTAAAAGAAGTCATTTCTGTCTCCCCTGTGATCTTTTCCTGTGCACAAGGAAAAGAAACTTTTACCAATAGCCCTTGTGTGCTGTAATGCTTATTTTTCACCCTTTGTGCTGCTTCTCTATGGAAAGGTTGGACGGAGTCACCACGTGGATTGGGCCCTCAGTGGCTCTGCAATAAATGCCATCTGCCACGGCCTTCCCTGGTGTTGTGGGAGAAGGTGTAGCACCCTCTGAAGATTCAGCATAAGACGCAAGGAGTGTCCTTAGTCTCCCTGGAGATCCACAATCGGGACCAGTGCCTGGGGAGGGAAACGTTTTGTGGGACTCAAAGCCAGGTCTCTTCCCTGTGCTCCATGCTTAGGGGGGAAACGCTGCTCCCTCCCCGAGCTTTGGCAGCTGCCGGACGGGCTTAACCTCCATCTGCGCTGCCGCCCTGCTGTGAGGGAAACACCCCATGGAGCCTGGTTTCCCTCTGCAATTCCAGCTGTGGTTAACGCTGGAACTGGACGAACAGGACGGACACACACACACCCACCCCGGCCTGTGCGGGTGCCCTGGGACGCTGTCCCCGTGTGCCACCATTGCATCTTGACAGGCGTGTCCCCTTCCCCTCCTCTCACAGAGCCCCCGGGGCGGGGGGGAAAGGGGGCCTGGCCCTGGGAGATTCCCAGTAAGGTCCAGCACCGGAGGCTGGGGAGATGCTTTGACATCCTTTTGACGCTCGGGCGCCGTGGGAGACACAAAGGGGGAGCCGAGCTCCGCTTCCCCCCCCTCCAACCCCGCAGCCAGACGCTGCGCCCCTGCCCCATATCCCATCCCGTCCCGTCCGGACCCTCCGAGCTCGGGGCGGTCCCTGGACCGGGGCAGCCCCGCCCGGCCCCGCCCGCCGCCGCCCGGCCCCAAAGGGGAAGGCGGAGGGGCGGTATCCGCTCCCCTCCCACCGCCGCGCCGCCACTCGGGCCGTGCTTCCCGCGGGACACGCTGCAGGTGGGTGCCGGTACCGCCACGGGGACCGGGGATGGGGACCGGGGGAGCGCCCCGTCGGTGCGGAGCTGCGGCCTCCGTCCTGCCCAGCTGCCGTGCGGGGAGGGGGGTCCTTCTGCCCCCGGGTGTTGGCGGCGGCAGCGGGGTCACGGGTGGGCTCGGGGTGAATTTGGGGGTGCAGGTGGCGGTGACGGTCCCGGGAGCCGCACGGCCGCTGCCGGTCGCCGCCCGGGTGGGCACCGAAGGGCTGGATTGAGTTTTCCGAGCTACTGGCGAGAAGCTCCCGGCTGCTGTGGAAAAGAGGGAGGGAAGGGAGGGAGGAAGGCGGTTTGAGGTCCCTGGCCGTGCCGGGAGGCGGGTGTTGGGCAGCCCCGGTACCTCCAATGGAGCTACTGAAGGGCACGAGTTAAGCATCTGCTTAACCGTGCGGGATCAGAGCCTTGGCACCCGAACAGACGTTCAAAGCGCTTTTGTGGAGCTTGCTTCATCTTCCCCGAGGAGATTAGATCTCAGGAGTGCCTTCCACTCCTGTTCTGCCTCCTCTTCCTCTGCGTCCCTCCTCAACCAACCCCTTGTTTATGGCAGCTCAGCCAGGTCTCGTTCCTCCGGTGCACTCAGAGCCACGGAGCTGTTTGGTTTGGTTTGGTTCTTTGGGGTTTTTTTATGTCAGGGTGTCAGTTGTTTTATTGAAGATAAGGCTCACCTCTACCTTCTCTGCTGCTGTGATTTTGTCAAATGTGATCAGACTCGTCTGTCAGGACTTTATCAATCCCCGCTGCTTCCTACACAGGGGTTTCACAACCTTCTGGGGAGTTTAATGTCTTCTTTCTTTTAACGTGGCGCTTCTCCGCGGAGAGGAGCTGAAATGACAGGGCAGTGGATGGGAGACTTTTCTTCCTCATCCCCTTTGACCTCTCTCCTCTGAAGGTTGGTGTGCCTGTATCTCTCCAGCTTTCTCTGCAGCCCCAAGAACTCGTTCAACCTGACTGCTGTACAGGCGTAATCCCTTCTTCAGACCAAAATGCTCTCGCTTCAAGGCCTGTGGCTCACAGGAATAGTTGGCAATGGCCCCGAGCCTTTCTGCCTCTTGTATCCAGGGATTACAGATCATGTTCTGAAGTGCTTCCACGCTGCCCAGCTGAGGCTGCTCGCGAGGAGCGGAGCCTCCCGTCGGCCGCTTCTCTCTCTTGCAGCCACGTTGCGAGCCAAGGAGGAAAGGCCGCCTGGAAGAACTTGCTCTCGCAGAGCACACGGTGTCACAAACCCATCTCTGTCCCTTCCAGAAGACAACCAGGAAGCCTGTGGATATGGAGTGGGCGGGAATCTCTCTTACTACCTAGGTGGATTTGATGGATGATGAGGTGGGGAAGCAAATGTGTGGGGTTTGACACCACCCCCCAGCTCAGGTTCTTGAAGATGTTCTACTTTCAAATGCCTTGACAAGCTGAGATGTAGATCTTTCTTTCTTTTCTTAGTTGTTGTGGACTGGTGTTTTCTTCAGTGTCATGGCTCCCTGGCTGTGACCTGGGGACTGCCAGCCTCCTGCTAGCCTGCAGGTTCCCACCTATCCTTGTAGATCTTCCTCCATAAAACCCCAACGATCCAGGAAGGATGTTGAAGACGGCCCAAGGGTCCCAAAAGTTTGGATGAGGATGAGCAGAGCCCTTCTGTGGTTGTGTGGGGGCAGTAGCACGGAGCGCGGTGTGGAGCAGGAGTTGTTCTGATGCCGACTCCATCGCTGCTCTGGTTGTTCCCTTTGGTCTTTGAGGCATCTGGGGTTTGTTTCGTTCTCTGTGTGTCTTGTGGGCCCCCACGGAGGTGTCAAAAGAGAAATGGTAGAAAGGCATGCTGTTTTGAGCAGACTGTGCTCTATTTGCTGTGTGTGCAAACAATATTTAAAAAAACCTCAGGGCTGGAG
>JAOXNH010000031.1:71600184-71614350 GCA_028566575.1 Bartramia longicauda
TTCTTTTCCTAGTGTTGGTACCCTAACATTCAACATCAAAAGCCCATGGGGCTAATCAATAAGTCAGCAGGAGAAGCAGACAGACAACGTGTCCAACATTCAGACTTTAAGCAGCACATGATTCCAGGACGTCCAAATTCTGCAGCTTTGACTCATTTTCTGCGCTTCCTCTCTGGTTCTTTAATGCATAATTGTCATGAAAAAATTCCCTCGGAAACTAACATGATGCAGAGCTCATTGCTGAATGAGTGGTCTATTAATTAGACATCTTTAGAAAAAAGGCTGCCCTATGCTCAACAGATTAAACTGAGCCCTTGAGATATTTGAAGTTTGTTCTGTCACTATCTGATAAACACAACAGAACATGCCGACCTGCAGAGGTTCATGACTAAACTGTTTGCAAGGTTAAAAAGAAAGGGAGAGGAAAAGCCTTGCTAATCTCCTCCATTCCTAATTTTAATAAAAAGTAAATATTTTTGCAAAAACATTTCAAAGGCTTCCACTTTCAGCTATGTGGCAGGTCGAGATTAGGGAAAACCCAAGCACCTCCTGAGGTTAAGACACTATTTGTCTCTGTCTTTCAAACTACATCTGAGTATATTTTGCAGATAAGTTTAGATAGGGTAAAGCTCAAACTCCTTTCCTTTGACTTTTTACCTAGAAATACACAGCCAGGGATGCAGTAAGTTCAGAGCAATATTTTCCTCTCATTAGAGGTATACTACTCAGTTCTTAGAACTAATAAAACATTTTATTACATGAAGGGTACAACAATTCGAAGCTCCTATTCCATTACAGATAGAGTACTTTACAAGTAAAATAAATTTTCTGGAAAACAGCATTTTAGACAATTGGAAAGGTTTAAAAGTGCTATTAGATATGCTTTGTTTACCACATTCAATCATTGGGGCTATTAACTCATTTGTTAGCCTCATGGAAGATTGGGATAGCTTAATTGACTTTTGAAAGATAATTTGTCTAATCTACTTTTACTTCAAGGTGGGCAAACTACTATGATGATTTGCATTATATTAGGGAAATTCAGCTTTTTAGCTTTCATTTGGAACATGAAATTGGGGTGGGGGCAAAGACCATTTCTAGAAAGACCAAAGTGAACTGTTTTCACTTCACCAAGTCTTGTGCTTGGATGGTCTCCCTTATTTGGGTGTGGTGGCAATGGAATTAAACTTCATTTTCATTAATAGGATTACAGTTATCTATTGGGCAAGAACAATCTATAACACCACGAAACAAAAATAGTATTTACAACTGTTATGGAGCAATTGCTTCCAGCCAACACAGGAAAAGCTCCTTGCAACTTCTCTCTCAGGCCTGATTTTTAACATATTCAAACTCGTTTTATATTTTAAAATCTCAGCCTGGGAATAGACTGTGTAAACATTTTTATCTGTCTTGAGTACTAGGCACAGATCTCGGCTGCTGCAAGCTGGCAAAGTGCCAGCATCGTACAAGAAAACACATTTATTTATAACGATTGACTTTCTGAGCCAGGAAATCACTTTGATTTCCTTCATTGGCAAGAGAGACTGAAGGACAGGTGAGGGTGGACCGGCAGGAGGGCAGACAGACAAATTTTCCTTATGGCAATACCAAGAGATTTGCTTGGGGGGAGAGGATTAAAGCAAGGGCTTCTTCCGTGGAGAGTCACAAGGCTGATGCCCATCTGCTTCCTCGTGCTGTGGGTCCTGAAAGCCACCCAGCCAGGGACACTCCCAGCGCGGTTACCCTAAAACCACATCAAAGTGGGGCTTATACCACAAAAAGGAAAACAACAGAAGCTACCAAAGACAGTGTTTCCCTGTGGTGGGAAGGGTAGGAATATCTCATCCCGCCTCCCAGCTAGAGGAAGCCCAGCAGCAGCAGCTCTCCCTTCTTTCTGCAAGGCACAGCCTGCTCGGGGACCTCGGGAGATGATCTGGCCATATAACCCCAGGAATGCGGGCAGCAGATGTCGGGGAGCCAAGGGCCCTACAGATGGCTCACACATGGTTTTCACTTCCATGCCCCGGTGTCGTATCATGGCTGTCTCGCCACCGCATTGTCTTCAGCAAATTCAACGGGTAGGGGGCTAAAAGGAGAAACAAAGAAGGAAATATGGCACTCTGCAGGTGCAAACCCTACAGCAAGGGCAAGATTTGAGGGGATTACTACAGAAATCATGTCGGTTAGTTCAGGCAGGGTAGACGCTGCCACAGAGACCATTTTCTGCAAGGCTAGTTGACTGGCCCTGCAACCAATCCATGGCCTGAGAAAGTGATTCTTTCTCTTGAACATTTATCCAGTGAAATGTTCCTACTGACGGTATCTCAGCCTGGAATTTCTTTGTGAAGAAAGCATTTGATCGCTACTAGCTTCTGACTGAGACAGTTATGTCTTATTTCCAACCTTTACGCAAATCTTTTTCTCTTCCCTACTGTACCTCTAAAGGTATCATTCTTTTTGCTTTGTGCTCATAGAAATCTCAGATGGGTTCAGAGCAGCAATTAATCCCCACTGTAGGAAGAAGCAGGCTCCTCTGTTTTTAGGAAAGCTGAATTTTGGAATAGCTCTTTTCTGAAGCAGATGGTAAGATGTTGTGTTCAGTTACCTACAGATACTGTATGGGGTTCTCAAGTCATAGGATGTAGTTAGTTCTATCCTGCCACAGTGTGGTCAGGAAAGACGCCTACTCCTTTCATCCAAAAGTTCAAAATTAAAAGCTATTTGTCACCAGCATGACAGCTGTGCTTCTTTCTGAATGGAAAATAAAAGTTGAGCGTGCATTTTTTAAAACTTCATATAAATCTATATGAACTCCTGGCAGGGAAAATAATCTTGTGTGTATGTCAGCATTCCACAGCAGGGTTTTAACAAAGATCACATGTTGCACATTGGAAAGCCAAAGCATAGAAACATTGCAGTTAAAACCAAAAACCCTGCATATCTGAGTAACACAGCCTAAAAACTATTAATCTCAACAGCTGTCCTGTGCATGATAGGCAATAAAGGAGAAATTCACTCAAACAAAGCATAAAAAAGAAAACCTGCTACAAGAATATGCTTAACTAAACAGAATTTCATCCATTTTTTGCACAGCATATATTGTTCTTTGATCACAGTAAACAAATTCTTCCATGACTTTTCCTTTATGCTTTGTTAAGGTCTGACCATAGGAATACAGTGCAATCCTAATGCTCAACTTCAGAATTAATTAGTTATAGAAAATGGGAAATATAAAGCAAAATTAACTGTTGTAATTTTTCGATGAAGAATTTTAGCCTAGTCATTATTTGATTCATATTCACAGAATACACTTTCCAGAGAATATAATTATGTGATATGCCCCCTTATCATAACAGTAAGAAATGATATTGTTGATTCACGATCTTAAGGAAATTTTTTTTGCAAAGACTGGACTATGCACTAGTGTGATGCACAGAGAGAACAGTAAGTAAAACATGTTTATTTTGTTTTTCTTATCAGTTGTGAAATTTATTGAGAGCTTTGGTATTTGAAATTCCATATTTGTTGACAACAGAAGAAAAGCAGGGGCAGTGGCTCTGCATGTTTGTTCAAAACGCCCTCCAAATAGTCTTTTACCCTGCTTTGATGGGCTTTGGCAGTAATTCAATTTACCGATCCATACCCTTCAGCCAATTAGTGCCTGTTCTAGCAATAGGTAGATGTTTTAATGTGCATACCAAACTGGGATGGGATCTGAGAGCACGAGTATTAAGAAAGTGCGAATTCACAGTTATTACCTAAATAGAATTAATTCCATATTTCAGTTTTTCGTTATCACACGTTTGCCCATAAAACACAAAAAGCTGAAAATGGTCAAAATACTTATTCTCTGCCCTCCTCAGGATTAGAGATACAAGTCTGTTTGTACCCTGCATGGTCTGGCAAAACAAGTGACCCACATACTAGGATCTGGCACACTTATCCCTTGCAGCAGCAAATTTCAAGTTAGTCAAAAGCTCTTGGCTTCAATTTCACTGCTTTTAGGAGAGCATTTATAGTTTGTGACTTCGTTGGTGCAATGCTGTATGAAAGTATAAGATTACAAAGCTTAATCTAAAAAAAATGCAGTTATGTAAGGAGATGGTTAAATTCTGAAAGCTTTACTAATTGCTTAGCCTCAATTAATTAAGAGAGAGTTCTTACTGAATAAAATCTGTGTAAGGATTTGGGAATTCAGGTTCTGAGTGTTTTCTCCCAAACTTCTCTGAATATCTTTTATTCATGTTTGGATACTTAGCGAACATCTGTGTTTGGAGGTTTGTTTTGGTCAAAAGAAGAGGATTTTTTTAAAACGCAGTTAAACGTAAGTAGTTTAGAGATAAATAACATTCCTGCTCGGTTAAAATACTCTTCTATTGCTTCTGTACGTGACTTGGCCCAGGGCTGATTATTATTCTCCCTGCATTACAGAAGTGTGTAGCAGATATTTTATGGCTGCTTAGAACTGGCAAAAAAGGCAAGGGGTGGGGAAGAGAAGACAAAAACATCTTTTGGTGACTTGGCCCTCGAGGGTTTGTCTGGAGAACGAAGGAGACTTGGAAGTCCTTTGAGGGGATCCACACACTATGTTCATATGAAGAAACCCTATGCTGGTTAATTATTTAGTTAGAATTAGAGCCATGCTTAAGCCAAGAAAAAAAGTAATGCCACTCAAAGGAGCAGAGGCTTTATAAACAGTTATGTTTGGGATGAAACTTGCTTTAAACAGACTGGGAGAAGGGGAATAAGCAAGTCAGTAGATGACCAAGCTCGGCTTAGAGCTAGATATTAGATTTGCCCATTTTTGAGCTACAAAACAAACCTAATGATTGCTACTTGCCTGACAGCCATTTTGGAAGGAAAAATACTCTGCTTCAACACAGGACAGGAAAGTCAAGTCAGTCCCACATGGAATTCCATTGGTTAGTGAAATGGCATTAATATTAGCATATCGAGTAGGACATCCATACTAAGCACACTGTTCTGGGCATTGGTAAAAAAAAAAAAGTCAAATAATCAGTCAGAGGACAGAGGAAGTATGTGCTCCTTACATATAGCCCCAAATAGCCAAATAAAATGCAGTGGCTGCAGCTGCTGCAGATCCCCTGTAAACCCAAGTCATAGCCTCTCTGACATTACTGATTTGAGAACAAGAATAACGAGCTGTGTTTTAGCCCTCCACATCTCAGGAGAGATATATGATCGATTTTGTACTGAGGTGCATAATGGGAATGCAGCCCATCAGTCTGTGCCTGCACCCATCTCCACCACAGAGATGAAGGTGGCCTCGATGGGTCTCAGTTTACTCGCTTGTTCTCTCTCTGCCACCTGAAGGAGCTGGAGCCCACAGCTTTCAGGCTCAACAGCAGTGAGCTTGGGCTTTCCCATCGCAAGACTTACGTAAAAATGAAACCTGCACAAAGCACCTAAAAGATTGCTGGGTCTGAAACACTGTCACCCATCTGTGCTCTATTCAATAGGTTAGGAGTTCAATTAAATGCAGTTGAGAAGCAGTGCAGAGGTGTGACCAATGCTGCCCTGAGCTGCTATATCCAAGTGGTGCAGTACAAGAAGCTGTACGTATGTCTTAATTATCTTGGATTAATGCCATAACTGCTGGGCTACTGACTAAAAGCAGTCAGGAGTAATGCTACTGCTGCCCTCTTCTTCTGTTTTCTTAGAATCATAGAGTGATAGAGTAGTATGGGTTAGAAGGGACCTTTAAAGGTCATCTAGATCAACTCCCCTGCAGTAAGCAGGGACATCTTCAACTAGATCAGGTTGCTCAGAGCCTCGTCCAACCTGACCTTGAATGTTTCCAGTGATGGGGCATCTACCACCTCTCTGGGCAACCTAGGCCAGAGTTTCATTGCACTTACTGTTAAAAAATTTCTTTCTTATATCTAGTCTAAATCTACTCTCTTATAGTTTAAAGACATTACCTCTTGTCCTACTGCTATAGGCCCTGCTAAAAATTATGTCCCCATCTTTCCTGTAGATCCCCTTTAATTACTGAGAGGCTGCAATAAGGTCTCCCTGGAGCCTTGTCTTCTCCAGGCTGAACAACCCCAACTCTGTCAGCCTGTCCTCATGGGAGAGGTGCTCCAGCCCTCTGATCATTTTTGTGACCCTTCTCTAGACCCACTTCAATAGGTCCATGTCTTTCCTGTGCTGAAGGCTCCAATCTTCTTGTGATTGATGCCTAAAATGAAGCTTTTGGAGCATAGTTAGAAATGTCTACAACAGAAACAAAACTGTTTCCTAATTCAAAGTAAGAAAAGTCTTTCTGTTTTAGCATAAACCAGACATTTCTCCCCATACAGTTACTCCATTTCATTCAAAATCCATCCTCCTGCTGCTTTGCTTTGATGGTTAAAAATCCTACAAGTCTGCAAGATTGTGGGAAACCCTGAAAAA
Organism: Bartramia longicauda; assembly: GCA_028566575.1. NCBI lineage: Eukaryota > Metazoa > Chordata > Aves > Charadriiformes > Scolopacidae > Bartramia > Bartramia longicauda. Next base: position 71,606,605 of record JAOXNH010000031.1, read on the forward strand.
TGTGGTGTGGGATGATTTTAGGCCAGAGCAGTGTGGGGACAGAGACTTCACAATGGTGTATGCCACTGTTTAGGAAGACTGCAATGGATACAGGAGGTATCCTTGGTGTCACTCCCTTACTTGGAAGAAATGAATTTGAGAAACTTTGATTATCATATCTTTTCTACCCCTCTGAGTCAGAGCTTCATTTCTAGCCAGAGCATGCAGCTGACATTCCCATCTGAGATCAATTTATCCTCCTAAATGTTAGCTAGTAACCAGTGAGCAAAACCAAATGCTGACATTTTATTTTGGCTAATACTTTCAGGTAGTTCAGAACTCAGCGTAGCAGGACAGATGAAAACAGGATAATTGTTTAATTAAATTTCTCCTATTTAAAAAAACAAAACAAAACAAAACAAAAAAGAAAGCTTAAACATTTGCTATTCACTTCTCTTGGAAATAGATAGGCAACTGCTGAAGTCAGAGTTTGCTAATTAAAAATTTGGTTCTGTTTTTATCCAATTACATAAGTCTTAAAGGATAAAGGGGCACACTCTGCAAATTAAATGCAACCGATCCCCTTTTTTCTGAAATCTGCAGTGCAATGCTGTGGGGCTTGGTTGTATCTTTCAGCCAAAAATATATTGGTATTTGGTTAATATCTGTCCATAAGGCAACAAGGTTATGAATACATATTCAAAATGCATACAAAACCAGAAATTGTCATTAATGAGTCTTTTGTACTTGAGCCTCTGGAAAAAAATCCTGTTAGATTCATTCTTTTCTTCCCTGAGCTTTAATGAGGGATATATTCACTTTGAGTGAGATCCTAGGTCATCATCTTCATAGCCATTTTCTTATTTCATGTCTGACTATTACTCCCTAGCCACACAGCTGAAGTAATTTCTTCACAGAGAATAGAAAATCCGGGGAAAAATTCTATCCTAACTTCTAAATATTCAACTATGGATTTGAGGGCTACAAACCTGGCCAGATTTTTTTTTCTTTTTTTTCCCCAAACTTGGATCTCAACTACGTTTGCCTTAGATCTCTTCAGAGCAGGGAAACAAAGCAGCCATTCATGCCCCGGAAAGCCTTTGGTCCGGGTCCCAGGAAGAGACAGACAGACAAGTAATGGAGGCACGATTTGGGCTTGCAGGACAGCAGTAAACCAGCCAAATTTTAGCAGGAAAACCTGCAGAAGGGAAATGGTTTGCACCGGTCTTAACAGTAATTAGTGGAAGCTCCTTACTGCTCCCTTCTCCTGGATCTTCTGTGCCCACCTACAACAGCCAGGGAACCAGCAGTTGTCTGGAAGTTGCATTTGGCCACCAAAACCCAAAGCAGTGTTGTCAGGAGGGGAACACAAACACAGGAGGTTGTCTTTGGACCTTTTGCTTTCTGGTGTGGAAGACAGTGCTCACAGCTTTCTCCAGACAGGACTTAACTACGGCTTCCAGCGAGCCCACCATTTATTAGCTGGATCTGTCGCACAGAAAACGCCTGTGGCACGTTCAGCTGCAGGAGCAGAGAAGAATAAATTGTTTCAGAAGGAGCCTCTGCAGTCTCGGCGGAGGGGCCGATAAACAAATCCTGTTCTATTCAGCAGCTCGGGGTGCAGACATACTTTGTGCACGCCTCGGGCTAGGGGACGCATTGTTAATAATCACTTCAAAGTCCTCCATGGGCATTTAAAGTTGCTCTCTGTTTGCAGCCCTTTCTTTGGTCTTTTGGACACTTTTGAAGTTGTGGCCAGTGGTATGTATGCCAGGGCTGCCAGCAATACAAACGGCACGACTGTTGCGTGGCGCTGCCGCTGTGTCTCAGATACTCCAGGCCTCCTGTCTTGGCATATCAAATGTGTTTATGTGTGCCTGTTTATTAAAATCGAAGAGCCTTGTGCTATTTGGTGTGCATGGGAAGAGCTTTGGCAATTTTTTCTCTAATGTAAGCACAGGATGCTTGTGTAGCACACGATTGATTAACAGCCACTTTTGGGGGGTGGGGACTGCAATGATGAGTATTTTATTTTGCAGTTACTTACATCATCCTTTTCACTTGGCAAATTATCTTAACAATGGCTTATGCGAAGTCTCAAGGGGAAAGGAGCTATTTGGTGTGTTTGTTTGATTAAAAACATTTTAAACCATAGATCATATCAAAAAAATCCTGGGCTCATGTGACAGGGCTCCTAGCTGCCTGGAAGCAGGTCACATATATTGCATTACATCGCAAGATCCGTTGTGAAGATCTTTGCAGCAGAACCAGCAACACTTACTTTGAATGTTTTAACCGCAAGGCAGCGTAACTGTGGATCAGCTTGCAGTGTAGATTTTATCTTGTGCAATGACTGTACTAAATAATGTATATATATGGACAACATGAAGAATGTGGAGGATGACATGGAGTATGGGAGATCCTGATCTTCCAATGAAAAACAAGCTGCTGCAGATCTTTTGGTAGCAGTGAGGCCAGGGATGGGAGGGGATACTTCATTTGGACTTCTGACCATGTGTTGTAACATCTCAGCACTGCTCACACCCTGGGCTTTTTTTTTTTTTCACCTGCGTAAAGGCGGATGTGATTTCATGGTCATTTAAAGCTGATATAAATGAGAGCTAGGACCAAAACGTTGTCTCCTTCCTCTGCTTTCCATCCCCACCTATGCACTCCCATTCCTGCCTTTGTTCTGCCACAAAAGTTCACAAAACCACACAATGACTTGGATCAGGAATTGCTGTGGCTGAAAACTAACCTGACAGCAAACAAACAAACAAACAACGTGAATCAACCCCGCCTCCAAAAACCCTCACGGATTTTTCAGCTAACTCAGTTTCCTGCTCCAGCTCGGCACCTGACACCAGAAATGCTCAGAGCAGCACAGAGGCAGGGACGGGAAGGTCGCCGCCCTTCTCGTACCACCATTACTAATCTTCCAAGTCAATGGACTCTGAAGAAGCTCAGCATGTCAAGCCTGGGGTGAGGCCAGTTCTTCACTTTCCTGCTCCTCTGGCTAACGCTAGCTGAGAAAGCACGTGAATTTGCAACACTGACAGTAAAACCACCCTGGATTATATTTATCAGTTAAAATCTTCTTTAACCACTTCAGCATAGCTGTTAGCTGGTAAGGTGAACTACATATACTTCCACCACTGTCTTTGATTTTACGCTGTTTCAGATCTTTCCTCATTCTATCATTAAAGGTTCCTTGATGGACACGGAGGTGTAAGATCCTCCATCTCCAAGCTGGAATGGTTACCATCTCCTCTCCTTCTATTGCAAAAACTGTCCCCATATCTCCTGCAATTGGACATTAGGATATATAAGGATATAATTCAAGAGATTATGTCATTCTGCTCCTTTTTGCTTCCTTAAATATTCTTGATTAGTAGCTTTAATTCATTTGTGTATCTATTCCTGACTCCCTCGTTTCTTTTACACCTTCCTATAGAAGCATGTGTTAAACTGTATCATTTTTATCTCAAAACCCACGTAATTTCGTAATCTTCTAGGTTTGTCAAAATAGTATATATGCTCAAATATAGCACAGAGTCAAACACCTTAGATTTCAGAAGGATGCCCACCATTACGCCACTTACACCAACTGTTGCAGGTCTGATAAAATAAATGTCCACTGGGAGGGTGAAAGCCAGTGTTATGTAATACACAAACATATGCCTCTTCATTTGAGGTCAACATCTTGCAAGATTAGGTAGTCTGATTTCATACCAGCTGCTTCCACTGGTATCTCCTCTCACCTGCAGATGGGGCCAGGAAGGGTCTTGGCTGCATTTCAGCCAGATGGTGACTCTCCTTTGCAAAAACATATGTGCACCGGTGTGCCATGTTCAGCTGCCAGTTCTGGCCTCATCATAACAGTTAGTTAAGTGAAAATAATGATTTCTAATCTGTAGGAAGGTATAGAGATACCCTAAAAGGCTTTTAGAAAGAGGAGACTGAGGAAACATGAGGCCAGACTGGTCATTTTGACTAGTGGGCTGGAACAGTTGGCATTTATTAAAGGAAATGTTTTAAAGGAAAAGTCAGAATCGGGTTATGTTAAACAAAAAAAAAAGCAGCAGGAAGACTAGATAAGGGAAAAAGTCTGTGAGAGACTGAGTCTGCTGGATTACACTTGAGCACACATTTGACAACCTGATGGAATTTTTTTGGTAAACTTTGGGGTGAAATATTCTCATTCTTCCTGGAATTATGAGGTATGATTCAACCAACAATAACAGCATGATGGTAGAATATAAATGGAGATACTAAGAAAAAAGTTCTTTTTCCTGAGACCAGAAGTTACGCAGCACTGAGGAAAATATTTAAGCAAGACAAACATAGTTGTGATGGGAAAAGGTCTTGAAAAGGCAAGTGCGAAGAGTAGGTGGGCCTGAGAACAGGCATTTGGTAAATCAGAGCTGCTACTAGGATTAAATAATTATTAGACTGAAACTTGTGAGCTCCTATTCCTTCTGTTTGGATGAAAATAATCAAGTTCAGTCAATGTACAAATGCATAGTTATGTCTTACTAATTTTTAGGCACCTCCAAAATCAGAAACAATGTCTCTGAGTAGTGTTGCAAGGAATTTTTTGAGGTTTCATATTTTTCACCTTTTTCTCCCCATAATGTTGGTACAGGAATGGCATTCTGCATTCTTTAAATAGGGCGTTAATCTATGCTCAATTCAATATGAATGTCGCATGCAGATGTGTGTATCTGATCAATCTTTGATTGATTATATTGCTAGATTTCTTGCTAAAATGCAGAAAGGCTAAAAGAAAAACCCATCAGCACTATCTGCTGGTACTTCACAAGCTGGTCAATGGGGCTGGGACGTGTGAGGAGGCAGCTGATGACTGACACGCAAATGACAGCAGGGAAGGTGTGCCAGGCAGTGTCAGCAAGACCAGAGGGAAACTGAGTGATGAAACCCAGAAAGACAAGGAAAGGTGATAGCTGATTGCTGTGTAAGCCTAACAGAGAGCTTTACATCGGGGTGGAAAAGCCACAGAAGAAAGCGCAGAGACTGTCTTTTGGTTTTTCCTGTCCGGCTCATGCAACATACTACCAATAGAAGATATTTCAAAATAGGCTAAATGTTCAGCAGCCTGACCTTGGGAAAGATAAAGAAGGTCCCTTGGGGGACATAAAGAAGGTCTCTCAAAACAAAGATGCCTGGAAAGTGATTTATTCTTAGTATAAGGGTTTGTGAAAAAGAAAACTGCCTGTTTCGTAAACGCCATGTTGACGCAGGGAGGGTAAGATGTGATCGAAATGAGTGTGGTGGGAAGGGGACCTGCTTCATGCAGTCACATCCAAGGAGTATACTGTCACTTCTTTCGATTTAAATTAACCTCAACCTAAGCTACAGAAAACAGTATAATGACAGCTAGACACATGGCCAGTATATGCTACGATCAGGCTCAGCTTATGTTCAGAGAAATATATGAAAAAAGTTGGAAAATAATCAGATTTTCTAAACACCAGTTTGAGGAAGCTCACACACTAATCACCTCTTGCATCTACAATAGGACAGTGCAGCTGTCTGTGAGAAAGAAAAGAATCACTAGTCAGAGATTATAAAGAGACCCACCAGACTATGTAGTCAGACCTTTTATAAAATGCAGACCAAAATTTGCCCAATATCAGGCCTAGCTTCCACTAACTTGTTTAGACAGAAGTTATGCACTCCCCTTAAAAGGAGTGGTCCATGGCTGTAGAAAGCTTGGTCACATTAGTGACTAGGTATTCTGCAGATCCAAGATGAAAATCTGCATTGCATCCAAAAGGGGTTCTTTAGCCTCGTTTTTTCTCTAATATTCTTATATGTGAGAGAAGAATAAGAATCTTAAGTACTGAAAATGATGTAAAACATTTGATAGTCTGAAATTATTAGAAATGTTTAAAAAGTCTGCATAATGAGGATCAAACATTTAATAAATATTCAATATCATCGTTTGATATTGAAACTATCTCAGACTACATCTGTTCTTTATTATATAGTCATAGTCTGTTCTTTATTATATAGTAAAACAGACAGAAAAGGGAAAGATTTCCTATGAAATATTGAGACTGTCTGGAGAAATCAGCCCTACTAAGAAAATGCTCTACATGCAGTATGATCAAGATGTAATTTTTGATTGTCTCTGTTTTACCTTAAATTTCCATGATCTGATTAGGTACTTTTTTGGAGGGGCTTCAGCCTCTGAGGGTTATGAATTATTTGACACATGAAAACTACTTTATGTTACAAACATCTTGGGGACTGTGAAGTCAGATCATCCACATAGACCACAGAAAAAATTGCTTTCCAGAAATTAGGTCCACTAAAACATAATTCTTATGTAAACGTATTTTTATAGAGGAGCGATTAAAAAGATAGAAGAGTTTTTGTGTTAGAAGACATGAAGCTAACTAAATAAATCAGTCTGTTTTGCTCCCTATGGTTTGGCTTTTTTGTCTGGATCTCCTACTTGTGTTCAGAAAAATCTGTCCATGACTCAGTCCTTACAATCCCAAGTGTATGAAATATTTTTTTTCTTGTTGAGGAATGTGACACTCTTTGCAAAGTAGGACCAAATGGTGCAGATTCTTCTGCTTAATGAGGACTGGCAATCTGAAGTGCATTTGAGAATGCCTCAAATGCCAGTGTATTTTAGAAATGTATTTTTGGTGCAATCTGAGGCGTGCTCGCCCTGTGTTTTGCTGTGCAATATCGGTGGTATGATGGCAACATGATGTGGTCTAGGTTAACGCTATACTTGGAATTTTTTTGGTTTGTTTTCCGCATTCCCTTGCTTCCTTCCTCAGTGAAGCTATTTCCTTCCAAACAGTGTTTAAATCGGTATAGACTAGCCAGAGCCCAGTCTGGGCTGGTTATCAGCAGGCCTCACAACTGGAACGAGTGTCTCTAGATTTCCTTATCCACCTCCCCAGCAGTTACTGTCATCAAAGCAACTGATCCTAGGACACAGATGAATGGCTGCTCTTAGAATAGAAATCTGCAGCAAGGTCAATGGTGTTCAAAACAATCCGACCGACAGCAGGAAATTCCCTCCAAGATTGCTAAATCTTGTTTACAAGAGATGTCTTTCTGCAGGATATACCCTACCCAGCGCTGTGCTGGGAATGCCACGTGACATAGCACATTTTCACGGGTAGTCTCAGAAAGCAGATAGGATGAAGTCCTGGCAAAATTCCCACTTCCTTCAGTGCAACAGGGTTTCAAATGAAATGTTTTATTAGAGAAAGGGCAGAATTTTTTGACGTCTAAAATCAGTGTTGTCAGGTGGTACCTAGGCTGGCACATGTGCCAAAGTAGAAGATGGCATATGGAAGTTCCCTTGCTGAGAATGGGCTGTAGATAAATAACTAAACTACCTTGGAATAATACTTCCCAGAGAAGGCTGAGTGAGGACTGGGACACTGGAACAGCCACATCCCACTATCAAATACTTTTGTTAGGAATGCTGACAAAGTGGCTAAAGATATGGGACAAACACACTTGGTGAGTACTTCTGTCAAAGACCTTCAAGAGACAATTATATTTGGTCATCCCTATTTTACAAATAAAATAAAAAAAAAAAGGTGCAAGCCGGCAAACCATTTGGCCATTATGTTATCCACTATGTCCTAGATACTGGCAATAATTTTCTCAACTGGGAAAAGTAACTAGTTAAAGAGACAGCGAATAAAGTAATTTTTTTTTTTACATTCAGTACGTACAATCATACTTTGTCTTTCAAAGCAAATCAATAGT
>JAOXNH010000031.1:71678282-71695093 GCA_028566575.1 Bartramia longicauda
CAGAGGTCTCTGACTAAATTTATGAGAACACTATGGATTTAGTTCTAGTGGAAGTACAAAGCTGTATGCTTGCCTGCATATGTTCTCCTCCCGTCAGTTTTATGCCTCTCCCCAACTACTTTGTTTTCTGACTAGATATTTCTGTTTGCTCACAAGCCTCTTTATGCCACTGAGGTCATGCACAGAGACCCCTTCTAGTTAGTGCTGGATCGTTGGCAGTTCTCCTTCCATGAGGCACTTGCCAAGAGCCTGCACTTGGGGTGGTCTGGTAACTTCATGCGTCTTCGTCATTCAGCTGGCAGAGTGTGACTCTTGCTGGATTGGACACGCAAAACAAAGATGCAGGATAACTGTCCTGCCCTCTGTTTGGTGTTATTATAGACTTTCCATACAACAGGGTAAGCTCCCAGTGCTCTGAAGTCTGTCAAGACCACATACAGCTGGTTTATGTGACAGATAAGACAACAGCCTGTCCATGACTTGTCCAGACCATTAAGTAGAATTTGGCCATAATATAGGATTAATTAATCCCTTTCTCTTTAGGGATGCTAAAGTCTTCAGAGCAGTTAGATGCAAGTTCCTAAGTACCCTGAGAGTTACATCACATATTTCCTGAAACATACCTACGATATTTTTTTAAATTAGCAGCTTATTTGCATATCAGGGCTTAATTTGGAATTAAAAAAAAAAGTGAAATAAACGTGGGTTTGATGCTTCCCAGGACTTCTCCAGATAAGGAACTATGTTTCCACTTGAACTGCTCTTTAATTATTGCAGAGGACACAGAGTACTTGAATGAGAGGTCAGTTAAATTTTAGTTTAATGTTAAGGAACATTTATACAGCTTTTGGTAATAACAAAATCTGTGCTTCCTCCAGTTTCACCAAACATATGTATCTCTTCCCTAAAGAAAACATAGCTTTAATGTTAACACCAAAGCCGAGATGTGACACACTACCTCTAGAACTGGAGCAGCCCCAAGAGTGCTCATGCTTTTCATCAATCACCAGAGGTTCTATTAGGGTTCATTTACACATAGAGAGCTTTTTCCCAAGCTCAGAAGTCATTTGTTTAGCTAACGTTTATCTTATAAAACCTTTTACAATAACAAACACATCAATAAACCCTGAAACATTGGCAAAGCTGAACTACTTGGGAACCAGAGGGCACCCAGCTCTATAAGGCAGCAGTAAAAAGATAATTAAAGTCTCATGTTTCCCGTTTGTTTCAACATCATGTAATGTCTACAAATGTGATTTTGCCTTAAAGTCCTTAAATGTGGGGAATGCTTCTACACAGCTGACAGGAATCCCCTGTGATTTCAGTCTTTTCTCATCTCTTTATATATAAGACCTACAACCTTAGAATAAGTCCATGTCTACTCATGTAAATAAAAAATTCTTTCAATCATGTGATGATAGAAAGTAAAATTTGTTCCATGACGACTAAATTACCAAATACATTTGAGCACTTACTTTCAGAGTAAAAAGGTAAATTAAAAACCACAGAATCATACCATTCCTGTCTTTCCCTAGCCACCTCAAAGAAAACAAAGGAGTTTTTGCCCTTCATCCCAAGAAAATCAAGTCACTCTTACTAATTATGAAAGGCACAGAGAAGAAAATCAGGAAGCTCATCTCATTGCTGCAAACGCCAGTCCATCATAATGCAGAAGCTGCATGTTCATGAGCTAACTGAGAAAAGATTGGCAATACAAATCATCAAATATGTAAATGAGCAACCTGATTCTAATGATCTTTCTGGTGAGTCAGCCCAAATCCAATGGTTAATTGCTGTCTATGTTTTTGAATTCCACCAGTGTTAGCCTCCTGGATTCTGATCTCACAGAGGTTAGCAGCAATAAAATCATATTGGAGTTTCTTGAATGTTATATATAAAAAGGATTGCTATTTATGCTAGTTGAGTAAGACCTCACTGTGTTCAGCTTTATGTTCTGAAAAAGAAAATCAAGTGGAGAGCATTGCAGCAACTTATAGATGCCTACTAGGAGGGCAGCAACTATTGACAGCTACTCACACTCTCATCCTGTGTCACTTTGCTGTCTTGAATCTCTGCAGGTAACCCCAGCTGGTTACTCTTCCCCTTAGCAGCAGCAGGCTGCTGCAACTGTTTAGAGTTCTTTCTCTCTCAAAATAAAAAAGCAAACCCCAAGAAACTAGTTTTGAAAACATGATACGTATGTTTTGGCACAAATCTTTATGTTCACAGTCTCACATGAATTCAGTCACTGTGATATTACATCTGTTGGACCAGGTAGGAAAGGATCAAAAGCAGATCCCTGGGTGGCTCTTGATCTTGAGCTTTATCCAGGCACAGAAGAATAAGTTGCTACAAAAGCTACATCTCTTCCATGATAATGAAAACTTTACTTGCTGCAGAATATCATAAAACAACATAGAAGCTGAAGAGTCAGATAATAACAATACTGGTCATAAGATGATGGAGAGAGGAGGGAGGTAGCGTGCCAGACAGAATCAGCGACAAGCTTGGGAGAGTCAGTGGAGTGTTATTGTTGAAAAAAGTGCATCTAATTTGGAAGGTAGCAGGACTGATCACAGGACAATAAATGCCAAATTTCAGTAAGTTATCACCAAGTCATCTAGATGTGATAATTACCATGTTTCTTCTTGGTTTACTAAAATATAAAGCAAAATAGATTAACATAAACCACCCTATTTGCTTTCACAAGGAGAAGGCAAATGGCAAGAAGCACACACCAAGAGAGTAGCTTTGTCTTGGGTAGAAGGAGTAGGTAGAAAGGAGAGGAACAAACATTAACATATACCATCTGGATCTGGTTTGCTTATTTGACTGTATTCTTGGAATCTCAGTTTGTTTATGCACCAACATATACAGGTAGGGATTATGACCTTAAAAAACACCAAACACCAGTACTGTGACCTTAGTAAGTCAGTATTTCTCCTGGTCATCCAAGAGAAAGAGAAAATGAAACGAGTTCTTTTGAATGCTCTCTGCATATGTAGTGTGCTAACCTTTAATAACTTGTCAAGGACAGTAAAACAAAAAGATGTGTGAAAAAAAAAGTGTAAAAATATGTAACAAGAAAAAATGAGAAGTTTTTTTATCACTGGGAAAAGAAACAGGAGCTTTATCTCCTAAAAGGGCCCAAGGAAATGATGCAAAGTAGGTTTATAAATCCAAATATAACAGTGAAAGTTCTAAAAAATACCCCAAGCCCTTGAAAAATCCTCTTCCAGAAGCAAAACATTAATCTACGCAGCTGTTTTATGCTAAAATACTTCTAACCAACCACTCCCCCTTTTTTGTTTCAGAAAAAATCCCCATCTATAACCATTCCTACTTTAGTATCTAAACTCTGGCCAAACTGAATGTCAAACTTCCTTTGTTCATATAACTAAAAGCTTGGTTCCCCTGGTCCAGTTGATAAACCAGAAAAGGACATATTTCATCTGCCATAGAGTTTACTCAGCTGGAAGCATTACCAGTAAGAGCATTACGCCAGGTCTGTGGTACAACCAATTCCTATTACATTTCTTTGGGGTCTTTTTAACTCAGCAATGCCTGTGCTGACACTTCATAGTACATACCTACATGGACAGGCACTGGTGCAGACAACACACATGCTATACATCTTCCACCTCTTGTACAGCAATTTCATTTTATTCCCAGGTACTATCTGTCAAGCAAGAAGCTTTGATGCCAAAGAAATCCAGAAGCCAATAGAAGTACTCATGCATCTGGGAAGTTTCTCTCCTGCTGCTGATGTAATTTAAAAGCCTGGGAGGAAGGAGGGGCGTTTTGCAATTGCCTGCAGGTGACTCTCGTTTCCATTCACCACCTTAAGGCTCAGCCATAAACACTGCAGGTTAAAGTTAAGATGAGTTTCCTGCATGTTTAAGATGACAAGCTGGTTATTGCTTTTCTTAAAGCAAGACCACTGCGGGTAGTTGTGGTCTGGTATTAGAACAAGAATACTAGTTGGACAATCTTTGTGTCAGTTACAAATACTACACTTTTCTAATCTTTAAAATATAAATAATAATGCTTTACCATTAAATGGGATATTTGGGGGTTTGCAAGTGCCTAGAAAAAAAAATTCTGCAAACTATTCTGGTTGTTCTGTGGTGGGCTTTTCTAAGCATTATGTCTAACAGGGTAGTATATTGCAAGATTAACACATAATAAATCAATTAATCTTACTTTTTAAACATATACACACTTTTTTCTTACAATTGCTAATTTGTTTTTCTGTAAATCACCTGGCATGCTGTGTATTTCTGTCACTTGCATTCTGATATCAAAATATTTTCCAGTAAGAAGTTCCATATGTTAGTCCATTTGTTTCTAAGATTTTGATTGTTAGAATCAGTGGATATTTTAGTAGACACAACTCCGTACATAATAAAAATGACACTGTATTTTTAATCTTAATTAACAGGTATAATAATTTTCTATTCAAACAATGGCTAACCATAGCTGGTGAAGAATATGCTCTGTCTGAAAACCTTTGTTTTTTAAACTCCTTTTATAGAACACTTAAAAGTTGAAGATATTAAAAATTGCCATTTATCTAACATACGTTCCATTATTATTTTCTGTGGATGATATATTTCTAAATAATGGAAAAAGATACAGAACACAATTCTGCTAAAGACAGTAGGAACTTTGCCAATTACTCCAGTAAGTGAAAGCTCAAGTGGTCGCTGCTTGACTCATAATCTCTCTGTCTATGCTGTGTCCCTTTCCTCGTTAAAGACACTGTTGGCACTATAGGCATTCTGTGCCTATACAGATATGCATAAAAGATAACAGAATCTACTATTAAAAACCAGGTTTTATATCAAGCCTTTTACTAATTGCTGTGTTTTCTATGAAGACAGACCTTTTAAGATCAATCCTTTTCTAGAAGTTCTAAAGTTGGTCTTCTTTCACGATCACTTTATTTATTTATTTTGTTCTGTATTTTATTTTTGGTTTCTGCAGGCACTAAGCAAAGTAGCTCATTGACGTCTGTGTTCCCACGCTATTCCCATGAAAATTCCGCTCGGGCTTGCAGACATATGCACTGCACATCCTGAGAGTAGTAAGTGGGTCCAATTCTGTGAAGTGCTGGACATTTTCTGTGTTTCCCCAGGATCATGCCCTAATAGAACAGTTTCTTTCTGAATTGTTCCAACTTCCCCAAACTTTGTGTGGCATATTACAAAAACATAGTTCACAGTTTCTAAGCTTTCAAAACTTTCCAGAGGAAAACAGGACACAAGAGTCCAAGTACACTCTTGGCTTTTATACCACTACCAGTCCCCCCAGGAGAGTTTGAATTATTCCATATTTTTTTAAGGACTATTACAAATATGAAACATTTTCTGCAAAAACACTTTTGACTTAATCTTATGTTCACACTCAACCCTCCTAGAACCAATATTTCACAAACATTTAAAAATATTCCTGACCATTAATGATAGTGCAAAGAACTCTAGAAAGCCACAAATCCCATTTCACCACATGAAAAGAGTAGGTGTTTTTACGGAATTAGATAGTCTGCAGACTGGCAGAGTAGATTTCTGACAAAATAGCTGCATTTCATATGAAAAAGATTTTGTAAAAAAAATTATACAAGTAGGATAAATATAAAAGTTTAAAGACACCCACATTAGTTCCTGGTTTTGTATGCAAATTTAAATCACAGTGTTGCCACAGGAAGGGTAAATGTCTTTTTATAAAAAAGGATTTCTTTCTTGTGTCTTGGCAGCAAATAAGCAGAAATATGGCTTAGTGAAAATAAAACACCCAACCAACAAACAAAACAACAACACTGTACCAATCCTTCTACCAGTGCCTGTTTTTCATTGGAAAGAATAGAGGAATGAAGTACCCTTGGCCACCCATGTACTTTAGACCTTCCAAGCTCAATGTTCGCACGCTGAACTCGATGAGAAAGGAACAGTCTGTGTATGAAGGAAGTTGCAAAAATTTGTTATGTCTCTCAAGACAGAAGTATAGAATGAAATTTCTATTTTACATTTGCCTGTGTTTCAATTTAAGAATAAATGTGGTGATAGCAGTAGAGGGTACTCATCAGCTTGCAGCTGCCGAAAGAAAAAAACCTGTAGTAGTTAGTACCAAAGAGAGTGAAAGAAAGAAGTCAACCTGCAGACAAATTACATCAATTCTTTTCAGTCTGCTGTCTTTATGCTCATTTCTCCACTATTTTGTACTTCTAGTCTAGTCAAAACCCAGACCGTTCTGAGTCACTTATCATAGGCAAATCCTGCTCCCTGGCATCTGGCCTTAGCATGACTTAGAAACAGAGGAACAGCCAGAGGGGAGGACCCAGTGGGCTAGGGACTATTTAGAGAAGCTGGATGTATTCCAACCCATGAGGCTTAATGAAGTCTACCCAAGCATGCTGAAAGAGATGGCTGATGTGATTGCAGGGCCAACTAACATCTGTGAAAAATCACGACAACTGTGGGGTGTCCCTGATGGCTGGAGAAAGATTTACATCCATCTTCATAAAAGGCAAAGAGGCAACGATCTCAGTCCATCCAGGTAAAGACCATAGAGTACACCTTGGAATCCATTTCCAAAACCATGAGTGACAGTAAGGTAGTCAGGAACAATCAGCATCAATTTACCAAGAGCAAATCATCCTTGACCAACCTGATTTGCCTTCCAGGATGTAATCACTGGCTAGGTGGACAAGGAGAAAGCAGTGAATATAATATACCTTAACTTTACTAAGACTTTGTACACCATCTCCCAAAACAGTCTCATTTGGAAGTTGAGAAAGTATGAGCTGGAACAGCAGACAGAGAGATGGGTTGATAACTAGCTGGCCTGACATCATTCAAAACTCTCAAACCATTAAAACTGCCATTTTCAGCTAGGGTATGTAGTTCAAAACCAGCTTATCTCTAGGATGTTTTAGAATGGGGACAGAACTCTTGTTCTGAGTTCCTAATGGCATCTGGATGCAACTTTAAGATGTAGGACAAGATAATGCCAAACATTGCTGAACACAGAAGAGCAGCTCAGCACTCAGTCTGAGGAAGAAATGAAATTCTGTGAAAACTAGAATCAGTGAGATTTCAGGGAGTCCCCAAAATAACAAAAGATTGGGATGTTGACACACAGGGAACTTGTGGAAGCTGAAATAGCTCCTGTTATGTGTACTGAGCTTGGTTTATAGAACCACAAAGTGTAAGAACTTGTGAAGGCACCAAAGAAAGGCATAAATTCAAACTTCAAATCCAAGCAGGAAGAAGATGTTGGCTTGAAGCGTACCCTTACAGATGCTGCAGATATATGATAGATTGCCTTGAAGTACTTTCCATGGACATCAAGAAAACAAATAATGGCAGCAGAAAGAGATGGTGTTGCCATAAGTAGTAATAAGAAATTTTCATGAGTTTCCAAGCGGTCTGAGCAAACTCAATCGATGTTTGTGAGAATGGGACAGCATTTACAAGTGCACGTAGCTGCAAAGCTGCATTTGAACAGGACTAAAAGGTCCAAACTTTCAGCTTAATGAACATCACACAAAATACCACATATTTCAACACTTTCTCTCCTGCTTGTTGTGTCTTATGAAGCCTGAATATTCCTAATTGACTCACAGTAACCCTGTGCAGCCATGAAATATTGGCACAAGAAGCATCCATTTATCTGGGTCTAGAAAAACCCAAAACTTGTTTGTGTATGCATAGGGACAAGGCTGGCACACAAACAAATACACTGCAGCAAGTTTCTTGATTTTTTTTCTTCTATGTTGAAAATTCCACAAATAAGTTATTAGGAAGGTGAGGCTAAGAAAAATATGTAGCAAGAGATTGCTTTAGTACTTCATTACGATGGAGTGCACTTGCAGATAGCCTCTATCTTCAAGAGCTCTGTTCTCTCATATATAAAAGATGCTGCAGCTACAGGTTTCTGGCTGCCATTGACAATCACAGTGTTCTAATAGCAGTTAAATTTTGTTAATACCATCACTAATTACAAAGTACTGAAAATTACTACCCACTCCTATTCCTATTTCTTTTGCAAGTTGTTTACCATCCTTAAGTATTCTAGGAGTTAAAGAGTTTCAATAATGGAATTATCTTTTCTCCTAAGTTTTCTTTTTTTGGTTTTGTCCTTTGTCTTTTTTTATAAGGCAGCTCAAAATTTCCATCTGAGTATTTTCAGCTTTTATGAGCCTGGATGCAACATCACAGAAATTGCATGAAACAAAACAGAACAGAGCAGCCAGCCTGATCTCTGTGTCTTATAGGCAATTATCTATCATTCAGTTAAAATAAGTAATTTTCAGGAGACCAAAATGTTCTGGAGAGATTCAGGCTGTAGGTCATAAGTATTCGGAAGTAAATTAATTTAGTAAATTAACTTATACAACCCAGGTAGGAAAAAAAAAAGGCATATTTTTTTTTAGGACATTATGATGAGGGGAAAAAATAAATCAGTATTTCTACTAGTTGTGCCTTGAAGTTGTGCTCTTGGTTTAGTACAGAGACTATATGCTAAACAGGAGAGAAGAGAGTATCCATAACATCAATGGTCCTCTCTGCTCTGTATCCTATCTCTATTTGTCGTGAATACTTCAGAGAAAAATACAGCTGGTCCTTGTCCCGTGAATACCCCTGACCAGCCATAGATAATTATCCTGTTCTGATGCCTGGAGGTGGTGAAATCAAGTGTGAGGTTTTATTTTAGTTCTTATTTTGCTGAAAAACTAAAGCAAGAAAGTTGCAGGCACAATGACTCAGGACAAATCTTGATCTTCCCATAATCTAGGAAAGATCTAGGGTTGTGCACGGGAACTACTGGAAAAAGAGAGAGCTCTGCAACCACGTCACACCTTTGAGTTACCTGTGGATAGATGAACTTTTCCAGGAGTAATCACTGAGCGTGATCCCAGGTAAAACCCTGAACAGGGCTACAGCTCTAACACAGGAATATTGGTAATTAAGAGAAATCAATGAGAAGCCTT
The DNA here is from genome assembly GCA_028566575.1 of Bartramia longicauda. Lineage (NCBI taxonomy): Eukaryota > Metazoa > Chordata > Aves > Charadriiformes > Scolopacidae > Bartramia > Bartramia longicauda. The sequence continues at coordinate 71,687,275 of JAOXNH010000031.1, forward strand.
CCTCGACTTCGGCAAGCACTGAACTGTGTCAGAGATCACTAAAGGCTATCTTTCTCCCTGATCTTTTCTGACTTCGAATGCTAAGGTAACTGATGTTGCTTTGGTCAATTCGGTCTCACCTTCATTAGATGCTTTATTCGCCCAGTCAGTTTTACAAACTGCTACTGAAATAGAATTTGAGAAAGTTGGTACCTGGGAACCAACGGAATGCAGCGCTTTAAATAAGATTCATGTCATGCCCATGTCCTGTTGTATCTCCTGGAGGAAGGAGGTGGAACTCTTGGGCTGCCTCACGCTCAGAGAGCTGTCTGTCACCTAGCTCACATATCCAACAGTAAGACAAACCCTGTGTCCTGCTGCCAGCTACAGAAAGCAGTCAGAAAACAATTATCCTCCACTCCTCCCCAAGCAATAAGAGTAGATCAGAAGGGTATAAGCATTTTGATTTATGCTGTAGTGTTAGAGGAGCCACATAAAAAAGAAATATTGAACCTCTGTTCAAAATGTCCTCTAATGTGATGCAGCCTATGATAACCAAAGTATTTGTTATTCAACTCAGTACTGTAATGCTTGAAAATAATTTTCTCAAAGTACCTTAAGAATTTATTATGTGTAATTGCTTGATCTGTTATACAGGTTTTGTGATGAACAACTTACTACCTATACATGAAATTACCAAAATCTTCAAAAATTAATTTATTCTGAAATAAAATAGTCAGTACAGCAGGAATACTAGAATGAAATGTCCTGTTAGCCTCTCCCAGTTGGATCAACTCATCCTGTAGGTGAAAAACACAGCTCCTTAACACCATGGGATCAGCAAATTTTTAATGAACAGCTGGTTGGGCCAAGACTTGGAAGAGTCACAGGCGGAACTGGTTGAATTTTCCTCACGTATTGCCTTTTAATGGAAGCACAACTGCGCTGTTTGGGAAAATAAACTGACTGAGAGTCAGTTCCAGAGTCTCCAGAATCTGACAGTCAGAGCGGGTCTGTTTGATGCAGCAGTGGAGACAGAAATGCTCGGTAAACACCAGAGCTCCCACCGCTGAACTTCACAGCTGACCTGCCCTGACGCCTGCAACAGTGGGAACTTCCACGGGCACATACACAAGCCCATGAGACAAAAACATAGTAGCAGCATAATTACTAGCTTGAGGAGCCGAGCTACTAGAAGTCCAGTGAAAACAAGGAGGAGAGATTTAATAGCTGGTACTGCTTCTGTGGGAACTTCAGATGACCACACAGAACTCAATGGGAATTAGGAAAAAATTTCCCATGCGTTTTATGGAACAAGTTGCATACTCCATGTGGATCCACACGGGATGGTGATTTACTGGTTGGAAGAACTGAGTCCATTTCTCAATTTGGAAGGTGATATTCATAGTGTTTTTTTCGGGTAGCATTGGCTAATAATACTGTCAGACCACAACACAGCAGGGAATGCAAAAACATGCCAGGTTTTTTCCAGTAAATCTTAAAGATTATCTTCTAGTGGATGACAATGATGTGTGTTTTTTAAGAAGATAAAAGTATAATTTATTCACGCAGATTAATGATAAAAACACACTCTTTAATAACTAGGAGAGAGCGAGTCTTTAAAGAGAAAAATCTACCTAGATAAAAATACGTGTAGTGCTTTTCTATTTTTAAATTCCTCAGTCCATTTTATATCAATAGTCTTGTATTTAAACTTCTTTCTTAATTCTTCATTTATACTTCCCATCATAGTTATGTATCGTGTGTATTCCTAGAATGATACTTTTACTATGCAACTTCCATATTCCAAAACGGAAATTACTCATTGTATTTGCTGTCTGAAACTGTTTTCATCTTCATTTGTATAGTCAAGACCCACCAATTTTGGTTGGAAATTTAGTCATCCTCTTCGTATTTTACCTAACAGAGTCCAAATTGGTACTTTCATTGCTATTCTTTCTTTCTCTGCTTCTGATCTTTACTCTGAAGATTTTGATCCTGCTGATTTGTTTCTTTCTCCCAGTATGTCTTCTTTCCTGGGTACAAATGGATACCTTGTCCACTGGTTTATTCACATCTCTATCTATTGGTACAGAATGAATTTTCAATCCCAGTTTACTAAGTATGGTCAGTCATTGATTTCTCTCAACTATTATTTCCCCAAAGACCTATAAGCATCCCTTCCCATGTCAAATGCTGTCTTTACCCTGTAGTTATTTGAAAAGAAGATAACAAGAACATTTTAGAAAATGTGTTACTAATATTCTGTAACTTTTTTTTGTCTGTCTCCTAGAGTGAACTGTCTTACCTTCATCTTTATACTGAAAACTTCTTGAAGTAGGACTGTTACTGAAATTAAAAAACATATTTAAAACAATTTAGGAAATAAGAATAATGCTGCTATTGGTAGCCTACTAGTATTTTTGCCTTCATTCTCATCAAGATCAGACATGCTTACAATTCACAAACCTATTTTTAAGTGGTGACAACATTATTTGTATTACTGAAGCTCTCAAAAGCCACAGACTTGGACCACAACCTCATTGTGCAAGATCCTGTACAAACAGAGCAGAAGAATTACCCATACACCAGAAGGAATGTAACCAGTATAAAGCAAGAATCCTCATGCAGACTGATGTGGGAGTACAAGGAAAATGATCATTTGTGTCATATAAATAATGTTTTAAATAGTCTGGGAACACTGGGATCTTGACTGACATCAACTTTTTTCAGATACCCGAGCAAAAGTGTACACTAGAGAAAGGACTAGGAACAGTCAATGAGATAGCGTTGCTGATGTGTATGGAGAGGATCCTTATGAGGAAAAAGGTGAAGGAATCCAGTCTCCCATATTAAAGGTTTACCTGCAATTGTAAATGTTACTCTATACATATTTTTCTGAAACATCTGGGATCTCATAATCTGAAATATATACAGAACCTAGAATATCTTTTGGTCTAGAGTATTTTTTCTTTTAAAAGTACAGCAGTGTTTACAGACTCTTTCCAAGGGTATGTTTATTTCCTTTTTTTTTTTTTTAAATATTGCTAAAAGCCATAGCAAGGACCAGATTATTTTTTTTCATGAACTGTTTTGCCTTTTCATTTGTAATGAAACATGAACTGTCATTATCCTTTCGTTTTCCCCCATTTCCAGTTTCCTCTTCAAGAGGATCATCCAGTTCCAAAGATTCCCAAAAACTCAGTCCCTGCAGCACACAGCTGCTCCAGAGGCCAGTATGCCCTTACGCCTCCTCTCTCTTTTGCCTTTTTCATGTATAAGAGGATCATGAAAAGCACTGACAATTCTGGAGCTTTTGAAGACAGTGGAAGAATTTTCAAAACATTTTTAGTGTATTTTATTTGCTGGATGGACTGTTCTCAAATGCCTCTTCAGCTTGTAGGAATAAGATATTTTCTAAAGTTCTATCACACCCATTAAGATGACTTTTGTCAAAACTCGTGAGCTGCCCAAATGTATGATAGACCTCATAAAAATACACATTACAGTTTTGATTATGCCATGAATGGCATAATTGTTAAGTTAGTTAATATTCCTTAGTAGCTACTACTCTGTACGAGTCATGGATCACAAGACTGAAGTATGTTTTTGTCCGTGCATGCTTGCACGCTGAATTTGTTGCAAGATTAGGGTCTGAAATGCCATTTATTTCCCTACAGCAGTCTTTCCCACTACTGCTTTACAGCAGTCTAGCATAGTCATTGCAACGTGGTCATTAAAGGTAATACTAATAGTCAAAGGAGACTTAACAGGAAAAAGGCATTTCTTGACAATGTTATCACTGTGACTTAACAAAGCATGATTTAAAACTTAAACTGTGTAAATACGCGCTTACAGTAATATCAATTAAGGCCAAAACACAGTACTGGAAGCGTAAAAGGCATGCTGACTGGAAGGGATCTTCTGCCCGTACTGTGATTAACTCCACCTACACCATTTGCAAGAGATTAAGGAAGTTTAGAATGAGAAAACGCATGTGTTAGGGAAGGACAGTAGTCCAAAAGAGCATGTTGACAGGCAGACACCCATGAAATGCTGCCTTGGAATTCGTGTGTCCCAGCTTTCACTCCGCCCAGTAGCCTGGACAGAGGCAGCGGGAGATCTGATGGGGCTCACGTTCTGCAGGGCCCTGCAGCAGAACCGCTGATGACCCCGAGTGATTAAGGGTCAACAAACTCCAGCCTGAAGCAACCGTTCTATGAACTTTGGCACATTCTGAGTCGGCTCCTGCTGGTTTGTTGCCTTTGGCCCTTATCTTGCAGTTTAGCAAGGATTGTGAAACTCTGAATAAAGTTACAAGACAGATCGGGTCTGTTTCAGCGACTCAAGGTCTCACTCTTCAAATGTTCTCAGTCTTCAAAATTCCTTTGGCAAATAATCTCATCTATCAGCTAAACATTTTCCAATAGGTGTGTCAAAGGATCCACAAAAAAAAAAAAAAAGGGGAAAAAAGAAAATATTTCTGTAAATATCATGTGGGGCAGCAAATTATCAGAGATTCGCTATGGTAGCACTTTAGAAAAACTACTTACATTCCATGTGTGCACAAACTTCAGCCAATAATCGAGAAAACTCTACTTTGAATCTAGTACTGTGTGTTGTTTACAGATGGATGAAGGGAACAACTACTTCAGAAAAGTGCAAATATCTTTGGAACATGAAAAGAAAGAGAGGAGAAGAAGAGGAGCCACCCACATTCAAAAGTACTTATAAGTCTAATGTCATTGACTGACAAATGTCCAAATTGCCCACAAGAGAGGACTTTTAGCATAAAGTCAAGTAGATTTCTGAAATTTTGCTGTGAATTTTGTTTTCAAGGTGGAATTTGCAGAAATTATAAGTTCTTCCTCATTAAAAGTACAAGGGAGATAACATATAACTTCTTGGTCACCTTTTTTCTTGGCATTTTTTTTTTTTTTTGCCATTGACATGGCCTCAGTGCCGTAACGGAATACTTAATGAATTAAAGATTTTCAATGATAGGTGATGCAAATAAAAAAGGGTGAAGAAGTCATAAAATACAATATTAAGCTTGTCTGTATTTCTTGGCAGGACACAACTCACTTCAAATGAGAAAAGTTCTGTACATTCAAATATTTAATACAAGACCTGTGACATCTTTCAGCATACTTTGAGATGTAAACCTAGTCACATTCAGCTAAATAGTCCTAGTGCTTCTCCCCTGATCTTTATCTACAAGACGGTAGTTCCTACTTGTAGTGTGTATTTTAACACCTATTATCCCTTCCCTTTCTCCCTACCCTTCTTCTGAGCAACCAGGACCAGGCAATAAAATAATCATAGGAAGAATTTAATTCTTCTGCCTCCCTGCTTCCTCAGCTGGAAGTTCCTGGAGAGTTTCTCATTTTGGAAGTGCACTCAGATTAAGGTTTTCAGTGTCTACAGTCAGGCTACAGGTCAAGACATTACCAAGACATTTTCAAAAGCAATTCAGAAGCATAAAACTTCGTCAAAACTGTTCATCTACAGAGGTAACGCAAATAGATAGAGCAACAGGGTTTTCCTTCCTGGAAATCATCTTAGTCTTGAAGGTCATGTGAAATGCAAATCACAACATTCAGTGGTGGGTCATTCCCTTGTATTTGTTCAGCCCAGCAGCTGTCTACTTCTGCCTTTAAACATTCAAATTTAAATTTAAAAAAAAAATCTGTCCTTCTAGTAATTTTCAGAAATTATTAATTAGTTCCTCATTGCAAAAAAAACCTGGGACAATTACATGTCCTCTTGAAGTGCAGGATGGTTTCTATGTACCCAGAATATCTGAATTTTTAAGAATAAATTTAAAATCTCTATCTTTTCTTAACATAGAGTCTATGTCTGATTTTCCATTCTTAGAATTTCTGTATTTCCAAGAGTTTATCCACAGGATGTTCTAAAAAAATGTGAGAAACTCGTTAAAGATTTTTTTACTCTCTTAAGAATACAGAGGTCTCAAAACACTCTGAAATCCCTAAGCATGTTGAAACATCTCTCAGTGATGGCAACAGAAAAACTGGATCTTTCTTGAACTGTTTTTCTATTGGCAAAGCAGCAAAAGAAGAATTAGAAAAATTGCATGTGACTGTGTAGCAAAGCTCCACAATGAGCCAACATAGTTCACTTTTAACGGTTTGGAAGCTGGATGTAAAATTGGCTGTATTACTCTCTGGCACGTTTTTGCTATCTGCCTTGTGCCTATTACCCCACTAATTCTCCAATGAGATACTGAATTGCTGAATTTTTTGTCCATTCAACATATCAACCATGTGAGTTTATTGTGAAAATAAAGTCATTGCTCCTGTTCAGCTGAAAGGTCTATACTTAATTTAACTTTTTCTAAATAAACCTGTCAATTGCAGCAAATGCTGACTTTTATATATTGTTATCTTTAAGTTTACTCAGGCTTTCAAGTAGGTATGTCTTGGCCAATCATTTAAGGTGCTCTGAAACTCATCACATTTTAACAAAATGGTATATTTAATGTCACATTTATCTAATCTCGCATTTATTTGTCAATAATCATAAGATGTGTTGAACACTCCTAAGGCTACGCTACTGAAATATAAAATATGCTGGACTGAGTGTTACAGCTCTGTAAAGACAGTGGTAGCACCCTGCAGAATCAGGGACCATTGAGACATTAATTCTGTCATCTACTCCTCTCCCTTCTCTGAAATGAAATCCTACTTTGTTTTCACATTGCAGTGCTCAGTCCCAACGGCCTGTAATTCCTCACCCGCTGCCTCCTGTGTGAGGTTTTTGTTCACCTGACAAACTGCTATAGAAGAATAAACTTTCCCAGTCCAGTGCCATTTACATGTAGACAATGTTGGTTTCTCAGAGTGGGAACCCAAAACTTCAGAATTACTTCAGAATAAACCCAGACAAACTAAAAACTTAGCTAATTTCTGTGTTAGAACACAGAAAGCTTCAAAGTACAGGAGTTAATCTGAAGAAAATAAAAAATGGCAACGCACTGGAATGTACAGTTTCTATTTATAGAAAGCCCAACAAACTTGAAGCCCATGCCATTCAGTTAACAATTTACAACACCTTCATTGTATGGCGCGGTGCAGAAAGTGGAGGGCTGTTTCATTTCTGTATTTCCAGACGCGTGTCATTTCCAACCCCATATTTAATAGTGTGTAACTGCCTGAAGGGGAGAGATCAGAATGTGTGGCATGTCTTACTGAGAGGAATTTTGTGCATTAAAAAACCCCAAACCAAGCTCTTTCAACTATTAAATAGAGAGCTAACCAGATTCCCTTGCTCCCACCCTGGCTTTGAAGACCAAAAAGAAAAGAAAAAATAAAAAAGGAAAGAAAATGAAAAAAAGAAAGAAGAGAAAGCACAAAGTGAGACATAGCAGAGAGCAAGAGACAGAGTGGGCAAGAGACGGGAGAAATAGTGCACAGGAGCAAGAGAATTCCTTATGAGAGGGGCATATGTAAAGGACAAGAAGAAATGGTTTTCCATGATGTCATTCACAGCATGTCTGTGTCTGGAAAAGTGCTTGAAAAGGCAGACATGGATTTCTTCCATTCCAGTAATGCAAACTACTCATGCCACATTTTCAAACCATGCTCCAGGAGTAAAGAATTCAATGTACAAGGCATGAAAGAAGATAATCTAGATACTTATTCACTACCAACAAACTGATTTGACCAAGCTGATAATTTAGGTCTTGTAATTTCCTCTTTTCCCTTTGGAATCCAGTTTTTCCAATTTCCTCCTACTTTGCAATCTGTCCCCTGTCATCATCCTGTCCTGTCCCATCCTGCTCCCCCTCCCCCCTTTCTTTTTTCTTCTTTCATCTCTC